>CAUDMG010003421.1:605000-1137500 GCA_958450375.1 Homarus gammarus | reverse complement strand
GACAAACTAGAATCGTTCCGGACCACGGGAGTTTCCAGACCACAGAATGCCGGACTAGAGAGGTACAACCTGTATTATATATATATATATATATATATATATATATATATATATATATATATATATATATATTTTTTTTTTTTTTTTTTTTTTTTTTTTTTTACGGGGATTAGCCCACCCGGGCACAGGTCATTGACCCACTTCGGGGCCTGGGGGGTGATAATGTAATAATATTAATAATGATAATAATAATAATAGTAATAAAGAACTATAAAGAAATGCAAAAATGAAAAAAAAATCAAGAGTGAGAAACAATTTACCTGTATCTATGTTGTGTTGTCAATAGTAAGAGAAACAATTGAGACCTTGCAATTGTGTGTAAATGTGACAGAAAGTCAGATTAGCAACCTGGGACTTGGTCACAATTTTTGTGATGCCATATATTCTTTGACTTTTCCAATTTTTATTCATGGTTTCTGTGCTGGTTCATATTTATTTTCTAAAGTGGTTAATGTTTTAAAGCAAATTCCATTGAAATATGAATGGCAAATGAACAAAAATGAATAGAGGGACTTAAATGAGGTAGGTTAGGGAAAGGTACTTTGATAATGTATGTTTTATTTCTGTAGACTTTATTTACTATTAACCGACCTATTGGATTATCCGTCGGCCCACTTCCCCCCCATATGAGGTCGGTTAATCAAGGTTTTACTGTATAGTCCTCTTTTGTGTGTTGCTTCTACACACTTATAACAGTGTCTTGATACTGTAATAAAAATAGGGTGTTGGTATTGACGTGGACTCAAGTTCATAATCAAATCACACAATTTATATTAATCCATGTGTGTCTTGGAAATGAAAGAATACAATATATAAACTTTGAAGATAAGGATATATAGTGTACTGTACTAGCCTTTGTTGTGCTCTACCTGTTTTTTAAGATACAGTGGTCCCTCGGTTAACGAACACAATTTGTTCCAGGTCATTCGTTAACCGAAATTTCTTTAACCAAATCCATTGTTTCAATGAGATATTGGGTAATTGGTTCCAACTCACCAAAAGTACATACTATGTAAAAAAAAATGCAGTAAAGTACACTTACTTTGAGGTGTGTATGTAGAAGGCTCCTGGTTGATGATGATGGGAATTAGAAGTGGGGTGAAGGAGAAGGGAGAAGAGAAGGAAATGGTATGGAGGAAAAATCACCTTCTTTGGACCCATGCTTGATGCTGTCATTTCACTCATAAAATTTTAAGTTCACTTGGTGTAATTCAAGATTATTTTCTTTAAATCAACACTGCACTGTGCTATATATTATCAATATGTTAAGTAAAGTTCAGAATGACGAATAATTTCAATGAAAAATGCAAAAATATTCAAGACACCAACAAAATAGGTGCTCTCTCCACAGAAAACAAAGCCAGACTGATGCCTGGTGACCTACCCATGCATCTGATGGGTGCACAACTAACTAGTTCCCTGTACTGCATATATTATCAATATGTTAAATAAATGTTAAAATGACTAATAATTTTAATATAAAACATTCAAAAATATTAAAAAAGCTCAAATTAAATGATATTTAATCCATTGGAAACAAATTTAAACTTAGAACAGATTACTGAATTGGCAGACTGGGCCATCAGCTGACCAGCTGATGCTCACAACAAAACGTGATTTTCGTAAGGATTTCGTTAATCGAATTTTTGTTCGTTAACCGAATTTAAGATTCTTATGGAAGGTAATTCGTTAACCGAAATTTTGTTAACCGAGGCGTTCGTTAACCGAGGGACCACTGTATAAAGCTCAAACCTTTACATTGATCATTAAAAATAATTTAAGATTATATATACCCAGTATCCATTTTTGCTAAATGTAGTCATTAGATTGTATTAGAAGAAATGAAACGACTCTCTTAGACAGTTAAATGCACAAGATAATATTTTTAATCTTCGTGAATGGACAACATCAAGAACAATCCCCAAAACATAGCTTGATTTTATAGGGTAAAAATTCATCTAGTACAGTACATGTATGCTGTAAGTACTGTATTAGTAATAATAATTTCCAATATGGTCCTTGTCACAAAATTCCAAATAATACAGGTATCTGAAGTACATACACATGAAACTTTAAGTGTACCTGGTCCTAATGCACTAAGAGACCAGTGACTGAAATTCACTGCAGACATTGATATCAGAAACAGTGCTTTCAAAGTACAATAATTTAATTTAACTCGACCAAGACCCTATTTATAGGATATTAGTTTTGTTGTGTATATATGAGTGTTCAGGATCTAGGTTGTAATGCTATTTGCAGGGATGTCTGCTGTAACAACCTCAAGTATGTCTTTTTCTTTAGTCATGTATAATTAGTAGAAAATTTATGGAAAACTCTGCACATACCACTTAAGGAAGTATTCTACAAGGAGAATCTGATACCAAAATGTAAAGTTATTTTATATTTAAAGAGATTTGCTAATTTTTTTTTTACACCTGTATCTGATAATAGTAAATACAGTATCTTCCAGAGTTTATTTCAACAAATAGTTCAGTCTGGCATCAAAACAAATATAGACTGTCCCATCGCATTCAGATTTGCCCCCGAGGGGGCTAGTTTATTGGGCACCCCCTTACATCCTGTCCCATCGCATTGTGATGAAACTCAAAGACGAAGGCTTGAAACTCAAATTTATTGTATTGGTTAAAATTTTAATTTTTTGCCATTGTGAGAAGATATATTTCCATTTAATGAAAATATAAAATTATGGCCATAATTAACATTGATTGATTTTTGCTGCCTTTCAGTTCATGTCTGTAATATTATACTGAAATATTTGATTTACTCAGTTAAGGAAGTACAGTATACAGTACCGTACTGTATGAGTATAGTAAGAGTTTGTGTTATAGATGAAGTCATTCTCTTATTTATTTGTAATGTAAAGAAAAAAAAAATTTAATTATATTTATAATGTACAGTCGGCCAAAAGAATAAGTATACACCTACGGTTTGTGTTTGAGACAAAATATCTGGCAACACTGTCCTGAACAGAAGACAAAATTACAAAATGACCTGTAATTTATGTTTTATTCCTACATATATGTTATGCAGTAAATACATTTGTTGTGAATGATTTACGAGTGTCTTGGGTTTATATTACAAGTAATATATTGTATCCAATGGTAGTAAACTTGTTGCCGAATGGGATTGTGGTTATCGTACAGCTCCCTCCTCCTCCTCCACTTTTTCTCTTACCCTACTTTTTTTATACTTATGTTCTGATTAGTAAAGGAAGGAAGAGGATTAAATAGAAGAATATAGAAGGGGAAACAGAAAATAGTTAGAGATAACAGGTGGGGGGGGGAGCTGAATTTCATCATGCGTCTGGATGCACAGTTTCAACTTTACCAGACCATTTTCAGACCTTACAGTTTATACTTATTCCTGTGGCCGACTGTACAGTATAATGCAGGCATGGAAAATGGCTATAAATTGATTATGATTATGATATCAGAATTGAAATATACAGTAATGTTAATATTAAAAAACAAACTAATGATGTGCAAGAGTTTGAAGGTGAATGTCTTATGAGTGTTTGTGTGAACCCAGCCTGCAGGTGCTTCAATACAAAAAATGAAGATAATTCCATTCATTCTTTTATTATACTGGAGGCAAGAAGAAAACTATGGAGGAGAAAATTTCCAAGGAAAATTTGATATGCATTGTTTGGTAACAGATAAAAAGTGACAAGAGAAAGATTATGTGAAGACTAAGGCAGAGGTATTGGAAACTTCAATACCCCTGTATTTATAAAGTACTTACACTCGACTGAAGGGGAAAAAAAAGAGAGACTTGGTATAATGTTTGTTAGTGTTTGGTCAGTCATGTAATGCTTGTAGAGACATTTGAGATCAGAAATTTCCTAGTCATAACTCATTACACTGAACAGTACTGGTGTTGGTGGTACAAAGGTAATGTGTATATCTCTCACCTTTGTGTTCTGGGTTCAATTCCTAGTCCGGGTCAGATGCGAGAAGGGTGTTATCCAGTGTGACCTTATCAAACATGGCAGGTTTTATCTGGGTACTCTTGGTGACCTCCTGTACTAACACTCAACATTAAAGGTCATAACAAAGAACTGACCAACTATCTAAATGGCTATTAAAGTGTTAAGTGATAAAATGTTAACAAAAAGTCAAATCAGAATTTCATCTTGCATCCTGGAGGTGGATCTCATTCCTTGTCCATTACAAAATTAATAATCATTCAGTAAGCCTGAATGACTGTACAGGTATACTGTACATATGTGATTTAAGCTTCATCATCTGGAAGTTAAGTAACAAGGTGAACATAATTCACAGTCTCTCGCTTTAATTTATGTACGTACTCAGAACCCATGAAATTTTTTTCGTGTTACAGTAGGATGATTGTGTTAAATTTTATGATTCAGCTCAAATCAACCTTATTACCTTAATATAAGTGTTGATATGATTCCCCACAGTTGTACACTACAAGTATTATCTTTGTGACTTAATATTGTACTCATTCTGCACCTTCAAGTTTAGGATCAATCCATTCTGGGTTGCTTTAGAACCAAGAAAATGAAGATGGGCACTATGTGAGTTTGATGTAATAACATGTGGCTCCTACTGTTATTTTTACTGTACAGTACAGTATGTTAGGGTGCAGCAGCTCAGTGGATGCAGTGCTTGTCTCTTGTCCCTAAGAATGCTGGTTCACACCCAGAACATCCAGCTGTGAATTTATATCTAATTTTGTGTTTTGGGGAATTGAAGGTGGTCAAGTGCAATGTCAGCAATGCTGCCTCCATATGTAGAAAAAATGGCTTAGTATACAGTTTACAGTATCCACACTGCCCCTAACAAGCCATCAGGCCTACAAGAGTGACCTCCAGTGTGTTAGTAGTGTAGGGAATCATGTGTGGTATCCACTTGTTTTCTTATGAAGTCATTTTGGTTTAAACTACGTGTTTTTATAATATGTTTCTTGTGACTATCAACTTAACTAGTGTATTAAACTACTGTAAATGTCATTAAGAGAAAAACTCTGGGTGATTTGCTTCATTTGTGTTCTGTGAAAATTATGTGGAGTACAGTGTGTGCACAAACCAATAAAAATTAGTCATTTATTGAGTATTGACAAGTGAAAGTGGTTCATAAATAATCACTTTCTGAGACATTGTGAACACATTTATGACAGGTGGGGTCTAGTCTTGGTGATGTGTGAGGACACTACAGTATATTGTGTGAATGAATATGTTTTGCTTTATTCTTCATTGAAGTTAAGTATTGTACTGTACATGTTACTTAAATAACTGTTTAATAGTATATGATCTGTCACTACAGGAAGTCCTTAAACTAAAATAGATTTATAGATTTATGTTAACTTGATTTGTATTAATTTTTCCAAAGAAATTAAGGTTAAAGTTTGTGCAACAAGGATGTAGTTTATGAGAACAGACATCATGGTGTCTTCTGTCTCAGTTTTGGTAGAGGTACCCCAGCTTGTGTATTTCTTATAGTGAACAGCTTACATACATTAGATATAGATTTAAAATTTTAAAGGGCAACTTCATTTTCCCTATTCCTAGATACTTACTGTATACTGTACTGTAGATACTAAATACGTACCAGTGATTATAGGTTAGCAAATTTCTGCCACTGGACTAAAATATTTAAGTACTTCTTCCTACATCTATGAAATAGTTCATGTCTTGTTATTTTAATCTGTAAATGCACCAAAAATCTGCCATGAAAGACAATTACTGTAGTAAACAATTTTGCAAGTCAGAATAAAAATTTGGCAGACAGTTTATGAAACTGCAAAGAAAATTAAAGTTATTGTAGTTGTGAAATTATTCAGTGAATGAATTTAAGAAATTAACATACAGTAGTTTTATTAGCATCTAGATTGATGAATATCCCTATTTTTTTTATTTTTGTACCTGTACCATGGTGTTCAGTATATTTCATGACTTAATGACTCATTGACTAGTTACCTATGAGGTCTTTCAACTAGAACACCCTTTGATAGTGTCTGCTGTGGCCAGGCAACTTGATTTGTCTGGCAACAGGTTACATTCTCTAAAAGATAGGAGGAATTTCCTGCACAGCAGTTCCTCGCCTACTAAGTCTGGTCCAATCAATGCTATGAGCTCCTAGTCCATTGATTACCATAGGTCTACCAGGATGAACCCAACTGGAGAGGTTTAGTACATCATAATACCATAGACAGGATTTCCTCTTCAATCCTCACACTATTCCTGCCACCACCAGGTCATCAACATCTCTTAGGCAATGCTCAAATAAAATTTCAGTAACTTGTTCCAGGAGAGTTGTCACTCTGTTACTGTACTGTATATACTTTCACAGTGGTTATTAATGCACTCAGTTCTTTTTGTATTAAATTTTGTAAACTGATTGGTATAGAAAGCCTTTTCTACCATCTTAACATATAGTTACAAATGGTCACCGCTTCTTTTTGGTTTGGAATGATAAGAGGAAACTTTTTGGATATAAACTGAGAATTGAAGGGTAGAATCCCATCACATATCTTTATTTTTTTTTTTTTTAAGGGAATTAGCCCACCCGGGCACAGGTCACTGACCCACATCAGGGCCTGGGGGGGGGGGGGGGGGGGATATAATAATAATAATAATAATAATAATAATAATAATAATTACTTATAATTATTATTAATAAAAAATAAATACAAAAACGAAAAAATAATCAAGAGTGAGAAACAATATACTGTACATTATGTATGTTGTGTTGTAAAATTAAGAGAAACAACTGAGACCCTGCAATTGTGTGTATATGAGGCAGAAAGTTAAATCAGCAACCTGGGACCTGGTCAGATATTTTGTGATGCCATATGGCAGCAGGGTCTACCATTAAACAACACATTATGCTTCCAATATCTTCCCAGGCAGTAGTACCTCCCTGTTTGATAGCTGCCGGGAACTTATTTTCGGTAATCAATAACGGCGAGTTATGAATGGTTTTGACTACAGGATGAATGACCTGTGTTTCTTCCTTGATGAAGTTTCCTTATCAGAGGGAAATTGTAAAGTTTGAAACACTGAGCCTCTGGTTAATGCTGTCTTAAGTATCAAGATGTAAATGGACCTTCTCATTAGGTTTCATGCCAGTGAACCTGAGGCTTTACTGGCCTTGGAAGGAATCATTGGGCTGGAAGTCTGAAGCACTGATATTGCAGATACCCTGAAGACAAACAATAGTAAACAGAACCATTAAATACAATCATTTATCAAGTCTATTAAAACTGTAACCTGCTGTTGGAAAATAGAAAAAAAATTAAGCCCCTGTATACTGCCCAATCTGGGGTCACTAATTCTAAGGGGAATAACTTAACTATAGTCTTAATTTTAAAGGTTGCTGCCACCAGACCCCCTCTGGGCAGTATGTAGCTCGTTAGGTAGCAGGCAGAGTGATCTAGACATTGGGTTAGGATTTTCATTGACCAGATCGAAAAGGGGAAAGAAGGGTGAAACCATAACATGTCTTAATTAATTTATTCCTCATAAAACATACTTATTGCATAACAATCAGTGACCTTACCTGGTCATCCATTCTTACAATAACACTCAACACGTCAGACTGCACCTGTATGGAATATAGCACCTTAGGTTATCATACATGGTAGCATCACCTCCACACCTGTTACACTCCATACCTGCAAGTATGGGACTCCTTGTAATTTCTAGGTACACATATCAGGCACCTCGTTCGCACACCGCCCTCGGTGGGTAGAGACAAGGGATTCACCAAGAGACATACTAGTACTGTTTCTATGCCTGGTATTATAGGTAGCTCCAAGTGACGACCGCAGAGTTTCTCAACCTTCTTATGTATTTCTACTCATTTGGGGTGGAATGCTGGGAATCCACAGGTCCACAGTGGAAGTGCATGACCACTGTGGTGTGGCTTTCACAGTGTGGTCATGGCTGACGCCTGGTAGGCACTCAGAATGCGTCATCCTGTGTTGGGAGAAATCGAGGCATCACTCAGAATACTGCCGGAGGGGCTTTCGTCGCCACACATTAGTACACTATGACTTCACTTTAAGACATCAGGCCAGGTTTTAAGATGAAAAACTGCTAGATAAGTCTTTTTAGGGCTGAATAAAGCATGATGAAGGACACTGACCTGTGTTGGGAGAAGTCGAGGCATCACCGAGGGTGATGTCCCGACTCCCACACTCCTCTCTGTTTAGGCGTACAGTTTCCAATCTTCAATTTTCACTTTGGATTCTTATGGTTCCCACATCTCCATTTTCCTATCTATTGTGACCTCATGCTTTATAAATACATATCTTCATCCTAAATTACACACTAAGGTAAGGGTCTGGTTTGCTAGTTCGTGGGTAAATTCATTGGGTTATAATATCAACGCGGCACACCCCAGGCGGCCTAGGCGCCAACCCAAACAAAGCCTAGCATCGTATTTTCATGGTGTGGGTATACAAGATATTCTTTTTGAAGCATAGTTTCTAGATCACTTCCAACACTTCACATAGTTCTGACACCTTTATACCTTTTTCCAGATCATTGTTCTCATGTATTTTTATATGATATTTGCAAAAGCTATGTTCGCTAAACGTCCACAGACGTAAGTAGTATGACCTTCAAACCATGATCCACACTTAGTCCTAAAGTACACTAGTTCGGATCAACTGGACTTAACCAATCATCTTATAGATACCCTGAGTTCTCCTTAATGCTATGAATACATACAATTAACATAATATAACCGTACCTGGGTACAATACAACACATGATTCAGTAACATTGAGTAGGTGAGTTATCCTTTATCAATGTTTCACGTTCTCTGAAATTCTACAAGCACGGTGGATTTGAATGTTATGTAGCGTAATATGAATTAAAGGTTTTTTTTTTTTTAGGAATGACAATGATGTGCGCAGTACAGTCGGCCCTTAACATACGCGGGGGTTAGGTAACAGAGACACCCGTGACTGTTAAAAATCCGTGTACTTTTGCTGCCCCCCCATGTCCTTATTTCCCGTATACAGTGAACCCTTACTTTACGCGGTCAATTGAACCCACGGAGGCCCGCGTAAAGCGAGAAACGCGTAAAGTGAACAACATAACATATGGGATTAAATGAAATAGAGACCGGCTGACCCCCAAACTCCACTTTTTCTGACACAATACCTATGTTCTAGTAAAAATAACATCTTAATTTTATGATGGTACATGCACACAATCAATACTTAAGAGAAATAGAGAAATACAGTCGCCAAGTTAATGTCCATTCAAATAATGGACTCAACTCCCTCCCCCTCTTCTCACACTCCTGGCTCTTCCCTCTCTGAAAAATGTTTGGGGGAAAACCACTAGATTTTAAGGTATAGTAATAAATAATACCTCAAACTAAAGTTAGGATAATATAATTGACATTGCTGGATTCCTTGTAAGACCAGGAATATTTTGAATATAAATGTCATATATTTTGCACAAAAGATAACATATTTACTCACAGTAAACAAAATACTTAAAGTAGATCTAAAATTTGTATGTCTAATGCAAAATCTATGATGTTTATATTCAAAATGATCAACAAATTGTAAGAATTCCAGCAATGTAAATTATATTCTGGCCAGGTAATTTGTATGAATTTTATGAGCTAAATCAAATATCTTGAGTTAATAAAAAAAAAAATATTCTTCACGACACTATCTGTCAATCAAAGTACCCCACTTTGCCTCCCCACCTCTTCCAACCTCGCCAGATGGTCGGTCGGTCCCTCCCTCCCCCCACCAACCCTCCCTACCAGAGAAATGTGTGGGAGAAACCAGAATATTTACCTTTTAAGTAATAAATAATACCTCAGACTAAAGTTAGGATAATATAATTGACATTGCTGAATTCCTTGTAAGACCAGGAATGTTTTGAATATAAATGTCATATATTTTGCACAAAAGATAACATATTTACTCAGAGTAAACGAAATACTTAAAGTAGATCTAAAATTTGTATGTCTAATGCAAAATCAATGCTGTTTATATTCAAAATGATCATCAAATTGTAAGAATTCCAGCAATGTAAATTATATTCTGGCCGAGTAATTTGTATGAATTTTATGAGCTAAAACAAATATCTTCAATAAATAAACAAAATATACTTACCCAAATACTATCTGTCAATCAAAATACCCCACCTCCCCCCCTCTTCCCACCTGCTCCCTGGGTCCCTCCCTCCCTCCCTCCCTACCCCTCACCCCCACCTTCCCTCCCTACCAGAGAAACGATTGGGTTCTAACAGTATACAGTATTTACATTTTTAGTAATAAATAATACCTCAGACTAAAGTTAGGATAATAGAATTGACATTGCTGGATTCCTTGCAAGACCAGGAATATTTTGAATATACACGTCATATATTTTGCACAAGATAACATGTTTGCTCTGAGTAAACAAAATACTTGCATTAGATCTAAAATTTGTATGTCTAATGCAAAATCTATGATGCTTATATTCAAAATGATCATCAAATTGTAAGAATTCCAACAATGTAAATTATATTCTGGCTGGATAATTTGTATGAATTTTATGAGCTGAATAAAAAAATTATACTTCACCCGCGTATATGAGTAGATGCACCGCGTAAAGTGGGAATTCCGGTTCTGGCAGGGTACCGCGTAAATGTAGAAACGCGTAAAGTGAAACCGCGTAAAGCGAGGGTTCACTGTATACCTGTGTGTAGTTCGAGTTTTTAAGACCAAATTATTTGGCAAAAAATTGGGGGTCGACCTCTAAACGGGTAATAGTTTCGTTAGGTTGAAAAATATTTGCCAGTAACTACCAGCAAACAATGGAAACGATGCACCAACGAATCCACCAGCTGTGAGTGTCGGTATAGTTGCCAGGGCAGATCTCTTGCGTCATCATAGCAAGCCCAAAGTAGCCAAATGCGTGATATGGTATGCACAGGATGATGTAAAACAAAGTATTCATTTTTTAAGGTATATTTATAGATACTGTACATAAATTTTTGTTCATTACATTCGAAACATCAATCTTTGTAAATTAAATTTTAAACAAAAGAAAACTACGATACCGTATTTTCATTAAAATATTACATCACAAGTATATTTTACCTTAACTGTGACTGAATGAATATATTCTCAGAAATAAATATGGAAATGTAATGTTTTGGCTGAAATGATGTACATATTACAGTGGAAAGTGGGATAAAATCATGACGAAAACAATGACTTTCGCTTTCTTTCGTTGTTCAAAAGATTTTACCGTAATCGCTTTTCGAATGGTTTTCAGTTAAAAAACTGTTGTACTGTACTGTATCACAATAATATTCTATCTTATCATTAGCCTCATAATCCCACAACTGAAAACCATTCGAAAAGCGATTACGGTAACATCTTTTGAACGAAAGAAAGCGAAAGTCATTGCTTTCGTCACAATTTTATCCCACTTTCCACTGTAATACGTACGTCATTTCAGCAAAAATATTACATTTCCATATTCTCAGAAATAAATAGTTGTTTTGTTGAAACGTAATGTACAGTATTTAATATTAAAATGCAAATGAGCTATAAAAACAAATAATACTGTACACCCGTAATGTACTGGCTGGCATCTCCACTCGTCCCTGTTCCCGCCAGTCACCGACTCACCACTCCTCCCCGCTCTATCCCTCCGCCTCCTCCACATCGTCACTACTGTTGTACTCTTATTACAATAATATTCTATCCTAATTCACTTGAATAAATACTACGATACCATATTTCTGAATATTTTCATTAAAATCCATCAAAATCATTTTCCTTGTCATCGTCTTAAGCACCAAACAGCTCCTCCCAGTCTTCTCCTTGAACAGGGCTAGAGGGTACGTGCTTTTCGAATCGTTTTCAGTTAAAAAAATGTTACATCACATGTATATTTTACCTAAACTGCGCCTGAATGAATATATTCTCAGAAATAAATAGTAGTTTTGCTGAAACGTGATGTATTTCAATGTAAAATAGGATAAAATACATGACGAAAACAAAAGACTTTACCTAACCTTCCGATGTTCAAGAGATGTTACTTGTTTTTTAATAGTTTTCGGTTAAAATACTGTTACATTACAATGATATTCTATTCATACTGTGCTTGATATACTACATTCACAGAAATGTAATATTTTTGCTGAAATGACGTACGTATTACAGTGGAAAGTGGGATAAAATCATGACGAAAACAATGACTTTCGCTTTCTTTCGTTTAAAAGATGTTTCCGTAATCGCTTTTCGAATGGTTTTCAGTTAAAAAAACTGTTGCATCACAAGTGAATTAGGATAGAATATTATGGTAATAAACAGTTTTTTAACTGAAAACCATTCGAAAAGCGATTACGGTAACATCTTTTGAACGAAAGAAAGCGAAAGTCATTGCTTTCGTCATTTTCCACTGTAATACATACGTCATTTGAGCAGAAATATTACATTTCCATATTCTCAGAAATAAATAGTAGTTTTGCTGAAACGTAATGTATTTCAATGTAAATTAGGATAAACTACATGAAAACAAAAGACTTTACCTAACCTTCCGATGTTCAAGATACGTTACTCGTTTTTTTAATAGTTTTCGGTTAAAATACTGTTATATTAGTGATATTCTATTCATACTGTGCTTGATATAATACATTCACGGAAATGTAATATTTTTGCAACTACAATGCTGATGTCAACACAAGCGTGGTTACAGAGAGACTGACTGAGTGAGGGAGAGCTATGTGTGTGTGTGTGTGGGGTTGCCGGAGCGGGCGGTGTCCCGTGTTCGGTGCCGTGCGCAAGTTGAATGGCGCTCGATTTGAATGTTCTTCAATTACTTCAATGTACAGAATATTCCTCCGGCGGGGCAATCCGCGTATTTGCAAATCCGTGTATGCTAAACCCGCGTACGTTAAGGGCCGACTGTACACCTGTATAAGGCTTCACCTGGGTATGTTCTAGTTTGCAGCATCTCACAGGTTACTACAAGGAAGTTCAAGCTTCAGTCCTCCATTTTTGTGTGTATGGATGTGGGGTAAGGAACACTACCAATCTACCATTCACGGATGATAACCTTTCATTACATTGATTGTCAGTCATTACATTGTTTCTAATTTTTTTTATCCTCATGATACTTTCCATTCAATTTTTTTTCTTTGCGTGATGGTCCATCAATTTTTTTTTAATTCACTTTGAGGGTAAATTTAATTTTTTAACAAAAGCCATTCCAGCAATTTAATTCAAGTCACTGTTATGGTATCATTATTTTAATGTAACAGACTAACTTATTACTTTATACACACAGAGAAATAGAATAAATGTTAAAAATTTTAATAATATTAACCATTACACTTCATGTCACATCCTATGATGTATGTCTGTAGAGTTTGTGATGTAGGCATCTCGCCCTTGACCTTGAATCACTTCACCATGTGTTTCTACCCCCAAGCACAAGTCCAGTATTGTGATCAATTACTGTACTGCATCAGTTATAATGATTGTTAATAGTGTAAATAGTAATACAAGTGTCCTGTATGTCATACTGCCTATAAATTAGAGTTTACTTCATTACTACCGTCACACACACACACCACTTCTTGAACATTCTTAACTCATCCTAGTCCAGGTGTTGCCAACCTGTAGTAAGGACATTTGAGGCCCCCGCATCGTAAGGTTCGTTTAGACCACCCCGGGCGAAACCCGGTTTTTGTTGGAAAGCACTATTTTTGGCCTAGCTCTATACGATGGTAGTTGATAAGATCTTACTACACTGTAAATAAGGTTGAAAGCCCTTTGAAAATAGGGTGTAACATCAATTTGTGGCAGACAGGAAAATATGGGCTTGGCTTTCGCATTGTCAGGTGCTCTCGTCCTGTCAGTGAGTGAGTGAGAGGAGTGGGAGGCCAATCACAAAAGCTGGCCTGCAGCCTCCATCCCCCGTCCCGGCCAATGACAGTGAGCTTCTGCTATTTACGTTACGGCCCCTCCAGCCAATGAGGCAGAATCCCTCTCTCTCAGTTCTCCTTTGTTGTGGTGGGATCTACACTGATATCGATTAAAGTAAAAAAATGTCATACGCGGGTGGTAGTTTTGTTGCTTCACGTCAACATTGCAACAACCCAGTACATTACTTCATGACGCGATACCTACCATCTGCAAGTACAGTCCTTTAGCTTCAAATGCATCAAAAATGAATGTTGAATCTCAAAAAAAAAAGAAAAAAAGTTATGCATGTTTGAAGCTGGAAAAACTTTAAACATGGTTTTCTAGGCTTTCAAATTTTGGCACAAATAACCCATACGATGCGGGGCTCCTCATTTACAGTACCTATTTTATGTTTATATCATGCATGGTCAGCTTGTAAGACTAGAATTGCTTTTTATTTTTTTTATTAAATGTTCCCGAATATACCCGTGTTGGGGGGGGGGGGGGGGGGGGTGCCGACCATAGCCACGAAGCCCAGGGGTTAAGGCGCGTTAATAAAACTTAACTTTCTTGAAATTTTCACATTTTATTATAAAAATACAGCAGACTTATGATTTTTATACAATATGGAGATTTATATACAGTACTGTGTAGAATTCTTTTGACTTCAGTTATGAACAAATCTGCTAAAAAAAAATTAACTGTATATAATGTACAGCACTGGGAGATGATCTAGCCATCATTCATATCCACCATAAATCCTAATATTGATTCTCTATGAAGAATTATTCTCTTCCTCAACTTAACAATCACTGTATTACATTTATAACTGCAGTATATTAATAAATTTTTGATAATTTTTTTTCTTAAAAGTTTCATGATCCAAATTACTAAGAAGGTTGTCCTGCATAACATAGAGGTTATAAAGTCTTTTATATGTCCAATGCATAAAAAATTCTTAATTAGTTTAATTAAAAAGTAAAATGTCCAAAAGTAATTCACAGACTTAGTACTATCTAGATGAAACTGTGTCAAGCATCTGAATTGGGCTTAAAGCATTTCTAATTGAGGACTCTACTAATTCACCGCCAACCACCATTTCTTCAAGAACCATATGAAGTCTGTCTATGTTAAAGAGAACATGTCTCTCTGAAAACTTTCCAAAATACCTGTGGAGTGCATTAACATATAAGTTAATAAATTCGTAAACCATCAGTTCATTCTCAGCGTGGTCGGCAGCGACGATGAAGAGACATGGACCAAACCATCGGAAGACGAGGGTTTGGTCTCCATCTCCTAGGAAGTGACACTAGAGGAAACAATATTCATGGGATAACTGCTTAGTTATGATAATCAATAATTTGGAAATAAATTTTATGAACAAAGATGAAACTGATGGCTGTTATAAACATAGTACAATACATACTGCTGAATTTAAATACTTTGAAATAAGCGTAAATACTGAGACAAACTTTACACTTCTTTGCACATATATCCACAGATGGTGACATCTAATGCTTCTCATACAGGTATTGACTAAGAATTTTCATTCACCCCAAAGTTCATCACTTACCAGAGCTGCATCTTTTTCTGCTCCCAAACACTTGGCTATAGCCCGGGCTTCGGTGGTTGTTCGACTACCAGAGGTTATGTGGGTGAAGTAATGTGAGAACTGTACATTGCCATCCTTAGAAGCTATTAGCAAATAATGCATCACCATGCCCACAACCTGCAAATTGTTATAATTAATCCTTAACTTGTAGTTAGTAATTTCCGCTTAAAATAACATTAAGCTACACAAATTATATCTTTCAGAGACTACAGTACTGTAGACTGTACTGATATCCTTCATATGTTCACATCACCTAATAATGGCAGACTACACAAATAATTTTTGAATACCTGTACATGCTTTGCTTTACTGTACTGGATCAATATTTAGAAGTTGCCACCACCTAATTGACTTTTGAAAATTGTTTTTTATAATATAAGTCATCATGCTAAATACAAATATAACCTTCATTGCCGTCGGAAATGAGCCTTAGTTGAGATATTGAATAAAAAATAGTGGAAGATCAAACAATGTAAAAACTTAACCTAACCCCTAGGGCAGGGGTGTCAAACTCATTTGCCAAGGCAGGCCAGATTTAATGAGTACACAGTATGCAGGCCAAGTAACATAATTATGAGCACTTCGCAATCACCTCTTAGGTGAGTAGCACGACAAAATAAGAAAGGTGGATTTAGTCTGCGCTTGTGCGAATCCCTTAAAACAAACAAACAAATCAAGTGTTTGCTTACCTTGATCAATCTTATTGTTTGCTACTGCTGCTTCCTGATAATTGGCACCTCTTGGTATGGACCAGTGCATCAAATTTTGGCACTAACGACTGAGCTATAACAACCTTCAGTATTGAATTAAGGTGGGCATCAGTAAGTTGAGACCGAAGCCAAGACTTGTTCAAGTTCATCACAGAAAAGAGTTGTTCACTTCCGAACACTGACATAATCTTTGAGGCAAAACATTTAATCCTGGGATAATTTGGTCCAAAACATTGATAAAATGTGCCAACATCAACACTCAAAAACTTGTTCCTCAACACAGAATCACACTGGAGCTCAATTAATTCTAACGGAAGATGTTCTGGTACCTCATTAACACCAACAGAGAATGGTCCCGAAAAATGAAAAAAATCCCTCTCAAGTCTTTTAAAGTCAGCAAATCTTTCTTGGAACTCATTCATTAATTTGGAAATCTTGATGCATTACTTTTTTGTGTTAATATCAGCATGAAACTCAGGTGTGCCTTGCAGGGACTTCAAGATCGGAAAGTGAGAAAGATTACTCTCTGATAGTTGCCGTTCAAAAAGCTGATGTTTCATCTGAAAGGCATGAATGCAGTCATAAAACAATGTCACCAATTTATTGCGTCCTTGCATCTTTGTACAGTGGTCCCTCGGTTAACAAGCACAATTCGTTCCAGAAGGTTGCTCGTTAACCGAAACCATTGTTTCAATGGGTTTTTGGGTAATTTGTTCCAGCTCACCGAAAATTGCCTAAATTCAACAAAAAATGTAGTAAAGTACACTTACTTTGACGTGTGTATGTAGAAGGCTCCTGGATGATGATGCTGATGTAAATTTGAAGTGGGAGGTGCAGGAGGAGAAGGGAGAAGAGAATGAAGTGGAGGTGGAGGAGAAGCATTTTACTGCTTCTTGGAAGGTGAATCACCTTCCATGAAAAGGTCAGGAACCTCTTGACTGACAGATTCTCCACCATGAACATCCTCTCTCCTTCTTGAAGTGGAAGGCTGAGGGCTCGCATCTTCTTCCCTCTGCCTTTTACTGAAGAAAGTGTCAATATTGGTCTGTGGGGCATCTCTCCTCCTCATCATTAACTCATGTTTAAAGAAGGAGACCATTGTGTCCTCAACATGACTTTGTCTTCACGTAACTTTCCACTATATTTATTGTACTTCATAGCATGGTTAGTTTCATAATGCCTTCGAACGTTGTATTCTTTGGCCACAGCAACTTGTTGATTACAAATCAAACATGTTGGTTTTCCATTCATTTCAACAAAAAAGTATAAGATTTTCCACTTATCCTGTACCACCCGACACTCTTCATTAACTGTTCTTTTCTTTGAAACATAATTATGGGCTCAAAAGTAAAAACAATGATCACTGCTGCTTTGGATATTCGCAACGTTCCAACTGCCTCGAGCGACTATGCAGGACTAGTACTTGAATGACTGGCCAAGTGAGAGCCTGCCGAGTCAGAGTTTACATGTCTAATACCTGTACTGTACAGGGTGTATACGTGAACAGTAGTCAGTCGGCCGTCTCACAACTCGTACAGTGGCACGCTTACAACCACAATTAACCGTTAAAACTATCTCTAGTCTTCTTGTTCTTTCATTGGTGATGTTGATTGAGTATTTTGTTCTAGGAAACAGCAGACTATTTTATTCAGCTGAGGGATACACTCACTACAGTCAACCCTCACTTTACGCGGTCCCACATTCCGCGTTTACACGGTGCCCTGCCAGAACCCAGGATGCTCACATTCCGTGGTGGGTGTACCCCTTTACACGGGTGAAGTATAATTTTTTTATTTAGCTCATAAAATTCATACAAATTATCCGGCCAGAATATAATTTACATTGCTGGAATTCTTACAATTTGATGATCATTTTGAATATAAACATCATAGATTTTGCATTAGACATACAAATTTTAGATATAATGTTTACTCTGAGTAAATATGTTATCTTTTGTGCAAAATATATGACATTTATATTCAAAATATTCCTGGTCTTACAAGGAATCCAGCAATGTCAATTATATTATCCTAACTTTACTCTGATTTATTATTTATTACTAAAAAGGTAAAAAGTCTGGTATTCCCACACATTCATCTGGTAGGGAGGGAGGGAGGGAGGGAGGGAGGGACCGGCGACAACCACCTGGCACCATGGTGTGAAGAATATTTTTTTTTTATTAACTGAAGATATTTGTTTTAGCTCATAAAATTCATACAAATTACCCGGCCAGAATATAATTTACATTGCTGGAATTCTTACAATTTGATGATCATTTTGAATATAAACATCATATATTTTGCATTAGACATACAAATTTTAGATATAATGTTTACTCTGAGTAAATATGTTATCTTTTGTGCAAAATATATGACATTTATATTCAAAATATTCCTGGTTTTACAAGGAATCCAGCAATGTCAATTATATTATCCTAACTTTAATCTGAGGTATTATTTAATACTAAATGTTAAAATCTAGTTTTTTCACCCAACCTTTCTCTTGAAGGGAGGATTGGTGGGGGGTGGGGGGGAGGGTTGGGACGGACCTACCATCTGGCGCTTGGAAGAGGGGGAGAGGCAAGGTGGGGTACTTTGATTGACAGATAGTGTCGTGAAGAATATTTTTTTTTTTATTAACTGAAGATATTTGATTTAGCTCATAAAATTCATACAAATTACCCGTCCAGAATATAATTTACATTGCTGGAATTCTTACAATTTGATGATCATTTTGAATATAAACATCATAGATTTTGCATTAGACATACAAATTTTAGATAAAATGTTTACTCTGAGTAAATATGTTATCTTTTGTGCAAAATATATGACATTTGTATTGAAAATATTCCTGGTCTTACAAGGACTCCAGCAATGTCAATTATATTATCCTAACTTTAGTTTGAGGTATTATTTATTACTATACCTGGTTTTCCCCAAAAAATTTCTCAGAGAGGGAAGAGCCAGGGAGTGTAGTGTGAGAAGAGGGGGAGGGAGTTGAGTCCATTATTTGAATGGACATTAACTTGGCGACTGTATTTCTCTATTTCTCTTAAGTATTAATTGTGTGCATGTACCATCATAAAATTAAGATGTTATTTTTACTAGAACATAGGTATTGTGTTGGAAAAAGTGGAGTTTGGGGGTCAGCTGGTCTCTATTTCATTTAATCCCATATGTTATGTTATTCACTTTATGCGTTTCTCACTTTCCGCGGTACCCTGTGGGTTACATTAACCGCGTAAAGTGAGGGTTGACTGTATTTAGTTTTAGCTCCTCAAGGTAAGGCTGGAGCAGCAAATGGGCCGCGGGCCGCATGCAAGACTGTGTCTGGCCACATGTTTGACACCCCTGCCCTAGTGTGTAACAAACTTACCTAAAGTAAAAGATACAGGAGGATAGAGTGATGAGACATGAATGAGGAAGTGGTGTGTTCGTCAGTGTCCGTCTTTTATCACAGTACCATGCATGGTGATCTACACGTTAGACACCCTGAATTACATCTTGGACATTTTACAGATGAAAAAAAAAGAACACCGTGAGCCCTAAAAATGACAATAGCTGCTGCTTCATTGTCTCAAAAGCACTGAACACTGTGCCAGTCGGCCACACAGACGCCATCTTCCAACTGGCCGTGAATGTGGATTAGCGCATGAGTGTTACGTCACATCGGCACTCACGCTGATTGGCATGCACGACTATGACATCACATGAACACTAGCGCTGATTGGCCAAATATTATAAAATAAAGGTTAAAATAACTCGGAAACTATAAATTTCTGATGGAAACGTTAAAGAATAAATTATTTTAAAATTTTCATCTATTTCCCTATACAGTTCGTCCCCGAATTACGTACATCCGAATTACGTACAAACGGCCGATACGTACATCGTTTCTGAAGTCTTTAATTGCAAAAATATTGTCTTAAAAGGGCGAGCAATTTTTAAATTTGGCGGGCGAGCCAGCCGCACCGCGCCGCCACTATCACTGACCATGCAGACGACACGCTAGACGCACCAAAACAACAAGTGTGGTCATTGTGCATACAGTACTTCTCCTGTGAATTTCTGCCCTATTTTGTACACTTTACTCTGTGTGCAATGACTGGTGTAAAGCGTAAGAGTGGTGAAGCCAGTGGGAGGAGTAGTGTTCAAAAGCTTACCGTCCTCTGGCGCGCCGGTCCCAGAGAGGACGGCGCTGTACAGGACGTTTGTTTACTCCAGGTCTCGCGCACAGCGATGGTTATTTCGTTCATCTTTTCGTTTTATCCATGGAGTAAATTTAAAAGTAGACTTCGAGAAAACATTCAGTTAAAACACAAGGATATTAAAAGTTTGAGTCAATAGTACAATTTGTAGTATGTTTAATACAACATCTCTACAGAAATGCATAAACATGAAATTAACGCATCGGCGACTTTTGCCGGTCGGAACAACGCATCGGCTACTTTTGCCGGTCGGAACTCACGTCCTGTGGCGCGCCGGTACCTGGTAAGGTTTTGACCCCTGTTGTGGTGTCTCAGTATGATTCAGGAGAAAGCCCTAAGTCTTTTCAACGATCTAAAGAAAGATCACCCTGATGATACTGTGACATTCAATGCTAGCAATGGGTGGTTTAACCGATTCAAGGTGCGAAATAAGCTGCATAATGTTCGAGTGACTGGTGAGGCGGCGAGTGCTGATTGGAAAACAGCACAGGATTTTCCAGATAACCTTATAGGGTTGGGGGATTTTCGAGTTAAGTACATTTCGAGTTAAGTACAACCTTTTGGTCCCCATTATGTACGTAACTTGGGGACTTACTGTACTGTACTGTATATGACTCACTATTCAGTTAGGTGGTGGCAATTTCTAAATAATGACACTATACTATAGTGAGTCCTTTAATAAAATTCATTAGCTTTACATTTTCACATGCAAAGAAATAATTATATGCAGTATAAAGCACACACACACACACACACACATATATATATATATATATATATATATATATATATATATATATATATATATATATATATTATATATATATATATATATATATATATATATATATATATATATATATATACACACACAGTTGTACCCCACTTAACGAGCGGTCAATAGAACCCAGAGGGTCCCGCGTTAAGTGAAATCCGCGTTAAGTGAACAACAGAACATATGGGATTAATTCCAATAGAAACCGGCCCGACCCCCAAACTCCACTTTTTGAAGACACATAACTATGTTGTAGTAAAAATAACATCTTAATTTTATGATGGTACATGCACACAAATAATACTTAAGAGAAATAGAGAAATACAGTCACCAAGTTAATGTCCATTCAAATAATGGACTCAACTCCCTCCCCCTCTTCTCACACTACACTGCCGGCTCTTCCCTCTCTGAGAAATTTTTGGGAGAAAACTACTAAATTTTAATAAATAATACCTCAAACTAAAGTTAGGATAATACAATTGACATTGCTGGATTCCTTGTAAGACCAGGAATATTTTGAATATAAATGTCATATATTTTGCACAAAAGATAACATAGTTACTCAGAGAAAACATTTTATCTAAAATATGTATGTCTAATGCAAAATATATGATGTTTATATTCAAAATGATCATCAAATTATAAGAATTCCAGCATTGTAAATTATATTCTGACCGGGTAATTTGTATGAATTTTATGAGCTAAAACAAATATCTTCAGTTAATAAAAAAAAAAAAATTCTTCACGACACTATCTGTCAATCAAAGTACCCCACCTTGCCCCCCCCCCTCTTCCAACCACGCGGTCAGTCCCAACCCTCCCCCCCACCCCCCACCAATCCTCCCTTCAAGAGATGTTGGGTGAAAAAAATAAATTTTAACATTTTGTATGAAATAATACCTCAGATTAAAGTTATGATAATATAATTGACATTGCTGAATTCCTTGTAAGACCAGGAATATTTTGAATATAAATGTCATATATTTTGCACAAAAGATAACATATTTACTCAGAAAACATTTTATCTAAAATTTGTATGTCTAATGCAAAATATATTATGTTTATATTCAAAATGTTCATCAAATTATAAGAATTCCAGCAATGTAAATTATATTCCGACCGGGTAATTTGTATGAATTTTATGAGCTAAAACAAATATCTTCAGTTAATAAAAAAAAAAAATATTCTTCACAGGGTAACAGATGGTCGGTCGGTCCCTCCCTCCCCCCCCACCCCCCACCAACCGTCCCAAGGAGATGTGTGGGAAAACCAGAATAGTATTTAACTTTTTAGTAATAAATAATACCTCAAACTAAAGTTAGGATAATATAATTGACATTGCTGGATTCCTTGTAAGACCAGGAATATTTTGAATATAAATGTCATATATTTTGCACAAAAGATAACATATTTACTCAGAGAAAAAATTTTATCTAAAATTTGTATGTCTAATGCAAAATATATGATGTTTATATTCAAAATGATCACCAAATTATAAGAATTCCAGCAATGTAAATTATATTCTGGCCGGGTAATTTGTATGAATTTTATGAGCTAAAACAGGCAGTCAGGCAGGGTGGCGGGTGGGGCAAATCTAAAAATAGCGTCTCGAGCCGGACACTCGCCGCGTATATGTGGAAAAAATCCGTGTTAAGTGAAAGTTCAGCTCTGGCGAGGCACCGCGTATATGAAAAAACGCGTTAAGTGAAACCGCGTTAGGCGGGGTAACACTGTATATATATATGTGTATATATATATATATATATATATATATATATATATATATATATATATATATATATATATATTATACATATATATATATATATATATATATATATATATATATATATATATATATATATATATATATATATATATATATATATTT
The DNA here is from genome assembly GCA_958450375.1 of Homarus gammarus. Classification (NCBI taxonomy): domain Eukaryota; kingdom Metazoa; phylum Arthropoda; class Malacostraca; order Decapoda; family Nephropidae; genus Homarus; species Homarus gammarus. The sequence goes on along the minus strand of CAUDMG010003421.1, from coordinate 1,114,326 downwards.
AATCAATGACCTCACCAGCCAGGAATCGAACCCTCGACCTACTGGGTGTGACTAGGGAACGCTTACCGGCTAGGCCACAAGGACACTAAAAGCAGTCCTAGACTCTGTTATATTTCACACAAAGCCTGTTCATCGCGCTGATGGCGCCGTGAACCTCATTGGGAACTGCCCGTGCCTCGTATGTGGTGTCAGTAGCATTTTACCGAATCCAGCTGGTATGAAACACGAGGTAGGTCAAAAGTTCGATTCCTGGCTGGTGAGGTCGTTGATTATATGTTCAAAGTCCGCGTGTTATATGGACTAAAAATGAAGTATATACTGTATGTGGTACCTCGTGTTTCATACCAGCTGGATTCGGTAAAATGCTACTGACACCACATACGAGGCACGGGCAGTTCCCAATGAGGTTCACGGAGCTATCAGCTCGATGAATAGGCTGTGTGTGAAATATAACCGAGTCTAGGACTGCTTTTAGTGTCCTTGTGGGTTGGTCGGTAGCGTTCCCTAGTCCCACCCAGTAGGTCGAGGGTTCGATTCCTGGCTGGTGAGGTCGTTGATTATATGTTCAAATTTCACGTGTTATATGGACTAAAAATGAAGTATATATATATATAATATAATACTATATATATATATATATATATTATATATATATATATATATATATATATATATATATATATATATATATATATATTTCATTTTTAGTCCATTTAACACGCGGACTTTGAACATATAATCAATGACCTCACCAGCAAGGAATCGAACCCTCGACCTACTGGGTGTGACTAGGGAACGCTTACCGGCTAGGCCACAAGGACACTAAAAGCAGTTCTAGACTCTGTTATATTTCACACAAAGCCTGTTCATCGAGCTGATGGCGCCGTGAACCTCAATGGGAAACTGACCGTGCCTCTTATGTGGTGTCAGTAGCATTTTACCGAATCCAGCTCGATGAACAGGCTTTGTGTGAAATATAACAGAGTCTAGAACTGCTTTTAGTGTCCTTGTGGCCTAGCCGGTAAGCGTTCCCTAGTCACACCCAGTAGGTCGAGGGTTCGATTCCTTGCTGGTGAGGTCGTTCATTATATGTTCAAAGTCCGCGTGTTAAATGGACTAAAAATGAAGTATATATATGTACCTTGTGTTTCATGCCAGCTGGATTCGGTAAAATGCAACTGACACCACATAAGAGGCACGGGCAGTTTCCCATTGAGGTTCACGGCGCCATCAGCTCGATGAACAGGCTTTGTGTGAAATATAAGAGAGTCTAGAACTGCTTTTAGTGTCCTTGTGGCCTAGCCGGTAAGCGTTCCCTAGTCACACCCAGTAGGTCGAGGGTTCGATTCCTTGCTGGTGAGGTCGTTGATTATATATATATATATATGCTGATAACCACAAGGAAAGAAGAAAACACAAAGTTCTCAAGCGCTTTCGTGTAATTCACATCTTCAGGGGTGGGTACAGGCTAAGGAGAAGTGCAAAACAAGGTGTATATATGCAGAGGAGGGTGAGATCAGGTCCACAATGGGCAGGTATTAGGTAATGACCCTACTAATCTTTAAATAGCACCACAATGGTCGGTAGTCAGGTCAGAGGGTAAGGTGACCCAACCTTCTCACCTGGTTACAAATCTTCTAAATTACAAAATTGTCCAGTTTGTACATGCCATTACTCAAATTCATGTTGAATGCTTCGGTATGTTTAATGAGACTAGATTCTATGATGTTCCTACTGTCAATTGAATTACAAGGTAATATTGAGGAGGCATTATCCCAGTCAATGCAATGTTTGTTATCCCTCAAATGAACAAACAGAGCATTGGATTCCTGGCCTGTCCTAACACTATATTTATGTTGTTTAAGTCTAGTTACAAGATCTTTACCTGTCTGGCCTACGTAAAACATTTTACATTCCTTGCAAGGAACTTTATAAATGCAACCAATTGTGTTGTTGGGGGGATTTCTTAATTAACATTTGTTTAACAGTGCATGAGTTTTTAAATGCCACATTGATGTTCCAGGTTTTTAGTTGTAAAGGAATTTGAGAAAAATTTTTGTGAAATGGTAATACTAAGAGATTCTTATGGTCATGGGTGGGCTTGGGATCAGTTCTATAAAAAGATTTCTTAGTAATGTTCAGGCATTTGTCTATGAAAGATCTAGGGTATTTAAGGTTTGAGCCAATATTATAGACATATTTATATTCCTCATCAATGAATTCCGGGCTGCAAATTCTTAAAGCACGTAAAAACATTGTTGAAAATACTGACTGTTTGACTTTATTATGGTGGGCAGAATAATAATGAATGTATGAACACACATTAGTAGGTTTTTTATAAATACTGAACTTAAAAGTGTTACCTATTCTGTGTAACAGACAGTCTAGGAATGGCAATTTACAGTCATGCTCTAATTCCACAGTGAATTTGATCGAGGGAGCTAAGTTGTTAAGTTGCGGCAGGAAAGCTTTTAGGTCCTCATTACATGGCCAGAGACATAATACATCATCAACATATCTAAACCAGACTGCTAAAGGTGGTAAAATATTACTTAATAGTTTCTTTTCAAAGAATTCCATATATAGGTTGCTTAATACAGGTGAGAGTGGATTACCCATTGCCATACCAAATTTTTGAGCATAATATTCTCCATTGAACTCAAATTTACAATCCTTAATACATTGTTTGATAAGTTCGATGAAGTCGTCTTTCGAGACGGGCAATGAAATATTATCCAGGGAATCTATGAGGAACTCTAGTAAATCATCAACTGGGACCTTTGTAAAGAGTGATGCTACATCAAAACTGACCAGTTTAAAATCATAATTAATATGTAAGTTATTGAGTTTATCAACCAAATCCATATTATTCTTGATATTAGAGTTAGAAATTTTGCCAACTAGGGGATTTAGTAAAGAAACTAACCATTTAGATAGTTTATAAGAGATTGACCCAACTGAGCTAATGATGGGTCTTGCTGGGTTATTAGGCTTATGGGTCTTGATTACACCGTACATGTATGGCAGTGGAGGGGACGTTGAAGTAAGATGTTTAATGAGAGTAGCTTTGCCTCTCAATAGAGACTTCAGTTTTTTGTTGAACTGGGTGTTAACAATGTTGAGAGGATTATTTATGAGTTTAGAATATGTTGTAGTATCACATAAAAGGTCATTAATTTTAGAAATATAATCATCTTTGTTTAAAATCACTACTGTGTTGGCTTTATCAGCTTTAGTGACATGTAGATCCTTATTTTTCTTAAGGGCTTGGATTGCTTTGGTGAATCTTTCTGGACAGTTTGGAACACAAGGCTTAGACATAGATGCATACACAACACCTTTACACATGTTCACTTCTTCACTTGTCAAATTACTGAATTTCTCCAAATTGCAAAATGCTCTGGCTATGTCAACACTGTCAACTCCCTTGTTGGAACCATCAAAACTTAAACCATAGCAGAGAGCACACAAGGTATCATTGTCTAGTTGTTTAGAGGAGAGATTCACTACACAGTTGTGATTGGCATCCTTAGTCCAATCACTATTCTTAATAAGGAGTGCCAATTTGTGGTCTATCTTAGCTTGAAGATCAGAACACTCACGTCTCAGGTTATCAAAACAGTAATCCAACATGAACTTTTTCCAATAACTCAGTATGGTCATATTAAAAACACGCTTTTTTGTCTTACAATACGGAGAGCTTCATCCACTTCAATTTTCTTTATTTCAAAATGTTTCTTAAAGATGATTTCTTGGAACTCATCAAAGGGGCGGTCAGACATCTTCAGGACACGTTGTGGGAGGACTTCCTTGTGGTTATCAACATATACCTAGATCACGTGCACCTACAGTGATTTACTTGCATATATATATATATATATATATATATATATATATATATATATGCTGACAACCACCAGGAAAGAAGAAAACACGAAGTTCCCAAGCGCTTTCGTGTTTTCTTCTTTCCTGGTGGTTATCAGCATATACCTAGATCACGCGCACCTACAGTGATTTACTTGCAATATATATATATATATATATATATATATATATATATATATATAATATATATTATATATATATATATAATAATATATACACAGTGATCCCTCGGTTAACTACGCCTCGGTTAACGAAATTTCGGTTAATGAATTACCTTCCATAGGAATATTCAATTCGGTTAACAAAAAAAATTCGGTTAACAAATTCCTTACAAATTTTTCCCGACATGTTTTCGCCTGTTTCGCCTACTCACCAGCTGTAGTATTAGTCCGCCAATACAGTAATCGGTTCTAGGGCTTACATTCGTTACAATTTGAGTAAATATCAAGAAGGTTGTACTATTCAATAATTTTTTAAGTTTTATATTAAAATTTTTAGTCACTTTAACAATTATTTAGCATAATTGAAGTACAGGGAACTAGTTTTTAGCGCGCCAAACAGCCACTCGACTCACCCAGAACGGTGTCAGTTTGTGTCTCTGCTGAGTGGAGGAAGCATCTTCTTGCTTGAGACTCTCTTGAACATAAACTATTTTTACGTTTTTACAGTACAATTACTGGTCATTCTGAAATTTACTTTATATATTGACAATATATAATGCAGTGTTGATTTAAAGAAAATAATCTTGAATTACACCAAGTGATCTTAAAATTTTATGGGTGAAATGGCAGCATGAAGCATGGGGTGACTTACCTTCCACCCCCACAGCCTTCTCTTCTCCCTTCTCCTCCACCCCCATTTCTAATTCCCATCATCATCATCATCATCATCAACAACCAGGAGCCTTCTACATGCCGTGAACCTCCGCGCGCTTTATGGGCTAATGAAATATATATGGAACCTCGTGTTTCGAAGCTGGATTTGGTAAAACGTTCACGGCGCCACAAGGTCGATGAACAGGTTTTGTGTGAAATATAACAAAGTCTAGGACTGCTTTTAGTGTTCTGGTGGTCTAGAGGTAACGTTCCCCGGTCACACATAAGATACATAAGATAGTGGGTTCGACTCCTGGCGGGGTGAGGTTGTTGATTATATATATATATATATATATATATATATATATATATATATATATATATATTGAACCAATTGTTAACTTCTGACTATTTTCCTGAATATCTATTTATTTACCTTAATTATTAATAGTAAACTTCACTCACTCTGGCGCCTGCCTTCTCTACATACATACTGAATCCATTGTTAACTTGCATGACGATATTACTGTGAAATATGTATGCACAGTATATCTATACTGTATTGTATATCCATGCAGAGTAAAATTCTCTCACTCTTGCGTCTGCCGTCAATATACATGCTGAGGTAACTGTTAATTTGTATGACGATTTTACTATCTATCCGTCTGTATATCTATCTGTCTGAGGTATTCATATTATCTACAGTATTTATATATCTATGTATCCACGCATGGTAAGTTCACTCACTTGGTGTGGTCCTTGTTGGCCTGCTGGGTGAACCGAGAGCCCCTTCACTGAACCCCTGAATCCCTGGACCTGAAAATAACTGAGTTACATTTCAAAGATCTGTCGCTGGAAGAAAAGATAGATGTTTATTCGGTACAATTTATTGTTATGGAATTTTTTATTGGTTTAGCATGTGTATACACAATTTATGTATATAATGGTGAACGGCATCTTAATTAAATTAATAATAGTCCTGGCAAGACGCTAATAGTTTATTTCCATTAATGGAAATCTGATTTTTATTATTATATTTTCAGTAGTTACTGTTATTACCCAACACATATCTTTAAACAATTCATCCGGGTTCGGGAAGCAAGATGTAAAGTGTGGATGACTGAGATCTTCACTAATGTGAAGGATTGGTTATTTAAAAAAAAAACTATCATTAATTTCATAAATTAAATATCCAAATCATGCAAAAAAAACCCAACAACATGAATATATAAGACAGTTATAAAAATACAAGTATAGTCAACGTCCAATTTTAGTCGGGAATAGAATAGACCCACAAATTGGTGTAAAAATATTAGAAATTATAATAATAATATAATCCAGTTTCTCTAACATTTTGTATATAAGTATGACTTGGTTATTTCCTCCACACCGGGTTCGGGTTCGGGCTGAGGGCTGGTTGTCGGGGTTCAGGTTGACCTGTTTGGCTCACCATCACCAGAGGTCTGTCAGCCCTCCGGGTTCCTATAACTTTTTCCTCCACCATAATATCTCCTTCAGTTTTAGTACCACATTACGTAGGAGGATAAAAAAATACTACCATTGTGAATTTAATTTCAGTGTTATCGGTGGATGGATTTAATTAGTGCTTGTGTTGGTGTGTGATAGAGTGAGCTTTAAGAAGACTGAGAGTTGACTGGTGCCGAGGCGAGTTAGAGGAGTGTGGTTGTAATGGCTGCCATGGTATGAAATTACCGAGGATGGACGAGGCTTCGAGTCAAAACCAGCTGGGAGGGGGTGGTGGTCCGGCTGGTGTGGCCAACAGACAAAATCTAGAAGAGCCGACTCAGCGAGTGCAGTACTCCATCCCCGGGATCTTACACTTCATACAACATGAATGGGCGAGGTTTGAGATGGAGCGCTCACAGTGGGAGCTGGAGAGGGCGGAACTTCAGGTTTGTTTTGTTTCCCGTATTCTTTATCATTCCGTCTAAATACACCCTTGAGACTTTCCCCCAGTTCTCTGTCTCATGTGGTATGGGTATAGTATATCAATAGTAAGGTATGGGGAATGAATCAGCCAAATATGGCGCGTGAGAGAAAAGGGGTGTGGGTGGATCATTGATTGACGGTGATCAGCTGTTGACGAGTTGCCATTCACCCACAACACTTTATCTCCCTACAATCTACCTTCTCCCATTACACTTATCTACACGTTATTATAATACATTACACTCATACACCTTTACGGCTGTGGTAAAATTGATAGTACCTTCTATTGAAGTGCTTAATATGTCAACTGTTTTTAGGGAGTCCTCTCGTCTTGTTTGTTGTTAATAAAGTCCATTCATAAAAGTTATTTTTCATTGTAGAATTATGTATTTCCATTAAATGATAACTAGAACAATGAGGAGAAGAAGAGATATACTGTTATTATAGCCTAACTTACTCATCCATAGTTCTTAGATATTAACATGAGATTAACAATTTATTCTGATATGTATATTTTTGCATTGAGATGTTTTTACTTTAATTATAAGTTTCTAAATATTATGAGCATCTTGTCGGAATAAATTACACTTAGAATATTATATTTTCCACCTCCTGGCAGGTTAATCTCCATGTTCATTAAAGTTCAAAATGCTCCGAGCTGTGAAGTCAGATATTGGACAAGCCAACTATTGATTTTTCTAAAAGTTTAATAAACACAATCAGTAGATTCTTAATTTTCCTAGGTGACTGCTAGATGGTTCTTCTGGCTCTTGATACAGTAGATATCGGCTAGTTAGTTATTCAGTAAAATCATCATACTATATAAGTTTACGCTAATTCAGCAGGTATATAGACAACACTGGTATACATGTTTACATTTCAGTTATACAGTTCAGCATGCATATAGAGTACACATTGCAGGTATACAGTTCAGTATAGTTCAGTATGTATGTACACATAGCAGATATATAGTTCAACATGTATACAGGGTGATTCAGCAAAGATTAAATTAAATTGGAGGATGAAATCCTTGGATAATTCCAAACCACAATGTCTCTATGGCAAAATGTCAGATTCTGCATATGCTCACGTGTTCGTGACCGGTGCAAGCAAATTAAACATGGCCAGGCATTCTGGAACGCGTCAGACAATCAATGGTACGACGTTTACAGGCCTGCATTGAGGCAGAAGGGGGCAACTATGAACATTTCCTTTAGGTTATAACAAAGAGGGGTCACACTGTAGAGATCTGTGAATAAATGATGACAAAAACCTAGGGGGGTTTCACTTTAAATTCACTCTCATTAATACAACATCTTAAATGTATTGTAACATGGAAACTGCAGAATCTGACATTTTACCATAGAGACATTGTGGCTTAGAATTATCCAAGGATTTCATCCTCCAATTTAATGCACTCTTTGCTGAATCACCCTGTTATACACATTGGAAGCATATAGTTCAGCATGTATATACACATTGTAGTTATACAGTTCAGCATGTATAATTATATACAATGCAGGTATACCTTTCATTATAAATATTAATGGATAGTGCAGGTATAGACTTCAGTTTGTATACACTCAGAGACTATACAGTTATACAGTTCAGCAAACATATACACATATATATATATATATATATATATATATATATATATATATATATATATATTTATATATATATATATATATATATATACATACAGTGGGGTATGGTATAACGAATCTAATTGGTTCTAGAACCTTGTTCGTTATAGCATTCGTTCGTTATAGGATTCATCCGTTACAGGCCCCCAAATACAACCACTTAACACTGAAAAATATAATATAAAATTGTAAAAAAGTGCATAAATATGCATCTTAACCCCTGAAATAAAGAATATCATTAATACTTGTAATAAAAAAACAATAAATTAGTAAAAAAAAAATAAATGAATAAATAATGTTCGTTGTAGGAGTTTCGTTCATTATAGCATTCTCAATTTTATAGGTAAAACCGTTTGTTATAGGAATATTCGTAGTAGGATCCGTTCGTTATAGCATACCCCACTGTATATATATATATATATATATATCATGTAAAACCACAATGAAAACGTGGATAAGATAAATCTTGATAAAATCACATTTTCCTGTGTGATTTTATCAAGATATATATATATATATATATATATATATATATATATATATATATATATATATATATATATATATATATATATATATATATATATATACGCACACACATACGCACGCACACACCGAAAATTACATGCAAAGTAAAAAAAAAATGCAGTAAAGTACACTTACTTTAAGGTGTGTATGTAAAAGGCTCCTGGTTGATGATGATGATGGGAATTAGAAGTGGGGATGGAGGAGAAGAGAAGGAAGTGGGGGGGCAAGAGAAATCACCCTATGCTTGATGCCGTCATTTCACCCAGAAAATTTTAAGTTTACTTGGTGTAATTCAAGATTATTTTCTTTAAATCAACACTGCATTGCACTATATATTGTCAATATGTTAAATAAATTTCAGAATGACCAAGAATTGTACTGTAAAAACGTAAAATTACTCTGTGTTCAAGAGACCCACAAGCAAGATGTTTCCTCCACTGAACAGAGATACAAACCGAGGCCTTGGTGGGTGAGTGAAGTGGCTGATGGGTGCACCAAAAACTAGTTCCCTGTACTGCAATTATGTAAAATAAGTGTTAAAATGACTAAAAAATTCAATATAAAACTTGGAAAATTATTGAATAGTACAACCTTCTTGATATTTACTCCAGTTTTAACGAATGTAAGCCCTAGAACCGATTTCTGTATTGGTGGACTAATCTTTCAGCTGGTGAGCAAGCCAAAGCATGTCAAAAAAATTTCGTAAGATTTTCGTTAACCAAATTTTTGTTCGTTAACCGAAATGAAGATTCTTATGAAAGGTAATTCGTTAACCGAAACTTCGTTAACCGAGGGACCACTGTAATTTTAATAAAAAAAATGCAAAAATATTCTAGAACACAACTTTCTCCATATTTACCCCACTGGAAATGAATGTACAGGGTAAACATAGAACCAATTATTATATTAGCGGACTCGTTGATCAGCTGATGCGCACAACAAGGCGTGTTTCTCGTAAGGCTTTCGTTAATCGAAGTTTTGTTCGTTAATGGAACTGAAAGTACCTTATGGGAGCTAATTCGTTAACCGAAATTTTGTTAATTGATCCGTTTGTTAATCGAGGGACCACAAAATTATCCAGTTTGTACATACCTTGTAATTCAATTGTCAGTAGGAGCATTATAGAATCCAGTCTCATTAAACATACCGATTCTGTCAACATGAATTTGAGTAATTGTATGTACAAACTGGATAGTTTTGTGATTGAGAATTTGTAACCAGGTGAGAAGGTTGGGTCATCTTAACCTATGACCTGACTACAGACAGCTGCTGTGCTTAGAGATGGCATGGTAAATTTTTTTTGATTAAGAAGATTAGTAAGGGTCACTGCCTTATGACCGGAACAGTGTGGACTCCTGCTGTTCCCTAGGGACTTGATATCACTCTCCACTACTGTACATATTAGCCTTGTCATGTATTTCTCCTTAGTCTGTGCTCACCCCTGAAGATGTGAATTACACGAAAGTGCTTGGGAACTTGGTGTTTTCTTGTTTCCTTGTGATTATCAGCATATACTTGGATCACGCGCACCTACAGTGATTTACTTGCATATACGGTATATATATATATATATATATATATATATATATATATATATATATATATATATATATATATATAAAGTTCAGTGTGTACAGTACTGTATATAAATAATAAAGACACGGTAGTATGATGTACAGTATAGTAGCTATGGTATCTAGATAAAATAATTACAGTGCATAGTTCAGCGTTTATATAGAAAATACAGATATACTGTACAATGTTCATGTAGCTACCTAGAGAGTGCAGTTACACAACCAGTGGTAAACAATAGGAAAATTTGACCAATAAAGCCATCAGTTGTTTATTGCCAGTAGAGTCCTGATTGTTATATACGTACTGTACTGTATTTTACTATCTTTATTGTGTATTGGTAAAGCTGTACCACTTATAGTATTGGATACTGTCTCAGGAGGGTGCCGCATGACTGGGCGTAAAGTTCAGAGGTGTCACACATATGCTTATCCTCTTATGCTCCACTATGTATGACTTGAAATTTATGACAATACTGTAGTGTAGTTTACTTAACAAGAGTTGGTTAAGGTGCATATGATATACTGTACTGTAAACTCCTTATAAGGTTTTGGAAGATGTCTCATAATTTAGAATGCAAAGTAATTTGCTTGTACAGTATACATTATTGATATTGTTTTAGAAAAAGATTTACTGTACTGTACTTAGTGTTTCACAGCGAACTAAAATGAGGCTCAGTCGCTGACTGACACGTACAGTGTTTCTCAAATATATACTTCATGTATACTGTACTACAAAAAATAGTAAATATATCTGTTTGCACATATTGTACTGTATTTTTCATACGACCACAGAGTTGTTTGCTCTGAATAAGAAAGGATAACTACTTTACAGTAATGTACTGCAAATATGTAAACCAATTTGTACACATCCTCCCCTCACACATTCTGTCTCCATGTGCCATGTGAAGTGTGTGCCCAGAGAATATGAAGAGCTACTAAGTGGTTGATCTGTTTGTTCCTTTGTTTTTCTTGCTCACTTATCCTGGCCGTTCTCTCTCTCTCTCTCTCTCTCTCTCTCTCTCTCTCTCTCTCTCTCTCTCTCTCTCTCTCTCTCTCTCTCTCTCTCTCTCTCTCCCTCCCTCCCCCCCTCCCCCCCTTTCCCCTCTCCCTCCCTCCCCCCTCCCCTTCCCTTCCCTCTCCCCCCTTCCCCTCTCTCTCTACCCCCTTCCTCTCTCTCTCTCTCTCTCCCCCTTCCCCTCTCTCTCCTCCTCCCCCTTCCCCTCTCTCTCTCTCCCCCCCTTCCCCTCTCTCTCCCCCCTTCCCCTCTCTCTCCCCCCCTTCCCCTCTCTCTCCCCCTTCCCCTCTCTCTCTCCCTTCCCCTCTCTCTCTCTACCCCCTTCCCCTCTCTCTCTATCCCCCGTCTCTCTCTCTCTCTATCCCCCGTCTCTCTCTCTCTCTATCCCCTTCCTCTCTCTCTCCCTATCCCCTTCCTCTCTCTCTCCCCCCTTCCTCTCTCTCTCCCCCCTTCCTCTCTCTCTACCCCCTTCCTCTCTCTCTACCCCCTTCCTCTCTCTCTACCCCCTTCCTCTCTCTCTCCCCCTCTCTCTCTCTCCCTCTCTCCTCTCTCTCTTCTCTCTCTCTCTCTCTCTCTCTCTCTCTCTCTCTCTCTCTCTCTCTCTCCCCCACTCCTTGGTCTCCCCCCCTCTCTCTTTTTCTAAATTTACTGAAAGCATTCTGGTTAGGTTTATATGTATAACATTGCAGTATCGCTTGTTCAGACTTGCTTACTTAATGTCCACCCATTAGAGGTGGCCAAGGGAAGAGGTAAGTGGTTTGTGTAGTATCCCTCCATTGTGCTTGATAATTTTGATGAGGGCTGTTTTTAAACCTTGTGTGTGTAAGTTGTCACTTTTTTTAAAGTGGCTAAAAACTGTAATTTTAATTTTGTTTAGTATTAAAAGTATTTTTAATTCATACATTATAAGATATTACTACAGTATTATAGTACAGTCATCCCTTGGTTATAGCACACTTGGTTATCGGGATTTTTGTTATCACGCCTCCATCAAAATCTACACACCTGCTGTTATAGCGCATTTTTCAAGCCGAGAATTTCATTATCACGCAGTTGCCTCCAGGTGTATTGTTTCCCCCCTTGCTTCACCTACATCTATTGAGGATAAAATCTTTCACCTACAAATTGACAATAACACATTTGCTGTAATCAGACATATCTAAGTTGCCTCAAGAATTGCAACCCCAGTTGCAATTTCAAATTCTGTGTCATAACTAAGGAATAACGAAGTCTCGGGTGCACTTTAAGATTGAGAGAAAACGGTGGACTCAGGCGTCCGGAAGCGATGAGAAAAGGGACTCCTCAGACGAGGAAAATGCTTAAATAATACAGTGGGGTATGCTGTAACGAATCTAATTGGTTCTAGAACCTCGTTCGTTATAGCATTCGTTCGTTATAGGATTAATCCGTTCCAAGCCCCCAAATACAACTACTTAACACTGAAAATTTTCTGTGGAAAATGTAAAAAATACGGTACTTTATCTTACCTTAGTGTTGTTCAGCATGCAGGACAGGAGGCAGAGGGGGAGGGGGGAGGAGAGAATTATGGAGAAGAGGTGGAAGGAGAGGAGTCATCCTTCCTAGCCCTCTTTGGTGACTCTTACAGGCACTTTGTCTGTAGGGTCTTTTGCTACTTTTTTAAAGAAGGAATCCAGGGTTGGCTGCTTCAACCTTGATTTCTGGACCTTCCAAAAGTAGTTCATCACATTGTCATTAAACACACTGATGCCCTTTTCCACAGCACCAACATCAGGATGATAATCCTCCGCAAGCTTAGACAGTTTGCCTCAGCAAAAGAACACATCCTTGAGATCTTTGGCTGGAATGATGCGGCTTTCCTCCTTGTCCTCATCCTCCCCTGACTCCTCAGAAGTTAAGCTCCGCTTCAGTGTCTCATTTTCCTCTTTGTGAAGCTCAAGCAGCTCCTCAGTGGACGCCTCCTTACTGTGCTCTTCCACCAACTCCTCAACATCATCATCATCATCCAATTCCAGGCCCATGGAATTGCCCAAAGACACAATTTCATGTACAACAGCCTCTTCCTCTAACTCTTCGAAGCCTTCAAAGTCTCTTTGAAACACACATTCAGGCCACAATGGCCTCCAAGCAGCACAAAGACACCTCATAGAAACCTCTTTCCAGGCTGACACAATTAGAAACACAGCATCTGCTATATTGAAGTGACTTCCAAAATTCCTTCAAACTAACATCACTGGAAGAAGTGGATGCAAAACATTTTCTGAACAGTGCCTTTGTGTACAGCTTCTTGAAGTTAGAAATTACCTGTTGATCCATGGGCTGGATGAGAGGTGTTGTGTTGGGTGGCAAGAAGTGCACAGTGATGAAGTTGAACTCCTCTGGCAATTCAACCATCAAATTAGGAGGGTGGGCTGGTGCATTGTCCATCACCAACAAAGATTTCAGTGGAAGATTATTCTCCCTGAGGTATTCCCGAACACTGGGTCCAAACACCTCAATCACCCACTCAGAGAATAAATTCCTGGTCACCCAAGCCTTTGGGTTTGGCCGTCACATAACACCAAGGCGGGTCTTCCTAATGTTTTTGAAAGCTCTGGGGTTTTCTGCATGGTACACAAGGAGTGGTTTTATTTTGCAGTCACCAGAAGCATTAGCACAAAGAAGGAGGGTAAGCCTATCTTTCATTGGCTTATGGCCAGGGACAGAAGTTTCCTCCCTTGTAATGTATGTACGGCGAGGCATTTTTTTTTTTCAAAAAAGTCCAGTTTCATCACAGTTGAATACCTGCTGAGAAACAAAACCTCCCTCTTTAATCACATTAAAAAAATGTCATGGTGTTCCTTAGCTGCTTCCTTATCTGCACTAGCAGCATCACCATGTCTCACAACACTGTGTAATTTATTTCTCCTTCTGAAACCAGTAAACCACCCCTTGGTACCCCTAAACACTGGCACAGCACTACCACTTGCACTGGGAGTCTTGGCTTTAAGGCAGGGCTGTGGAGTCGAAGACAAAACCTTCTACTCCGACTCCTCAAATTTTTATGCTTCCGACTCCGACTCCTTGGCCTATTTGTAACAACTATTTCTACCATCCTAATTGTAATTTGTATGTTGTAACCTGCGTAGGTAAAAAGTAAAACACCGTGACTATACTGCTACAGCTTTATTAATGATCTGGACGATATTTAAGAACTACAAAAAGATGATAGGCTTGACTTTCAAAGTTTCAATCAAAAGAAAAATAAATTTATTAAGAATTCAAGATATTAACTAGAAAACACCATTTACATGTATATCTAAAAGTTCGATCTCAGCATATGAATTTTGTTTAAGCTCATAATCTGATGTGGATCTAAATGATGATCCTACAATTCCTTTTAAAGTAAAGTTATATATTTATGTACATTAAAGAAATGAATACCTTTTTAAGGAAAATGGATAAACCTTACATGATTAAGTTATTAAATTAAATTTGCCTTAATCTCACCAAAAACAGGTTGTAGTTAATTGTTTTGTAGCTGAGAGCCTCTGTGCAGTTTTCAACGAAACAAAATTTGATATAATTCAAAATTTCAAATGGTAAAGAAGAGACTATCGTCCAAAATTATAGTGCTATACTGTGCCTGCTACAATAAATTCATAATAATGCTTATAAAATGGAAATAAATTCTTTTAATAATTTAAGAAAATTAGTGGGATCAGTGGAATCACTGCAATGAATATGCCTGAGTTCATATATTTGTTCTTAGGAACAGAATAGCTTCAGTCAGATCTTCCTTCATGGAAGCCCTTAAATCTGATCTGATTATTTTCAGTGCAGAAAACAGTCTTTCTACACTGACCTGAGTGGGTGGCATTGCTGTCACAGCTCTAGCTACATCTTTTACAATCTCTGGGTAAGCAGGTATGGCTTCTTCCACTGTCACTTTTGAAGACCGGTCAAATTTCTCCACTTCCATCAGTGTACCAAAGAAATCTTGCTGAAATCTCGTATTTTTAATGTCTACCGCTGCTGCGGTTGGAGTCGGAGTCTGGACAATTTTACCGACTCCGACTCCACAAGCCGAAATTTCCTCCGACTCCGACTCTGACTCCACAGCCCTGCTTTAAGGTCCTCACACAATTGTCTGGCCTTCTCACAAATTATAGCTTCACTAATGCTATCACCTGCCATTTCTTTCTCCTTTATCCACACTAAGAGTAAATTTTCCTTCTCCTCAATCACATTACACCTTGCTTTGCTAAGTCTAGAGATTCCCTTAGCCACTTGCACAGTTTTCAACTCCTCTTTATTCTTCAAAATCGTACATATAGTCGATTTAGCCATCCCATATTCATCACTAAGTTTCGCAATGCTTGTTCCATTCTCACGTTTCTTTATGATTTCTTTCTTAGTTTCAAGGGTTATGAGCTTTCTCACTCGCTTTGGACGATTCATTGTTACAATTGTACACTTGTATCACAAAATAGTTATACAAATAACACGCATTTCCACGTCAAAAGACGAAATTTCAACAATAACAGTGGTGCACTGGCTACACAATGAGACAAAGATGGCACCTGACGCTATTGTTGTGAGTCGTCGTACAACAATATTCATGCACCAGAGGAAATAGTCCCGTATTCATCCGCGTTCATTGTAGGAGTTGCGTTCGTTATAGCATTCTCAATTTTATAGGTAAAACTGTTCGTTATAAGAATATTCGTAGTAGAATCCGTTCGTTATAGCATACCCCACTGTACATAGAAAATCTAAAATGGGTGCCTCTTTTTCTTCTCAGCACCACAAAACTCACTTTTAAGCTTGCCAGCCATTTTAAAGTGAATTACAAACAAAAGTTTTGTCTGTGTACTGACATTGGGATCCGAAAATACGTAATTTGACAAAATTTTGTTACGACTGGGGCAGGTCGTAAGTGCGGGTGATTGTAAATCGGGGAGGAGCTGTATGCAGTATGTATGTATATATATATATAGTACAGTTTTATATATATATATATATATATATATATATATATATATATATATATATATATATATATATATATATATATATATATATATATATATATATATATATATAAATATATATATATACTGTATATATTTCATGTAAATACACAATGAAAACGTGGATAAGATAAATCTTGATAAAATCACACGGGAAAAAGGGGACCAACGGAGCTCCGTAGCTAAAGTGCTCCGTTGTTCCCCTTTTTCCCGTGTGATTTTATCAAGATATATATATATATATATATATATATATACACTATATATATTTCATGTAGATCCACAATGAAAACGTGGATAAGATAAATCTTGATAAAATCACACGGGGAAAAAGGGGAACAACGGAGCACCTTAGCTTTCGTCTTTATTCAAGACATCTTCACAGGCAACTGGATTACATGGACAGAGAGAGGCTTAAATATACAGGGTGACCTTATAAAACATGAGGCCAGGTCATAATGATGTCATCCACTAATCCCCACACCAACACACACGTAGAGGAGCTTAAGAGAAGGGGGTGACGTTACTAGTCAGGTCAGGTCAAAAATAAGGGACCCGCCAAATAACTATCATACATCTAGATCAAAGGTTTTCAAAGCATTTTTAACCTTGGGCCACTGACAAATATATTTATGTAATATATTATCAGTTTTGAACTGACCATCACTAAAGTTTATTGATTTTGATTCCTTAATCAAAGTAGCTTCAACAAGAAGTCTTTCTGTGACACAAGATGATTTAATTACTTCTAAGCTTTTTTCCCAAGCAATGGGGTGATTATTATTCCTAACATGAACGAACAGGGCACTGCTTTCAGATGCTGTTCTGATATTGTACTTATGTTGTTTGATTCTGAGCTGCAGTGTTTTTCCTGTCTGACCTACATAATTACAATTTCATTTGCTACATGGAATACAATAAACACTTCCATTTACATTCAAACTTGGGCTATTTCTTATTAACATATTGGTAATGGTTGAGTCATGCTTGAAAACAACATTTATATTTAGTAGCTTGAGGGACCGAACTAACGGGACAAATTCATTACGATAGGGCAGAGTCAAAATATTTTTAAGTGTAGGAATTTGCCTGGTTTGAGAGGAATGAAAGGATTTTTTAGCCCTTTTAAAACAACGATCAACAAACACAGAAGGGTGCCCGAGTTTTTGTGCAATGGAACGAATGTGTTTCAATTCATCGTCAATAAATTCAGTCACAAATACGCAGACATCTTAAGAACATAGCAGAAAAAATTGACATTTTGGTAGACTCCAGGTGATTCGATAAAAAGTGTTTAATGTATATATATATATATATATATATTTCACACAAAGCCTGTTCATCGAGCTGATGGCGCCAGCAAGGAATCGAACCCTCGACCTACTGGGTGGCCCTAGGGAACGCTTACCGGCTAGCCCACAAGGACACTAAAAGCAGTTCTAGAAAATGCTACTGACACCACATACGAGGCACGGGCAGTTTCCCAATGAGGTTCACGGCGCCATCAGCTCGATGAACAGGCTTTGTGTGAAATATAACAGAGTCTAGAACTGCTTTTAGTGTCCTTGTGGGCTAGCCGGTAAGCGTTCCCTAGGGCCACCCAGTAGGTCGAGGGTTCGATTCCTTGCTGGTGAGGTCGTTGATTATATGTTCAAAGTCCGCGTGTTAAATGGACTAAAAATGAAGTGTATATATATATATATATACAGGTAGTCGTCGACTTACGACCTATGCGACTTATGTCTGTTCGACTTTACGACCGGCGGTACGACAGTTTTGGCCCCAGCCTCCTGGCGCTGCCGGGAGCTGGAGCCGCGCGCATCCCCGCGCTCAATTACAAACACGCTCGCTGGTACAGCACACTTCCCTCCGTGTCTGTTTGCCTTGTGCCTTTCTTTTGTCTTGGAAATTTTTCTTGAACCACCACCCCCCCAAGATGTCTACCAAGAGGAAACTGAATTCATCTACTCCTCAACCTGCCACTACGGGATTATCAGAAGGTTTATCTCTACTGAATAAACTTCTTGCCCATTTTGAAGGAATGGACCCAAACATCGAACGATTTGCAAGGATTGAGCGGATGGCACGCAATTCGTTTCGTCCGTATCAAGAAATTTACGAGGAGAAGAAGAAACGAACAATTCAGACAAAGCTCACCATGTTCATGAAAAAAACAACTCCTCTGGCTACCCCAAAGGCTGCCCCAGCTGACGACATCGACGATCCACAGCCAAGCACCAGCGGCCAATAAGATGTTTTTTGTATGTTTGTATGTGTTTGTATGTTTTGCAACTAAAATGTTTTATATGTTTTGCACCTGTATTTTTTTTTTTTTGTATGTTGTGTAAATAATAAACCAATTGTACTGTAGTATGCAGTGATTTACTTAAACCTGACGACCGTAACAATAATGAACAAAGAAAATGTTGATAAAATATGACTTAAAGATGATTATATTATCATTACACATTATAATATACGTAAGGTAATTATAACATAGGCCGACTTACGACCAGATCAACTTACGACCGGGCGGCCGTAACCAGCAAGGAATTGAACCCTCGACCTACTGGGTGGCCCGAGGGAACGCTTACCGGCTAGCCCACAAGGACACTAAAAGCAGTTCTAGACTCTGTTATATTTCACACAAAGCCTGTTCATCGAGCTGATGAGGTCGTTGATTATATGTTCAAAGTCCGCGTGTTAAATGGACTAAAAATGAAGTATATATATGTACCTTGCGTTTCATACCAGCTGGATTCGGTAAAATGCTACTGACACCACATACGAGGCACGGGCAGTTTCCCAATGAGGTTCACGGCGCCATCAGCTCGATGAACAGGCTTTGTGTGAAATATAACAGAGTCTAGAACTGCTTTTAGTGTCCTTGTGGGCTAGCCGGTAAGCGTTCCCTCGGGCCATCCAGTAGGTCGAGGGTTCGATTCCTTGCTGGTGAGGTCGTTGATTATATGTTCAAAGTCCGCGTGTTAAATGGACTAAAAATGAAGTGTGTATATATATATATATATATATATATATATATATATATATATATATATATATATATGTATATATGTATATATATATATATATATATATATATATATATATATATATATATATATACATATATATATACATATATGCTGATAACCACCAGCATATACCTAGATCACGCGCACCTACAGTGATTTACTTGCATATATATATATATATATATATATATATACAGGTAGTCGTCGACTTACGACCTATGCGACTTACGTCTGTTCGACTTTACGACCGGCGGTACGACAGTTTTGGCCCCAGCCTCCTGGCGCTGCCGGGAGCTGGAGCCGCGCGCATCCCCGCGCTCAGTTACAAACACGCTCGCTGGTACAGCACACTTCCCTCCGTGTCTGTTTGCCTTGTGCCTTTCTTTTGTCTTGGAAATTTTTCTTGAACCACCACCCCCCCCAAGATGTCTACCAAGAGGAAACTGTCTTCATCTACTCCTCAACCTGCCACTAAGGGATTATCAGAAGGTTTATCTCTACTGAATAAACTTCTTGCCCATTTTGAAGGAATGGACCCAAACATCGAACGATTTGCAAGGATTGAGCGGATGGCACGCAATTCGTTTCGTCCGTATCAAGAAATTTACGAGGAGAAGAAGAAACGAACAATTCAGACAAAGCTCACCATGTTCATGAAAAAAACAACTCCTCCGGCTACCCCAAAGGCTGCCCCAGCTGACGACATCGACGATCCACAGCCAAGTACCAGCGGCCAATAAGATGTTTTTTGTATGTTTGTATGTGTTTGTATGTTTTGCAACTAAAATGTTTTATATGTTTTGCACCTGTATTTTTTTTTTTGTATGTTGTGTAAATAATAAACCAATTGTACTGTAGTATGCAGTGATTTACTTAAACCTGACGACCGTAACAATAATGAACAAAGAAAATGTTGATAAAATATGACTTAAAGATGATTATATTATCATTACACATTATAATATACGTAAGGTAATTATAACATAGGCCGACTTACGACCAGATCAACTTACGACCGGGCGGCCGTAACCAATCTAGGTCGTAAGTCGACGACTACCTGTCCAGGTCCACAATGGTCAGGTATTAGGTAATGGCCCTACTAATCTTTAAATAGCACACAATGGTTGGTGGTCAGGTCAGATGGTCAAGTGACCCGGCCTTCTCACCTGATCACAAATCTTCTTAATTACAAAATTGTCCAGCTTGTACATGCCGTTACTCAAATTCATGTTGAATGCTTCGGTATGTTTAATAAGACTAGATTCTATGATGTTCCTACTATCAATTGAATTACATGGTAATATTGAGGAGGCATTATCCCAGTCAATGCAATGCTTGTTATCCCTCAAATGAACAAACAGAGCATTGGATTCCTGGCCTGTCCTAACACTGTATTTGTGTTGTTTAATTCTAGTTGCAAGATCTTTACCTGTCTGGCCTAAGTAAAACATATTACATTCCTTGCAAGGAACTTTATAAATGCAACCAATTGTGTTGTTGGGGGAGTTCTTGATTAACATTTGTTTAACAGTGCATGAGTTTTTAAATGCCACATTGACGTTCCAGGTTTTTAGCTGTGCAGGAATGTGTGAGAAATTTTTGTGAAATGGTAATATTAAGATATTCTTATGGTCATGGGTGGGCTTGGGATCAGTTCTATAAAAAGTTTTCTTTGTAATGTTTAAGCATTTGTCTATGAAAGATCTAGGGTATTTAAGGTTTGAGCCAATATTATATATATATTTGTATTCCTCATCGATGAATTCCGGACTGCAAATTCTCAAGGCACGTAAAAACATTGTTGAAAATACTGACTGTTTGACTTTATTATGGTGGTTATCAGCATATACATATATATATATATATATATATATATATATATATTTCATGTAAATCCACAATGGAAACATGGATAAGATAAATCTTTATAAAATCACGGGAAAATGGAAACAACGGAGTACCTTAGCTTTCGTCTTTATTCAAGACATCTTCAGAGGCAACTGGATTACATGGACAGAGAGAGGCTTAAATATACAGGGTGACCTTAAAAACATGAGGTCAGGTCATAATGAGGTCATCCACTAATCCCCACACCAACACACACGTAGAGGAGTTTAGGAGAAGCGGGGTGACGTGACTAGTCAGGTCAGGTCAAAAATGAGGGACCCACAAAATAACTATTATACATCTAGATCAAAGGTTTTCAAAGCATTTTTAACCTTGGGCCACTGACAAATAAATTTATATAACATATTATCAGTTTTGAGCTGACCTTAGTGATGGTCAGTTCAAAACTGATATATATATATATATATATATATATATATATATATATATATATATATATATATATATATATATATATATATATATATATATATATATATATATATATATATATATATATATATTAGGGTGGAGCTTAAAACATTAAAAAAAACGAAATTTACATTTTTGAAAGTCTTACCCCCTGAATATGTTCCTTGTGATATAGAAACAATGTATACAAAGTTTCAGGCCTAAATTCCTATATTTAGAGGTAGCTCAATGACCTCAAAAATTACGAAAATGATGAAAATTCAATGATTTAGGAGTATATCAGACCAATGTCTTAATTTGTTTAATCAAACACTTGAACTCAATATATATTCAGGGACGTAGCCAGGGGGGGTTGCAACCAACAACAACCAACAAAAATTCGAAAAAAAAATTATTTTTTCGAAAAAAAATTTATATATTTGTTCGAAAATTTTTTTTTTTTTTCGATTTTTTTTTCAAATATTAGTTATAGTTAGTGATTGAAGGCCATATAAACAGCCAAAAAAGGTCAAAACTGACTGCTTACACTTATAAAAGGGTGTTCTTAGTATATTTTGTCCAAAAAACAGATTTGTAAGCATTTTATGCTAAATTCTCTCCCAAGCTTTTAGCAGTTTCTGCTAATACAATAACGGCTTTGCGGTCTGACATTTTTGTGCGATCTAAGGCTGCTGAAAGTTCTGGAGTAACGACATTTTTTCTCCCTCTCTTTCTTTTTCGTCGTGTCTGAAATTGGATTCCTCCATCAGATCCCTCACTCTCATTTTGTCCAGTTTCAATATTTTCAATACATTCTGCAGAGCTGATTTCAGATTCGGAACCAGATGAAATAAGTTCAGTTCTAGAAGCTGCTATGTGTTTCAATTCCCCCATTCGATGTCGTCTGGCAACCATTTGGTCCTCTCTTTTGGACGCCCTTTTCTCCTTATTAGCAAGCTTTACATCTACTCCAGCCAGTGACCCTCTTCTTCCCTTTTCTCGCTGAGCTAACAAGAAATCCTTGTCTTCTTGTAATACTGAAGTATTGTTCAGAGCATCTGCGTGAGCGACATCAAATAGATCTTCAAGCCGGGAAACAAAAGCCGACTCTTTTGCGAGTTGTGTTGGTGACGTTCGTGCTTTGTTCTTTTTCAAAAGACGCCATTCTTCAAATGTCTGCTGAAGCTTAGTCTGGCAGTTTTGATGATCTCTCGTCGGGATTCTAGCTTTTTTCCAAAACTGTGTTATTTCCGTGATGGTAATATCAGATGATTTTCTTACGGTCTTCTTCAGATCAAGATGGTGATGTAGGAAAAATCCAAGAGCCATACGCATTGACGGCAACTTGCTGCCTGTTATTTCAATCACGGAGTCGCCAAGGAGATACAACTTGGTTTGAGATCTTGTTACTTTAGCCGGAGATGCCATTTTCTTTTTCAATCTGAAATAAATATAAAATAGCATTCATTAGACAGGTTGGAGTCATTAATTTCATTAACACTTATGTTTAAGAAATGTTCTACAAAATGTCTATGTATCTGTCTATCTACGTAGTATTTAGGACTTTACTGCTTACACAATAACATTTAGACACTTAGACAGATGTAATATAATTCATCAGTAGATAAGAAATTAAGAATCAACATCTATATTCTATATTGTGTAATGTTGGTGCTTTTCTCATTAAATAATTCATAAAATATTATGTCCGTAGTTACCTTTGTTTCAGTTGGTGGGCCTTTTCAGATACTTTTCCCCAAGAGAAACACAGTCTTCAAAGCAGAAGTCGGAAATTTTTATAGCTAGGGCAGTATTGCTTTCTACAATTTTATTGGCTAAAACACTACTTGATCTAAAATGAAAAACATAGTTAGCACCCTTTGCATAATTATTATTATTTCTTAAAGTTATTTTAACAGCTTATATGGTATCAGTAGTGTGTGTGAAGTAAAATGGCGGCCACAACTTTGGATTGTCAGAAACTTTACCCTCATTGAGCTACCTCTAAATATTGTTCAATTGCACTGATTCTTTTTCTCAGTTTTTATTTCATATAAAGGAACAATTTGAGAGGGTAAGAAGAACATATTTAAAAAAAAAAAAAAATAAGCTCCACCCTAATATATATATATATATATATATATATATATATATATATATATATATATATATATATATATATATATATATATATATATATATATATATATACATACTTACTTACTTACTTTGAGGTGTGTATTTGAGTTGTTAAAATTGTACCTTCTGTACCTGCTAGAAAGATGGTGGTTTGCAGAATATAATGTTGTACGTACTGTGGTGGAATGAGTTATCGCATTGTTTATATTCTTCCTTTGGTTTTGATTTTTGTCTTTTCTCTTTTTCCTTACAGGCCAAGATTGCATTCCTCAATGGGGAAAGGAAAGGACAAGAAAACTTAAAGAATGACCTTGTCAGAAGAATAAAAATGTTGGAATATGCATTAAAACAAGAAAGGTGATATTTTTAAGTACAACTTTGAATGATACATTTCTATAACATGTGTCATTTTTTGTTGATGGGAAG
Organism: Homarus gammarus; assembly: GCA_958450375.1. Taxonomy (NCBI): domain Eukaryota; kingdom Metazoa; phylum Arthropoda; class Malacostraca; order Decapoda; family Nephropidae; genus Homarus; species Homarus gammarus. The sequence continues at coordinate 1,090,021 of CAUDMG010003421.1, read as the reverse complement.
AAGAGAAGCATGTGTAGTCCACCAGATGTTAGATTTAGTTTATACTACTGTACTTTTTCTAATGTAAGGTGCCTTCCCCCATTTTTTATATATGATATCTCCCTGGTTATATTTTATCTTCATTCATTATTCCAATTCTTGTGTTACCTGAAATATTTGGAAAGGTAAAAATTACAGGATAATTAACCTTTCCCTCACATTCTCCAACAAGTTTGATAGTGAGTGCTTGAGGAGCTTTATGGCAGTAGTTGTGGAATGTTAAGCTACGAGTCTTAACTGTTGAATTGGTTAAACAGTCATAAATATTAATTTGCTCTAACATTCATAAAGTTTAACTTGGTCTAAGTCATCAATGGTTTACCAGTCTAAAATGTTAACTTTGTCTAACAGTCATATATTTTAACTTGATCTACCAGTCTTAAATATTAACTTGGTGTAAGTGCCATATTTGTTAACTTGGTCTACCAGTCTTTTATGTTCACTTGGTCTAAGTACCATAAATGTTAACTTGGTGTCGCAGGCATAAATGTTAACTTCGTCTAACAGTCATAGGTTTTAACTTGATCTACCAATCTTAAATGTTAACATGGTCTAATTGCCATATATGTTAACTTGGTCTACCAGTCTTCAGTGTTAATCTGGTCTAACCGTCATAAATATTAATTTGATCTAAAATGTTTTTTCTTGATAATGAATTGTTGTTAAAGTTGTAGCCAGGAAGGTTTCTTTGGTTTAGATAAGAGACTACTTTACTGGGTGTCCTTCAATAAGTCTGGTGAACTATAATCCTGGTATAAACTTGTCAGTTTTATTACTTTCTATATTTAATTTTCCTTTCCTCTTAGTGCACATGTTACAGTACCTGTATTTGTATTTAGCTTGAAATATAGATAGATTTGTCAATAATTAATCTGTGATTGAAATCATTACAAGTATTTCTGAGTCCTGAAATGTTTTGTCCTTTCACAGAGCTAAATATCACAAGCTAAAATATGGGACAGACTTAGTACAAGGGGACATGAACCCGCCAGTTGAAGAGGGTGGTGAGGAAGTGCGGGTAGACACTGATGCTATACTGTCGACCAATACAAATGTATCGTGGAAGCAGTCAAGACATCTACTTAGGCAGTGAGTGATTACAGCAACTGTACATGTCAGCATAGTTGGTCATCTATATTTTTCAATCAATTGAAAAAACTGTTATGACATTTTTTAATGAAGGATCAAGTTGAAAATTTGGTTGTAATTTTTTATATTTTTTTTGCAGGTATCTACAAGAAATCGGGTACACAGATACAATCATAGACTTACGGAGTAATAGAGTAAGGTAAGTGTTGTTAATGTGGAAACATTATGAATTTGTCATTATATTTTCTAATTCTTGTTTTACACTAAAGTGTATACGAGTTTCTTAGATTGGAGGACATTGGTGGGAGGGCTGTTCTGTAGTGTCCCATAAATCATGCACGTTAGGGTAAATACATTACTATAGTAAATATTCACCATCAACTTCAAAACACTAGTTGATTCCATGTGAACATGATGCCTTATCTCTCATGAGCATGTCATTAGTAATCTTGTTATAATTATATACAGTGGTCCCTCGATTAACGAACGTAATTAGTTCCACAGAGTCGGTTGTTAATCAAAAATTTTGTTAACTGAATCTATTATTCCAATAGGATATTGGGTAATTGGTTCCAACTCACAGAAAAAGTATACATACAAAGTACTGTATACCAGTAATAGAATTAACAAAACATTAAATATAAACTAAATACAGCACTGTACTGTTCAGTAAACTGTACAATAATAAATAGAAAAAACACAATAGAATACTGTATTTTAACTTATTGGAGGTGTGTATGTCGTATTCCTGGCAGCTTTGTTTACATGTCAAACAGCTGATTGTAGAGGCAGTTGATGATGACATGCCATATACTTTACAGAGTGCATTGGTTCTAATTCCGTCTTCGTGTTTCATAATAATTTCTGCACAGTATACTATTAATATGTTAGCTAAATTTCAGAATGACCAATAATTTTAATGTAAAAATGCAAAACTATTCAGGAGACCAACAAGAGAACGCGCATGCGTGCGTAGTGTCAACAAAGGCTGTAAGAGACTGCTCCTTAAAATTCGTATTTCTGACGAATTCAGCGCGTCTACCAATCCCAGCCTGTGCAGACAACTATAGTAAGACCCAGTTATCAGCACAGTGGCATATATTTTTTTTTTACTTTTGGACTTTGTCATTTTTTTGGGATAAAACATCTGGTCCTACCACCCGATCCCTCTGAGCAAAGTTTTCCAAGTTTGCGCATGCGCAATGTGATAGTGTGACGTAGCAGTGACGTCATTACCACTCCACCTGACTGCATTGTTGCCAACGTGCCCTATGCCCACCGTTAAACGCTCCCATTCGTTGGAAACGGCGGCAGTAGGTGACAGTGATGCTGACGACTTTCTTCTTGAAGACACGTCAAAGAAGAAGCAGAAACTTCAGAAGTCAGGGTCTCCAGCAGGGGCCACGGCTCCCCCTTGCACCTCTTCTGGGGCTGTAGAGGGTGGACTCCTGTCATCGGGGTCCCCAAGTGAGCCTACATGTGGCTCAATGACCGACCCTCCACCGACGATGGACATAGGGGATTCCCTTTGTCTCCCTGCCCCGTCGCGCCTTCGTCATCTCGCCTTCCCTCGGGACTTGCCTCTGAGCACACGGACGACCTGGTTCTTCCGTCACTGCTCTCCACTTCAGGACTCAACACTTCGCCTCCGCCGAGGTCCCACCCACCCACCATCGGCTGGTGGGTGGGCCCCCTCCCCCCGAAGGTGAATGTAGGACCAATTCACAACTGTCCTCTCGACTGATTTATCGGAACCCCGAAAATCTGTGGTCGTTGCCAATCGTGGAAACACCACACCTGGGAGTGCACGAGGATGGCCGCCTGCGGTTTCTGTGCAGGTCCTCACGAAACAGTGGAATGCAAATCGAAAATTCAGAACAAAATCCCAGTTATTCCACGGTGTGTCAATTGCCATGGCAGTCACCACGCCTGGAATGCCAATTGCCCACAGCGTCCTGGCACTCGCCCGGGGAAAACTTAACTTGTACCACCGCCCTCGTCTCTGACGAAGCCCGTCAACCAAACCTCACTCCTATCCACCACCGCCTCTTCCATCCACCAAGGATTTCCCATTGATCTCCTCTCCTCTACCATCCCCCCTATCACCCCTACCACCCATCCTTTCTCCCCTCCCTCCCTCTCCCTACCGTTCTTGGAACAAGGTCGTTGCCGGCCCTGCCACACAGTCACCACCATCTCCTGCCCACCTGGACCCCCGCTGCCTCTCACCACCACCTCTTACTCAACTGAACCCTCACCGTCCCTCTCCGTCGCTACCACCACCACCACCTGCCCAGTTGGGCCCTCGGCAATCCTCGCTGCCACCTCCAGCTCCTGCACAGGTACACCAAGTTGGTTCTATGGAAACAATCACTCTCCGTCTGGATCGCCACTCCAAGCAAATCAACCTTCTCTCTGCCCAACTCGACTTGTTTGTGAAAACAATTGCGACATTGCAGAGGCAACAACAACTCATTCTGGACACCCTGACCCAACAGGGGCGCACTTTGAAAGCCCTGATGACCCGCCTCCTTCCATCTCCCGAGATGGAGGATCCATCCCTCGCTCTCCCACTCCTCCCTCTCCATTTTTCTCAACAAAATTTGGTACCTCCTCTGGAGCCCTGTCTAGCCCCACCAACTCATCTCACACCGGAGGCCGTTCCCTCCTCTTCTTACAATGGAACTTCCAGGGACTTAGACCTCGCCGGACAGACCTCGCCCAGTTTGTGCTCTCCCATCAAGTAGATGTTGCTCTACTTCAGGAAACCATCACAGACGATGTTACTCCACTCCGCCTCTCTGGCTATACTGTTTACACCCTGCCTCGGTACCGTGGGCAGGCTCGTGGCCTCCTCACCCTTGTGCGTAACACCATTCCATCTGTTCGTCTCCCTTTACCTGACTCACATGGACCCCCGTCTGAATTACTTTCTGTCTCCCTTACTCTTGGTGACCGGACCCTTCGTGTAGTCAATGTTCATTTCAAGAGTGATTCTCTGGACCCTCAGGTTCTTGACGACCTCCATGATGGGATTCCCACTATTGTTCTTGGCGACTTTAATGCTCGCCATCCCACTCTTACTCCGGATCATCCCACTCCATGTACCCTTAACGGATCACATCTCTCACAGTTTCTTAATGGGGATGATGATGTTCGCTTTCTTTGTCCTGACGATCCTACTCGCCTCCCCCATAGTTTCCTTGATGTTGGCTTACTATTGAACGGTCATACCTCCTTTCATCCTGCCGTCTGCACCGAGCCTGCTCTGTATAGTGACCATCTTGCCGTTGCTACCCATCTCAGGCTCTCCTTCTCTGCCCCGACATCAGCTCCTTATCGATCCCCTCGCCTTCGTCTCACACAAGATGCTGAATCGGCTGCTTGTCCAATTAACCAGTCCGTTCACACATATTTATATTTGGGTTTTAAGTAACGAAACCCAAACGGTAGTTCCTTTGTTTTATTATAAAAGGTTGTTGATATAATTCCTGAGTGTATATCAACCGTAAGTCTCACTGTCTAGGAGTGAATGAGAAAGGGACGGCGTTTATGTATGATAAACGTTAGGTCACGTCCTTACGATATGAGTTGAGGTGAGCTACTGAAGCTTAGGGGCATCGCAGTGCGTGCTTACAGAAATGCTGAGCTATGGGTCTCGCCCTCTTGGGTAAGTTGCCCGCTCACGTGTCCATCTCATGTCTTACTCATAGACAGTGGAAAGTTACAGGGTGGTGAATCTGAATATAATATCAGATGTATTGACCCATTTATATAATACGTTCTGTTGATGAGACAGGGGCCTATTACAATGCTGTTCCTTCCTTTACCCAATACCTTTCTACCTGGGCGGATTCTTATGTTGTCCCCCAGTCCCTTGACTCTTACAGCGCTGATTTTGTTGATGCCATGTATGACTCTGTCAATCGCGCTACCCCTCCACGTCACTCCAGAAGTGCCACCAACTACTGGTATCGTATCCCTGCCATGAGACATCTCCGGCAGGTAACCCGTGCTCTCCACTCTGCCATACGGAGGTCTCGGTCTCCAGAGGACTGGGAAGACTTAAATAATTGGTGCTCCTTTGCAACTCAGGAGCGCCGTCGGATACGTGAGGCGGACTGGCTATCCTTCACGGGGTCTCTATCATTCCAGTCGTCACCCTCTTATGTATGGAATCGGATTAATGCTATACGGGGTACTCGACGGAGGCCTCCTCCCCACCCTGACCCCGCCTCCCTTGCCTGCTCTTTAATGGAGGACTGGGCACAAGCTTCCTCCCCTGAGGCACTTCCAGATATAATGCAGGAGGCAGTGCAGGCCCGCATCGATGCGTCTGAGTCTGTTGTTCGTGCTGCTCTTACCTCCCCTGCCCCCACTGATCATCCCATCACACAGTTCGAGCTTGACAGTGCTCGTCGCTCTAGAAAAGACACCTCTCCTGGGGATGATCAGATAACCTACTCCCTCCTCAACGCCTGTACTAATATTCCTAACGGCCCCTTGCTTCCTCTCTACAATATGTCTTATGAACATGGGGTTCTCCCGTCCAACTGGAAAAATGCCACTATTATCCCCATCCCTAAGCCGGGAGGTCCTGGGAAATATCGACCCATTAGTCTGACCTCCTGTGTTTGCAAGATGGAGAGGATACTCCATCGTCGCCTTCACACCATAGGCAGCTTCCACAACTCCCTCAATGGTTTCATTCAACATCGCAGCACAGCACGCTCCATTGCTTCCTTTTATTGCAATCAGACTGCCCGCATCTCTGTCTTCCTTGATATCAAGGGAGCCTGCCCTCATTTTAGCTGAACTTGCACGGTTAGGGGTTAAAGGGAGACTTCTACAATGGATCGCCTCTTACCTCACTGGACGTCAGGCCCGGGTTCGCGTTGAAGGCTCCATGTCTCCTGTTCAAGAAATGAACCTCGGCACCCGTCAAGGTGGAGTCCTGAGTCCCACCTTGTTTAACACACTCATGCACTCCACTGCATCTCTCCCGTGGCCGACAGAAGTTGTCCACTCAGGATATGCCGACGATGTCCTCCTCCAAGCCCCTGACTACCTCAGCATGCAGGAAGCCCTTGATCTGGTCTCCAGAGAGTGTGATTCACTTGGTTTCCTTCTTTCAACTGCGAAAACAAAAGCCATGTGGCACGGTCATGTTGTACCTCCACCCCTTCTCTTATCAGGAACGCCCTTGGACTGGGTTAATAGGGTGTGTCATATAGAGGCGAATTTTTTTTTTTTTGAGTTTGAAAAATCGGCCCATGGTATTAATGATGTATTTCTATGTGCAGAATCATGTGATATCTTCAGATTTGAAAAGTTTTCATTTTTTGCGAGGTAAATTTTAACTTGAAATCTTATGAAAATTCAGTATTCCCACCCTTTTACCAACACCACTAAATAGCTTATTTAAAGTAAAGTAAATTTATCAGGTTAATTTATTAGGATGAAAATGATCCAGAATAGTGAAACGAATGATCTTGACACATTTATTAAATTTAATATTCCTTTAGAAAACAAAATCATCAAATACATAAACCGGTTTTACTACTACGACCCGGTGTTGCTGCACACCATAGAGAACATGTCTTTCTTGCTTCTGTTTCTACTCATCACCTCCCTGCTGACCACCTGAGCTCGGATGTAGCCTTCCCTCCTCTCCTGGCTGTACACGTGACTGCTGGCCTCGCTCACTTGCTGTACACAACGCTCTATACTCTGGGTGTGCGAGGGCCAGGCAGGGACATGCATGGGGTTGTCCAGGAAAGCTCTGACTTGAACATTGGTGAGGCTGCAGGTAAGAGGGGGCTCACTGCCAGCCTGGATGTTATCCAGATCTATGAGATCAGTGAGGGTCTTGGCACCTAGATTGACTTCAGGAGTCTTTCTGACCCTGAAGGAATCGTCACCAACTGATTCGTCATGCCCAGATCCTTTCATAAGTCTCATATCCAAGATCTTTTTGACTGCCACTCTTCTCTCCTCCTCAACCTTACTGCAGAGCATTGTCTGCAGAACTGCCTCGGGATGAGGATACCAGGAAGATCTCCTCACAGTCTGCTCCACAATCTGAACAACCTTCCTTGGCTGACTCCTCAGGAGCTCAAGCTGGAAGAGAACATGCCTCGGACCTTCGGAGAACGATGACTTGACCTTGGTGTTGAACCAATTTGGCAAGTAGACACTCACGATGAATTGGACAATAAGTCTCAGGTTGTGAAGCTGGTTCCCTTTCAGTTTATGATGAGCGACCCAAATTCTGCAGAACCTGAGAGCCGTTGTGAGCCACCTAGAATGTGAGACTGGACCTATCTGCAGGTAAGCAAGTCTATCAGGCATGACCCCAGTTTTGATGGCACTGCAAATCATGTAACCATAGTACTGGTCAGTACTCAGGTCGTCAATGACAGTATGTGCAAGCTCAACGAGTGGAGGGCCAACAGTGATTTTTTCAAAGCTCGGATTTATCTGTTGTTTGAAAGAGTCTTGCCATCCAGCTCCTGGATCAGATGTCTGAGTGGCAACTCGTTGGTGTGGAGGTCACAAACAATCCAGACCAGCTTCCTCCCAATCTTCCGCTCTATCCACTGTATGACCCCCCCTTGCCACCCTGTGTTCGTGTTGGTGCTGTCCCCTCCAATGGCCTGCAGGGTCTGGTCTACGTTCCTCTCTCTGAGCCAGTTCACAATGTTATCTGCCACTATCTCAGCTGGTTTCCTGATGTCATCTTTCTCTGGAGTGAAATGCCACAAATACTTCCCTCCTGGTTCACTGCAGCAGGAGTAGTGTTCCTCCTTCACCATGGCAGGGAACAACTTGTCAGAATCTCCAACTTTCATGATCACTTTAGTGTCATCCCTTTTCCCATCAAAGAACAAACAATTGATTTCATTTTCTCTTATCCCCTTATCAAACTCCTCTTCTAGGTTACTGACAAGTTTCTCCTGAGCTCTCCTTACTTTGTTATGATCTATCACCAGGTGAACATCATCAGGTGTTATCAAACCACCATCAATCCAGGCAGCTGTTGCTATCTCTGCAGTTTCTCTGAGACCAGTGTGGTGTCGCATGCTGGCCAGAGCTATGCTCGGGATATCTTTCCTATTTCGAATCTTATGCCTGGAAGGTTTGGGATCATTATTTTCTGGGTTAGGGACAAAGTCACCATTCTCCTGGTCAGCACTCGGATCAGCCATGGGGAAGTCATTAAACTCTGAATCAGCTTGACTCCAATCATCGGCCTTTTTTACCTCACCCTGGGCCTTCTCAAGTCTCTTTTCCTCGGCAACTCTTCTCCTCTTCTGTCTCTCTGTGGCAACCTCCTGTCTCTTGGACTCTGGAATATCTTGGCTAGAAATCATGAGAGCCCCTATACTGCCAGTGCTTTGACAAATGCCAGTTCGATCACAGGAATCTTCAGTTCACGCTTGCAAATACAGGAGATGTGGGCCTCGGATTTACAGTCACGATCGCATCCAAACTCAGGACAGAGAACAATTGGGCATTTGCAAGTAATTATGTCAAATAACTGGTCCAGTTGCTTGGCAAAGCTGTCCTTAACTGCAAGTTTTCCTCTCCCAAGAGAGATATCTCTTGCCTTTTCCCAACTGGCTAGCAGTCTCTCACTAATCTTCTTCTGACTTGTTATGACTGGAGGCTTGAACTGAGCGTTAGCCAGAGTGTACTGTGCCAAGACAGCTTTGGTCATATCACTGGCAATGTCTTTGTTTGTGTAAGTTCTTTGGTTCTTTTCACTGATTTGCCTGATTAAAACACCGTATCTCAAAGCATCTCTCAATGTAGGCAACTCCGACTTCAGGAGCTCTCTCCCAGACCCAAGATAGTGACTGAGATGGCTGGATTTTTGGTTCCTCGTCCTGACACAAGCAGCCATCGCAAATATTATCAACTTATAAATGCATCAGAATCTGAAACAGAAAAAATATTGTTAGTTGGGTTGTTAAAGAATGAAGTCAGAAAGCAATGTTCACTATTTAATTGTAGTGCACTAATGCAGCTGTACGTTAGATTTTCGATAAATTTCACGCTAAAATTTACCTAGCAAAAGGTTGCAAAATATTGAAACTTAAATTATTTTCTGTGTATATACACTAAAATCTACCAAAAAGGTGATGGGCCATTAGTTTTAGCTGATCTTCCCTCCTATGACACACCCTACTGGGTTAATGAGACAAAATACCAGGGTGTGTATGTAACTCGCACACGTTGTCAGATCCCTGAAGTCCGCTATCTTCGAGACATATGCTTTCGGCGTCTCGCTCCCCTCTCTACCATGTGCAGGGGTTCCCTTGGTGCCACCATCCCTGTACTTCTCACCATGTACAAGTCCTTTGTCCGTTCCTGTGTCGACTACGCCGCCCCTGCCCTCGTCAACATTAGTCGGACTGCTGTCAACCGTCTCGAAGTTATCCAGAGGAATGCTGCTCGTATCATCCTTGGGGCTCCTCAGTGGACACGCTCTACTTCTCTATACACCGAACTTGGTCTTTCCCCCTTATAGGATCGTGTCCAGGAGTTTTACCTAAAAACTGCCGTTTCCATTCTACGGGATCCTCAGGGCAACTATGTCCAAACCAACTTGACCCCTGCTGTCCGAGACTGACCTCCATCTAGAAGACAGTGGCGAGGGTCACTCATCCGAGCCCTTCAGGAACACGACCTCCTGCCTGATATTGTTGTCACCCCTGCTGTTGGTTCGTCTCCTTCTCCCTGGCTGGATTTTCAACCTGAAGTGATTGCTCTCGGTGGACCGCTCCCCAAATCCCAGGTGAACCCTGTTTTTCTCTGCAAATACCACCTCTCCAGGATCGCCCACTGGTCCCCAGGTAGGGTTGTCCTCTACACTGATGGTTCTGTTGACCCCGCTACAGGTAGGGCCGGGGCTGGTGTCTACATCTCCCGTCCTAATACCCCTGAGCCTATCAAACTGTCTCTCAGTTTCTGACGGGGCATCTTCCACTCAGGCTGAACTAATAGCCCTCCCTGCTGCCCTTCTTGCTGAGGAAGAAGCAAATGGTTTCTGCCCCTTGCTTGTCTGCTGCGATTCCAGGTCTGCTCTCGACGGGATCGCATTTGGATCAGGGGAAAATAAGGACCTCATCCTCCGAATACGAGGGTTAACATCCACACTTCAGGATGCTGGCCGTCCTGTGACATTCCTATGGATACCCAGTCATGTCGGTATCTTGGGGAATGAGGCAGCAGATGGCCTTGCCAAGACTGGCTGCAACAAGGCCACACCTGACTACGTTGTTCCTCGAACACTTTTACAGATTAGGACCCAAATTCGCCGCAAACAGAGAGAAGCTCGGGAAGCAGCCATCCCCTGGACTCCCTGCCCATCTGGTACGATGTCCTCCGTAAACTTCCTGACCTCTCGTACGTCTACGGGAAAGGGGATTAATTGAAATAGAGACCGGGCCGACCCCCATACTCCACTTTTTCAGACACAATACCTACGTTGTAGTAAAAATAACTTCTTAATTTTATGATGGTATGCACACAATTAATAATTAAGAGAAATATCAATAATATTAGGTTTTTTAACACTTACATTAGTAGAAAAGATGGCTGGGCACACGGGGATGGGGGGTTGGTTCCCAGGCAGAGGGCAGATTACACTGGTCAACAGCCAAAATGGTTCACATATGAGATCATGCTCACACAACTAATTTCATATTGCTGAATTCGAATCTGATATTTGTTTTGTTCTGTCAGACCAGGTTTTATAAAAAAAATCAATAGGTACAAATATTTAATATTCCATCACGTGTCGTGCAAAAGATGAGATTATCTCATGTGACTGTGCTTTCATGACTAATTTCATATTAATGAATATTACTTGGATGTTTCATTCTACCATCAGACCTACTTTCTTAAAGAATAAAAAAAATAGTAAATACTGTATCGTAACATTATCGCGTCATGCAAGATACAATTTTAAACCTATCACAGATAAGCTCATAAAAATTTTTACCAAAATACATAAGTTCAAATCCTTTATAATGACAAAATATGAAGTTCTAAAAGTGCTTCTGGACTTTACTCTTTCTCTTGTACAGCTTGCTCTCTTCTCGTTGCAGTGTCCAGCAATAGTCGCCCATCATGTTAGGACTGAATTGTCCCTGATATCTGCTCGCCATTATGGCGATATCTTGATGAAATCTTTCGCCGTGTTCATCACTAACGTCTCCAAGGTTACCTGGGAAAAATTCAATATGAGAGTGGAAAAAATGCAATTTCAAGGACATCCTTGCTCCCAATGCATGATAATTCTGATGCATGGTTGTTACGATTTCTTTGTAGTTGTCAGCACGATAGTTTCCAAGAAAATTCTTTGACACATTGACAAATGATTCCCATGCTTTTTCTCCAGTGGGTTCAATGTTTTGGTGAATTCGCTATCATTAACTAGTATACGAATTTGTGGTCCATTCAAGATCCCTGCTTTCAACTTGGCTTCGGAAACCACACCACCTAGTTTCTGAGATAAGTATAGAGTCCCAGCACCGAATTGATCCATAGCTTTGATGAAATTTTTAGCCAAACCGAGCTTTAGATGCAGTGGAGGCAAAAATATCTTTTCTGGATCTACAAGCGGATTGTGAGCACAGTTAAACCTTCCAGGCGCATCTCTAGGTCTTGTCGGCCAATCCTTTCTCACATAGTGCTCTGCATCAGCTCTGCTGTTCCACAAGCACAAAAAGCACATGTGCTTTGTGTAGCCACTCTGAAGGCCCAGTAGTAAACTGATGTCTTTGAGATCGCCACATATCTTCCACTGGTGTTTCTCATACTCTATAGCGTCCAACAGAATTTTCATTGTTTCATAGCTCTCAGTCATTTTTGTTGCGTGTGCTATTGGGACAGATGGAAGCCGATTGCCATTGTGTAAAAGAACAGCTTTCAGAGAGTCTTTTCCTGAGTCTATAAACAGCCTCCAATCCTCTGTCTTGTATGTTTCAGACTTGCAGAGTTGTTGCATGAGAGATACTGCGTCCTCGCAATAACAAAGGTTGTTTGCCATCTTGAAAAATGCAGACAGCTGTCTATGTCGGTAATGCGCTGTAGTGATATGCACTCCATCATCTAGAAGGTTACGCTGCTTTAGCCTGGATCCCAAAACTTCAGCCTTTTCTTTTGACAAGTTTAGGTCCCTGATGAGATCATGAAGCGCTTCTTGAGTAAATAGTTTATCCTGGTATTTTCAGAGTCATCCTGGTAGTCGTTTTCCATTGAGGTAGAGGTAGAATCGGAATCACTCAATTCTTGTTCAGTCGGTGGATTTGGGACTGGAAGTTCAGCACTGTGCGGTACTGGTCGGATTGCAGAAGCAATATTGGGGTACTGTACCTTGCCTCGTGTCTTGATTTTTATTCCCCTAATATTTGTGAGACAGAAGTAGCAGTCACTACTGTGGTCTTTAGGTTCACGCCATATCATTGGTACAGCAAACGGCATTCCTGAACTTCGTTTACCACACATCCACTCGCTCATGTGGTTAACACAAGACTTCAGGGTACATGAGGTGCCCATTTCTTGTCTTGGTCACCCAAATGACATTTGAAATAACTTTTGTAGTTCAGTCGAACAGCTTTTGTGATTGGTTTCTTGAGGCTACCAGGAGTGAAGGCACCACATATGTAGCAAAAACTGTCAGCACCGTTCACACACTTGCGACGTTCCATGTTTTGTTAATTTCAAAGTAATTACAAATCATGCAGGTGTAGATATGCAATATCATGAATCAGCAAACTGAAACAAACAAAAAAAGCACAAATCAGGACAAAATATTTGCATAAGTGGAGCCAATGAGCATATAAATTACTGTATGAACAGCATGGTACACTAAATATATAGATATACTGGTTCTGGAAAACTGAGCCTGCTACAGCTATACGAATGTCATAATTGAGTTCAGCACACACAATTACACTAGAATCAGACTGTTTTGATCCAGAACCATGAGATTTTTTTTTTTTTTGTTGACCAGTGTTTTTGGCCCTCACCTGTATCACTTGTATCAATTGTATCACCATCCACCACAGAGGCTTGCAGGGCCTCTTTGTCAAACCCCTCAAAGTCCATATAAGTCCATATCCTCACTATCATTATCACTATCACTGACTTGGGCCAGCTGTGGTGGGTGGCGGGTGAAGAACTCGGTAATGTTTTGATGACTGGGCGACATTGTGCGCACCCTGCTCGCTCTGCTCTCCGCGGAAAGTGAGCATTCCGGTTTCGGCAGGGTACCGCGTAAACGTGGAAACGCGTAAAGTGGGGCAGCGTAAAGCGAGGGTTGACTGTATAGTCTCGATTTACGCGGATTTGGTTTACGCGTTTGGTCATTTACACGGCACCTTGCCAGACTGACAATTTTTATTTACACTGTTCCTTCCATCATTTACACGGGAAGCGGCACGGGCAGGGTGCGCACAAGGTCGCCCAGTCAACAAAACATACCGAGTTCTTCACCCGCCACCCACCACAGCCAGCCAAGTCAGTGATAGTGAGGATATGTACTTTGAGGGGTTTGACAAAGAGGCCCTGCAAGCCTCTGTGGTGGATAGTGATACAATTGATACAAGTGATACAGGTGAGGGCCAATAATCTGCCCTCTGCCTGGGAACCAACCCCCCATCCCCGTGTGCCTAACTATCTTTTCTACTAACGTAAGTGATAAAAAACCTAATATTATTGATATTTCTCTAAAATATTTATTGTGTGCATACCATCATAACATTAAGATTTTTTTTTACTACAACGTACTATTGTGTCGGAAAAAGTGTAGTTTGAAGGTCTGCCTAGTCTCTTATTTCAATTAATCCCATATGTTCTCTTATTTCGTTTACGCGTTTCTAGTTTTACGCGGACCTCCACGGGTTCAATTGATCGCGTAAATGAAGACTATACTGTACTGTGTCGGCGGATTAGCCGATCAGCTGATGCGCACAACATAGTTTGTTTCTTTTTAGGCTGTCATTAATCGAAGTTTTGTTCGTTAATGGAACTGAAAATCCTCATGGGAGCTATTTCGTTGATCGAAATTTCGTTAATTGAACCGTTGGTTAATCGAGGGACCACTGTATAATGTTTTTCTTCAGTTTTTCAGTACTATAATTCTTGGATGATCTTGGTAGATGATAAATTTTATGTTTTGTCCATTATACTCTTTTTGCCAGTGTTTAGTGTCTTAACACCTGGTTCTCTACAGTAAAACCCCCATAATTCAAACTTATGAGATTTTATGAAATATGAGGGACACCTCTCAAAAGGGGGAAAAAATAACAGGTACTTTTACGTTATCTGCTCTAATCAACATTTAAAAAATTATCACTACAATACCAGATTTAGGTGCTTGGTTCAGGGTTATCAGACATAATGGCTCAAACATTGGGCAATGATGGAAAAATAGTGGAAGTTAGCTGTATGAATGGCAACCATCATCAGTGCAAATTAGCTGTAGGGATAGTGACCATCATCAGTGGAAGATAGCTGTAGGTAACAGCAAAATCATCAATGGAAGTTAGCTGTAGGGACAGTGGTTATCATCAGTGGAAGTTAGCTGTATAGACAGCAGCCATCATCAGTGAAAGTTAGCTGTACTGATAGCGACCGTCATCAATGGAAGTTAGCTGTACAAATGGTGGCCATCATCAGTGGAAGTTAGCTGTTGAAGTGGTAGCCATCAAGTAATAAATGATACTTTTACCTTTAATTTTCTTTATTTATCTCTTTGTTCTTCTTACTCTATTTTCCTCTTTATTTTCATTCTTTCATTCACTGTATGCTCATGAGATGGAGGAGGTTAGGGGTGGAGTGAGAGAGAGGTAATGGCTGGTTTGCTGTTAGAGCTGGCTTCACACCAAGGGGAGGATACTGGGGAATGGGAGTATCGATAACAGACGTCAGTCGACACTGGATATGATTGAGTAATTATTAATGGGTCACTGTATCACTGCATAACACCAAGACACTCATAATAAATCAACCTTTCTTAATAAGGGAGAGATGAATTATTACACTCATTAACAGTTACTGTATTTATTGAACACTTTCTATTAGGATGGACAATTATACTTCAAATCAATAAACCTATTTTCCTAGCTAGTTAAACAGGGGTCACATGAATCACAATACATTTCATGAAATGGTTAAAACTTTAAGTGTACTTATATACAGTATATACAGTCATGCGCCGGTTAACGTCCGATCGCATATACGTCCGTGCCCCCCCTCTCCCCAAAAAAGTGACGCCTGCTGGACCACCACTCCACGACCCCCTGACAGAGACACGATGATCCTCCCCATATTGGTCAGATATTATGTGTTAAAGGAATATGTTTCCTTACTTAGGCTTTTATTAAGCATTTGCCTTCAGGTGAAATGTTAACCTACATCTATTGAGGATAAAATCGTTCACCTACAAATTGACAATAACACATTTGCTGTAATCAGACATATCTAGTTGACTCAACAATTGCAACCCCAGTTGCAATTCGGGTTGCAATTTCAAATTCTGTGGCCCTACTAAAAATAGTAAAGTTTCTGGTGCACTCTAAGATTAAGAGAGAAAACGGAGGACTCGGGCCTTCTGATGTGAGAAAACAGACTCGTATGATGGGGGACCAAATAAAAAAAGTACAGCTACATGTTTTGTGGACTACAGTATTAAGCATACCCTTTTCATCACTTTGTAATAAACCTAGCCATGCCTATGTGTGTTTATGATATTTACCTTAGCATTATAAATATATTTAGTTGGTCTAAATTGTCGTAAAATGGGAAACTTGGGGTTGGGTCTGGGGTGCCTGAACCAATTAGAATAAATCCCATAGGTTCTGTACTTTCGTTATCGGCGAGGTCCCAATTAGGCGCGATAACCAAGGGATGACTGTACTGTACTGTATATACTTGTGACACTGGCCAGTTGCTTCTGGTGTTATGGTACAGGGGTACCAAGTGACAGCACTAGGATCCCGCTTCCTCTATCAAGGAATAAACAATTAAAATTTAAATTAAAAAAAAAATCAAATAATGGGACCTAGCGAACCTTAATGTCCCTCGAGCGGGCACAGTCACGTATGCATCGCGTATTCTTATAGATTGTGCAGCCAGGCGTACGTTATCTAGTGAATTTAGTCAATATTGTACAGTAACAATGGACCTAAGTGCAAACCATGTACTAAATGATTACGGTACTAAAATTGTTATGTCTATTGAAAATATAGCTTGTTTGTACAGGTATTCAAATAAATTACTATCTTACAAGAATCCCTCCAATGTAAGTTATATTCACCCAGGTCGTTTGGGTGTCAAATTATGAGAAGAGCTTAGTCACTCTTAAGCAATGATAAATAAACACGCAGGCAGGCCTTCAGCGCCAACTTTCAAATCTTATCTCAAATAAATAAATAAATAAATAAACAAACAAACGCCAGACGTTCTGTCACCCCCCCCCCCCCCCGTCTTCTCACCACCCTGTGTTCAAGATAAAAGATTGGTGATTTCTCTATGTTTATTTTATATAATATCTCAGACTAAAGTTAGGATAATATAATTTGCATTGCTGAAATCCTTGCAAGACAGAGATTAATTTGAATATAAGCGTCATATATTTTGCTCAAAATATAAAAAATGTAGTACATAGTGTACAATACTGTAGTACATTTTATAAAAAGTTTTTCAACTGTATTTTTGGGTAGATGTCCTTAGCCCATATTTATATAATACTGATTGATAGGGGCTAGAACACTTTCCAAGAATGTATCTAGGACGTTAACTGGCGTTATAGGATTAATCCGTTCCAGGCCCCCAAATACAACCACTTAACACTGAAAAATAAAATATAAAATTGTAAAAATTGTAAAAAAAAGTGCATAAATATGCATCTAAACCCCTGAAATAAAAAAAACATAAATTAGTAAAAAAAAAAAAAAAAAAAAAAATTCGTTGTAGGAGTTTCGTTCGTTATAGCATTCTCAATTTTATAAGTAAAACCGTTCGTTATAGGAATATTCGTATTTGAATCCATTCGTTATAGCATACCACACTGTGTGTGTGTGTGTGTGGAACGATTTTAGTTTGTCCAATAGGTAGATAGGCATCTTTTTTTATTTTTTTTTTACTTATCTGAATTATTATTATTATTACAGGAGTATTACATTTTTGCCCCTCAGGCCCCAATGTGGGTCAGTGACCTATGCCCGGGTGGGCTAATCCCCATAAAAAGAAAAAACGACAAAGCCGCGGAAAATTAAGGTTTGTTTACATCCGGCAGTTCGGCTGCTCTCTCTCTGCTTGTCTATACAGAGTACAACATTTAACCCTTCAATATATGTGAGCAGTAAATAAGTGTTGCTTTCATATTCTTATGTAGAGTAATGACGATATGTTTTCACATGTGCGCACTTACATACGCGCTCCACACTCCATTTAGTGCAGTTTCTGGCACACTTTTCCACACAAGTGTGATGTTAGTTATGGCATCTTTGATGGTGTAGCTCTTCCAAAATGTTCCTGCAGTCATATTGTTGTCCTTGTTCATAGCTTCAGCCATTTGCCTTATGGTATTCTTGAGATAATATCTCTTGAACAAGGCAATAACACCTTGATCTAGTGGCTGAATAAGTGAAGTCGCGTTCGGAGGGAAGAAGGTCAAGTTTACGTCATTATTCACACTGCACAGGTGTTTGGAGTGGCTAGATGTGTTGTCCATTAGAACCAAGGCCTTGTTGCTAAGGTTCATTTTTTTCTTTACATTTTTGATGAATGGGTTGGCATGGCTGATGTACCACTCATCGAAAATATCAGAAGTCATCCACGCCTTCTTGTTTGATCGCCAAATTACAGGAAGTTTCGGGATGTGCACATTTTTCAAGGCACGAGGTCTAGTTGAGAGGTGGATGACGAGTGGCTTCATTCGTGCGGTGCCTAATGCATTTGTCATGAGGAGAATTGTCAGTCTGTCCTTGCTGACCTTAAACCCTGGTGCTTTTTTTCCACTCTTCATATGATAGGTTTTTTGGACATTCTTTTCCAATGCAGTCCAGTTTCATCACAATTCCACACTTGGCAAGGAGAATAACCATGTTCTAACACTACTTTCTTCATATCTTCGGCCGCCTCTGCGTCGGCAGATGCAGCTTCTGAAAGCATCACATTCTGTAGCTCAGTCCTTTTGATAAATTTGTACAGCCAGCCTGTACTTGCTGTGAACTTACTGTATTTGATGGACTTCCCTTCCTGTTCAAGTATCCGAGACTGTATTTTGTAGGCTTGGTTTTGCAGCATGGGGCCAGTGAGAGGAAGTTTTCGGCGCTGCCTGTCTTCTACCCATAACTTAAGTGCTTCTTCCGTCACCATACATAGCAATCTTCAGGTGGAGTTTACCCTTGGCAACATCTGGTGAAGCATAAGCTGCTCTAATTTTCTTCTCGTTGAGCTTTATAGTGCGGACAGAGCTATCCGACAGTCCAAATTGACGTCCCACACTTGAAGCACCATTTCCACGCTGCAGTGCTTCCAGCTTCTTGATTTTCTGCTCCAGTGTAATTGCTTGCCTTGGTTTCTTGGCCTGTGGGGTAGTTAATGATGTAGTTGCTGGCCTCTTGGACATAATGGCGATGGTTGATACACGTGGTAGAAGAGATAGTGTCACACAGTATGTCCGTTCACTAGAGCGTCAGCGCGAGAACTGAGGATGTGGGAGGGTGGCGGGCAGCCGTGTAGCGTGTCCAGAGACGCTTCTGGTGGGAAACATTGGGCGCGAAATTTAAAATATGATGCACCTTGATTGACTTGCGCAAAATGGGAAAGATTCGTTTAAATTAAAACATTGTCCTTAATTGTGGGTGTCGTTCAAATCAATAATCTTAAATCGATTGACGGTTGTCATGGCTTTTATCGTAATGGGCTAAGTGTGGATTATATTATATAAAGATTATAATATATTGTGTTTCTTATATTTCTTACCGTAGAGTTCGATACCTTCACACTGGTTACTGACAGGAGATTATGATGTATCTACGTAGAAATTCACTCCACCACCCGACATCCCATGACTTATACTTAATAAATGATGATTTAATGAGTTCCATTAATTTCCAACATCCATCTAAGTTATTGGTTATACTTTGTCATAACCAATCAGTCATTACCTTCAGTAATCATAAGATAGGATCACAGATACGGGCAGATAATTGCACTTACATTTATTTGTCAAGCTTCCATACAATGATATACAATTTGTATGAATATATGAGTCACTCACATTCACGCTGTAATAAAATTAATCTTTTAAAAGAGGGAATTTTCAACTTGGGGACACATGTGATTACTTTACTATCTGTATGACTTAACAGAGACTTAATTATTCAAGTGATGCATTTACTGCCATCCTGGATTGATCTTGTTGCAACCCGGCTTCCTCACAAGAACTTCTTTCCACGGGGAATAACAACAAAAAGGTACTCTTGGGTAACCACACATAATCTCGCGTCACTGGCAGTCACTGTAGACGGTTGTCACGGCAAGGAGAACTGGTAAGCGTGACTTGATTAACCACTTAGGTGCAATAGGCCAGCCTGGATTGCTTTTGTCGCAACCAGGCTTTCACATGTGATTTTTCCACGGGGAATACAAACCTAGGTTAACACACTTAATCTCGTGTCAATCACGGTCACTGTAGACGGGTTTCGTGCAGGAGAACTCTGTAAGCGTGAATTGATTAACCATTTACTGTAGGTTTGATAAGCCAGCCTGGATTGCTCTTGTCGCAACCAGGCATCCACACGTGATATTTCCACGGGGATAACAACCTTGGTTAGCACACTTAGTCTCGTGTCACTGACGGTCACAGGACGGGGTGACGGTGGAGGACTCTGTGTGGTGTCCCGTTCCCTTCAGGAGGGAGAAGGTGGATGTCTTAACTAACCCATGGCCTAGGGGATACTACTTAAAATGTGGTTTTGGTGCATGAGGCAATGTACAGTACAACACTGTCTCACTGGCCTCCCCGTATAGGCTGGCTAACATACAGTCTGCGTGGAATGTTAGATTGTGTGCTGAAAAAATATTGATATTTACGATTATGTTATATAAATAAAGTCAAGTAACACTTACCACTTCAATTAATACTTTGTAGTGTTTCCTCTGCACTTCAGACAAGGTTTTGCAAGAGGTCAGGTCAGGTGGCAAGTTAGCCCGGGTATCCTTGATGGCTGCCTCTATCTTCGGGATTGATGCTGTGTCAGTGTCGCGCAGACGACGCTTAACAATGGACCACAAATTTTTTATTGGGTTAAGATCTGGGCTACTGCCAGGCCAGTCATTAAAGAAAGGTACCTCACAGTCTTTGAGCCACTGTATGACACTTTTAGCAGTGTGGCATGAGGCACCGTCCTGCATGAAAAGGCTTGGCCTAGCTTTATCAAATGATTCAGGTAAGAAATCACTGAGCAGTTCAAGATAGTTGTACTGATTCATCATCTGGTTCTTAGGGAGGATTACTAGTTCACCATAACACGTAAAGGAAGCCCAAACCATAAGCGAGGCAGGGTGCTTAACAGTCTTCACTGTGTACTGTGGAAGGTGCGCGTCTGAGTGGGGGGGGCGGTACACCCTCCCTCCATTACTCCCAGTCACAGAAAACGTAGCCTCATCCTACCATAATACACTCCTCCATGTCTCTAAATCCCACACTTCATATTTCTTGCAAATTTCACTCTATTTTCCTTCTGTCTCTTTGTCAACAGAGGTTTACGGCGGGCACGAAAGCTCTTAAATCCCAGGTCATCGTGCAGGGCTTGTTGAACACAACTTAACGAGACGTGACTCAAAAGATGGGGGTTTCTCTCTTTCACTTCACGTGCTGTGAGTGAGGGATTGGACCGAAATTGTCGAGAAATAGCCTTAAGTGTCCGAGGAGACAATAATTTAGGCCTACCAGAATTAGGTAATGGAGCTGGTAACTCGTCCTCTCCAAGGTCACGGAAACTTTTGACAAGATTTTGAACAACTCGTAATGCCACACCAGTCTGAGCCGATACTTCTCTCAGTACATGGTTCGCTTTGTACAATGCAATCACTGCTGCAATATCGTCTCTTGTAGTAACCCTCCTGGACATCTCTGATGGCCACTATGTCGGGTTAATGCACCTTAAACTAGACAAAACATGGCCACATGGCGCGGGAACCCGCACAATAAATATTCCCCTCACAGCTGCCAGAGGCGCACTGACTACAAGCCGTGACGTGTTCTCAGTTGCCAAATGTCAGCACTTGCCAACAAACCAAGCGTTTTGACATCTCGCATCCCAGGACAGGCTTCACAACATATGATCTTATTTTTGCGAGAACTTAGTTCGTCGGCCCTATTGCGACTTAACATTCCGCGCAGACTGTACCATTAATGGAAAATATATGTCCCAGTTGTGGCTCGCCGGGTGCCTTATCTCTAGTAAAACAAACTTTGGAGTTGGTTGCGTGGGTAAGCCTAACGCGACCCATGACAAAGTTAAGTTGACTTTCTACTGTACGTACAAGTAATCTTGGCATTTTTAGGTTCATCATGTTATTTAACATTAATCTGAATTATTACTACAAAATAATGCCACTCATGACTAGAAATTACTTGCAACTCATTTAAGGGACAGCACACAATACACGAATGGTTCTTGTATCCCACGACGACCCGTCTGGACTCTACTACCGCAACTGTACTAATCTCTTTTTAGTGAGGGGGAAGTGAGGACACACATTCATGATTTATCACTGGCATTACCAGTGCTTAACTTTGATAGTTGTATGGATTAGCCTTGCCCATTTAGTGATTTTCTTTCATCATACGCCTAACTTTACACTATGGTTAGGTTTGATAATACGGTATTGAGATTATTTTTTATTATAAACATCTGACTGCGGGAGCAAAAATAGTCTGGAGTTAGCTAGATTGAAGGAAAATCAAGAAATATAGTGTAGTTCATGCAATATTGTTTTTGTCTGCCAACACAAGTACTGGCACATATGAATCGTACCAGATAGTTAAGTATCACTTGAAGACTGAATAAATCTGCACTCCAGTGTTTTTCAAGGGAATACATTTAGTACATCCCAGTGGACCCTATGATGTGTAGGAATATAAAACTATACCTAGTTATAGAAGCATGTTAAAGAAGAAGAGGTTTTAGCAGGAAGAAAATAAGAGTAAATTTTTGTTAAAGAAACAGTTAGAATCAAATAAAACAGAGTGTGAGGAAATGGTTCAAAATTCAAGGAACAGCAGAGAGGCCTTCCAACCACAAAAACAGAAGTGTTTATTCTCCCTGAATAAACTTGCTGAAGCAATTAAACCTAAGAATAAAACAAAGCCAAAAGAGTGAATATCACTTGGGAAATAAAACTAAGTATTTTGCTTGTATATATCATGGAACAGCTTATTTTTCTTAATTTAGTACTACAGGTACTTATGTTATTGAAAACCCAGTTGTTGGTGCATTAGAGATAAAGCCCTTTGGTAAGTATTAAATTTTGAATTCTCACACATTACAGTGCAAAAAATGCTTACCTTTTAGTTTATCTTCTCTCAATAATGGTGCACAGTTAAAAATATTAAACAAATTCAAGTTTAGGTTCTCAACTGGCTCAGCCATGTTAATATTTTTATTATTATCGACTCTGTATCAGTGTTTTTTCTGGCTAAATAAACTGTTTCAATATCAATATCAATTAAGACTATATTTATGAAAAATATCGATTTTGGGTACGGTGTATTTTAACGATTAAGCTCATGAAATGAGTAATAATGTGAGAAATTAAGTTAAATATGGTAAAAACTTCCCAGCTAGATGTTTCCCCGGATCCCCAGTTAAAAAAAATATATATTTTCTTTAACTAGAGCCAATCACATCCCTGGAAATGTTTTACAGGAATATAGTAATAAAGGGCAATTGTGGTCTGCTAAAAAATATGGTTATAAGTATTGACTTGT
Source organism: Homarus gammarus (assembly GCA_958450375.1). NCBI lineage: Eukaryota > Metazoa > Arthropoda > Malacostraca > Decapoda > Nephropidae > Homarus > Homarus gammarus. The sequence continues at coordinate 1,066,872 of CAUDMG010003421.1, read as the reverse complement.
GATGAAGATTTTTGTGGGTCCTGGCACTAGTGTTTGAATTTTGTGAAGGATTTTTAGGAGAGTACAATACTGCAAAGTTTATATGGCTCTATATAAGCTTTGGGTAGAGCTCCCTTTTAACTTGGCTTATATATAAATAAGTTAATGTGTTAAGTTACAAACCCAAATGGTATTTCTCCATTTATTGGTAAATTAAAAAGGTCACAGGCTATGAGTAAATGCACAATAATTAACGCTGTAAGCTGTGAGGGTTAGTTAAGGACAGGGCTCAGTTTGACTGAGTTAAGTCACCCGTCCGATTCTCGTGAGGCTCAAGTGAAGACTGACCCTACATTCTCAAGGTCGGCCTACTGACAGTGGAATTTCCCCTCACGCAAACAGCACATGGCAACTCACAGCTTATGGAAAATTACCGTTGGGTGATTGGATTACATAAACTAAATGTATTAACCCAAATTTATATAATTGTTATTGCCGTGAGACGGGCTAATGCAGCTCTGTTTCTGTAAGTCTTATAAATTCATGTTTTATTTTTCAGATCATTGTTAGGAATTAGTAGTGGTGAAAATGAGGAGAACCACAACAACAGTCCAGCCATGAATGGCTCCGACACAACCAAACGACAGCCTGATTCCAATCGATGGAATGTTCCAAAAAAGGTACTTTAACTTTTCATAACCATATTACTGTACAGTACTGTAATATGTTTTTAGTCATACTTTGAGGTAAGATGGCCTTACAGAATCATTTTCAAGTATGTTGCTTTTTTGTTTATGTCACTGCCAACATGCAGTAAGGGTCATCAATTTATTATTTTCTTGTGATGCCTCATTCCCTTAATGAGGTCCCTTTTAAGAAGATGGCTATGATAGAAGTGCCTGCAAACCTCTGTCTTATTACATATTTCTCTTGCTCTCTAGTTTTTTTAACCCCACTACTGGGATGGCTCTGTTTGGCTTAAACTAGACTGTTTTATTCCCTCATCTAATATAGTTTCTTTGTATCCCCATCCAGTTTATTTCAAGTATTCTTCTCACTTGTCTTTACCATCATTAAGAGCATTTTTGTTTTCATCATCATCTCTTCAGAATTCACTACCTCGGCCTTCTCAGCTTTCCAAGCATCCCATACGCTTCACTCCTCACTCCCTTCTCTTGTCCTCAGGGGCAGTCTTTTGGAGAAAAAGAGTTGAATCATGTGAAGATTAGATTGTTAGATTAGGTTAGGGATGGTTAGGTTAAGTTAGGTTAGCATTAAGGATAAATCATCACATGAGATAAGCTGGGGTGCCATTTTCACTTGATCCCAAATACCTGTAGTTTGATATCAACAGCATTGTGTTCTTTCTAACCTCAAGTTTCACTTGTCATATCTCAAGATAGGAATGATTATACTATCCTTCAGTTTCTTCACCACCACCTAATTTACTTTCCTTCCCATGAAAACACTTCCCTATTCTCTCTCTCTCTCTCTCTCTCTCTCTCTCTATATATATATATATATATATATATATATATATATATATGCAAGTAAATCACTGTAGGTGCGCGTGATCTAGGTATATGCTGATAACTTCGTGTTTTCTTCTTTCCTGGTGGTTATCAGCACATATATATATATATATATATATATATATATATATATATATATATATATATATATATATATATATATATATATATATATATATATATATATATATATATATATATATAGTTACCTACTTTTTAGTTCTTTTTAATGCTCTAACCTTTTCTTCTTTATTGAATCTTTTTTATATACTTCTCTAAGAAAAATACATTTACACTGCTCGCTTTGTCCCAATCAATTTGGTAAAGTATTACACATAAGGTGATTTGTTCCCATACATGTAAATAGTTGTACACTGTGCCTTCCAACAGACTCTGGCACACAGCTAAATTGGCATTCTTACCTGACATTATTCTATTTAGGGCACCTGCCACCTGCTGTATCAACATTCATTTCTGCATATATATTATTAATACCTCACTTTATCTCCATTTTCAAAATAAAATGAAATTACTGAAAAGTACTTAGTGTAGTTAGTGTATGTACAGTAGTTGGAATTTATTATTATTATTATTTATTTATTTATTTTTTTAATTGTATGCATTTTTCAGCCGCAGTCCACATTAGAGGCTCAGATACGTGATGCAGAGAAAGCTGTTATGGACAACTTTGACTTCTTACAATCTGAAGGTAGCTAATTCTTTTATTAACTTAAATACTCATCTGCTTTACCAGCTTGTTTATGAAAAAATTTTTGCTTATACGTACTTATTGCTGACCAATACTAAGTGCAGGTTGAGTTTGCCATAGAACATAACTTAAGGTATCAGATCATGTGTTTTCAGTGCTCCCCATCTCACCCCACCAGCAGATCAGGCAGCATAAATATTGTATCTCCCCTTCTGGGAAATGTTAACTTTTAAAATATGGTACAGTATTACCCCGCTTTACACGGTTTCACTTTCCGCGATTTCTCATTTACACGGTACCTTGCCAGAACCAAACTTTCACTTCCGCGGTGCATCTACTCATATACGCAGTGAAGTATAATTTTTTTTTTTTTTTTTTTTTTAGATCATAAAATTCATACAAGTTACCTGGCCAGAATATAATTTACATTGCTGGAATTCTTACAATATGATGATCATTTTGAATATAAACATCATGGATTTTGCATTAGACATACAAATTTTAGATCTAATGTAATAATTTGGTTTACACAAAGCAAATATTTTATCGTTTGTGCAAAATATATGAAGTTTACATTCAAAATATTCCCTGACCTGCAAGGAATCCAGAAATGTCAATTATATTATCCTAACTTTAGTCTGACTTATTATTTATTACTAAAAATGTAAATACAGTATTACCCCGCCTAACGCGGTTTCACTTAGCGCGTTTTACCGTATACGCGGTGCCTCGCCAGAGCTGAACTTTCACTTAACGCGGGTTTTTTCCACGTATACGCGGTGAGTGTCTGGCTCGAGAGCTATTTTTAGATTTGCCCCACCCGCCACCCTGCCTGACTGCCTGTTTTAGCTCAAAATTCATACAAATTACCCGGCCAGAATATAATTTACATTGCTGGAATTCTTACAATATGGTGATCATTTTGAATATAAACATCATAGATTTTGCATTAGACATACAAATTTTAGATATAATGTTCACTCTGAGTAAATATGTTCTCTTTTGTGCAAAATATATGACATTTGTATTCAAAATATTCCTGGTCTTACAAGGAATCCAGCAATGTCAATTATATTATCCTAACTTTAATCTGAGGTATTTAATACAAAATGTCAAAATTTAGTTTTTCCACCCAACCTTTCTCTTGAAGGGAGGATTGGTGGGGGGTGGGGGGAGGGTTGGGACTGACCGCATGGTTGGAAGAGGGGGGGAGGCAAGGTGGGGTACTTTGATTGACAGATAGTGTTGTGAAGAATATTTTTTTTTTTATTAACTGAAGATATTTGTTTTAGCTCATAAAATTCATACAAATTACCCGGCCAGAATATAATTTACATTGCTGGAATTCTTACAATTTGGTGATCATTTTGAATATAAACATCATAGATTTTGCATTAGACATACAAATACTAGATGTAATGTTTACTCTTGAGCAAATATGTTATCTTTTGTGCAAAATATATGACATTTATATTCAAAATATTCCTGGTCTTACAAGGAATCCAGCAATGTCAATTGTATTATCCTAACTTTAGTTTGAGGTATTATTTATTAAAATTTAGTTGTTTTCCCCCAAAAATTTCTCAGAGAGGGAAGAGCCAGCAGTGTAGTATGAGAAGAGGGGGAGGGAGTCGAGTCCATTATTTGAATGGACATTAACTTGGCGACTGTATTTCTCTTAAGTATTAATTGTGTGCATGTACCATCATAAAATTAAGATGTTATTTTTACTACAACATATTTATGTGTCGTCAAAAAGTGGAGTTTGGGGGTCGGGCCGGTTTCTATTGGAATTAATCCCATATGTTCTGTTGTTCACTTAACGCGGTTTTCACTTAACACAGTACCCCTGGGTTTTATTGACCACGTTAAGTGGGGTACACAGGGCCGGCGCTACCCACTAGGCGAACTAGGCGATCGCCTAGGGCGCCAACATCTGGGGGCGCCACAAATTCAGGGCAAACTTGGATAAAATTAAAAATGAAGGGAAAACTGTGGTGGACACTGTGGTGGAGTCGTGGAGGGTCGGAGCAGGATGTTAGAAGGGGGGGGGGATCGGAGGGAGGCGAGGGTAGGTAGACGGTAGCCGACTGTGTTTTCTTTTTTAATATTATTCGTTAACCCCCCGAAGGGACTAACCCGGGTCCTTATCTTTGGTGGCCTGGAGAACTGTCGAGCAGTGACCTGAAGGCTGACATCTGAGGAACCCTTCTCCCAACCCCACCATCCCCTCCCCTCCCTTACTGCCTGGGCGGCTGAGCCGCCCCTTCCCTGTCTTTGTCGGGATGAGGCAAGGTTACCTGACCTCTGAAGGTTACGTCAAGAATTTATTGACTTAATGTAATAACAATAATTGGTTATTTGCATGGGTGAAGTAATAAAGCCACAAGATGAAAACAATGTAGTAATGGGTTACTGTACCTACATTAGCTTATCAAAACTTTGAAGGGGGCGCACATCTAAAGGCTTGCCTAGGGTGCCAAATCATCTTGCACCGGCCCTGGGGGTACAACTGTATACTATTTTCTCCCAAACATTTCTCTGGTAGGGAGGGAGGGACCAACCCAGCTAGGGCGGAGGTGGGGTATTTTGATTGACAGATAGTGTCCTTGAAGAATATTTCTTTGTTTATTTACTGAAGATATTTGTTTTAGCTCATAAAATTCATACAAATTACCTGGCCAGAATATAATTTACATTGCTGGAATTCTTACAATATGATGATCATTTTGAATATAAACATCATGGATTTTGCATTAGACAAACAAATTTTAGATCTAATGTAATTATTTGGTTTACACAAAGCAAATATTTTATCTTTTGTGCAAAATATGAAGTTTACTTTCAAAATATTCCCTGACCTGCAAGGAATCCAGAAATGTCAATTATATTATCTTAGCTTTAGTCTGAGGTATTATTTATTACTAAACGTTAAAATCTAGTGGTTTCACCCAAACATTTCTCAGAGAGGTAGGAGCTAGTGAGCTGGGAAGAGGGGTGGGGGGGGGGGGGGGGATTTGAGTCCATTATTTGAATGGACATTAACCTGGCGACTGTATTTCTCTTAAATATTAATTGTGTGAGCGTACCATCATAAAATTAAGATGTTATTTTTACTACAACATAGGTATTGTGTCTGAAAAAGTGGAGTTTGGGGGTCGGGCCAGTCTCTATTGGAATTAATCCCATATGTTCTGTTGTTCACTTTACGCGGTTTTCACTTTCTGCGGTACCCTGTGGGTTCAATTGACCGCTAAATCGGGTAGTACTGTATAGTCTGGATTTATGCGGTTTTTGTTTACACATTTGGTCATTTATGCGGTGCCTTGCCAGAATGAAATGTTTTAATTACGCGGTAAATTTCATCATTTACGCGGTGAGCGGCTGGAGAGGTCCAAACCTCCACGCCATTTTTTACCCACGCGGTCCAGTCTTGACCATACTCGGGAAGCGGCGCGGTTAGTGGTGCGCATTAGGCCGCTCTTATGTTATCGCTGACGTCATGTGACGTATCGGACAGTGATTGGGCCACGCATCCTTACCACCCAGGCATTCCCTCCGCCGCTAGCTGTGATTGGTCTAATGTAACATGACGTGCCCTGCCACCAGAGGGTAGAAGTCGCTGACCTATCCGGGCCTGTCTCATTGTTCTCAGTCCGCGTATACAGTTCTCTTTTGGCTGTGGGAACTTCTGACCTGGTTAATGCATTTTCCTTGCTTTTAACAGCTTGCCTTATTTGACAATAAAAATGGCTAAGAAAGAAACTATGTAATTTATTCTCTTCCATATCTATCTTTTTCATAAGTAGAAATACATCAAAATAATTAATCAATAAACTACTCTCACAATGTCTTTTCGGATGTTAACCCTTGTTGCCAACGGCTGTGTACTGTTGTTTTAAGATTTCCTCTTACTAATTGCATGAATTTTGGGGTTATTTCCTTGACAACATTTATAGTACTGTACCGTATTGTATTTTGTAAGTGTTTGTGTGTTAGGTAGTTTTATGCTAGAGGCTTGCATCATTAACTCTGTGTGTGCGTGTGTTCCAAACTACAGAAAACCCAGATAATAAGATTACTGGGAATTACTTATTATTGTTGAGAGAATTTGTGTAGTAAAGAATGAATATATGAGAGGTGAAGGCTTTGGAAAGATACAATACACATAATTGATTGATTGTGGTAATTACATCCCTGTGAACGCAACAGCTTAGGTCATATGCCGACCGCTGTACACAAATATAAGATGAATTGAGATGATGTATATGATGAGGGATGGTTAGTGGGAGTTGAAGTGGGAGAAAAACAGACCACATAAAGAACTCTGTGAAAATCCAGGAATACTTATATGCATAAGAAAGGAAACTGATGAGGGTATATATGAAAGAATGACTATAGATGAAGTTTTCATAGAATATTCAGAACATTGAACTTGATGTTTGAGTTACAAGTACAGTATGTTAGGAATGTAGAATGTAAAAGTCTTGATTTATTTGTCTGACTTAACCCCTAGGCCCCAGGTGACGTTCCAGAAAGTCTGCCTATTTTCCCGCCTTTTTTTATTTATTTATTTTTATTTATTTTTACTTTTGAAAAGTTGATTTTTTTTTTACGATTTAACCCGGTGGAGGGGGGGGGGGGGGTACTGCCAGCAGCACCCTAACCCGGGGCTTAAGGGTTAACATAGTTGAATATATAATTGTGTTAAAAGTTTTTCTTATTTCTCTGTCTTGTACAGTTTACTTTCCCTCTCATAAGGGTTGGTGTACTATATCTAACCTATGTAGGTAATATTAAAATGTGGTTCATAGAGGATAGTAGATTACATGCTCCTCTTGGGTGTTAATTGTAGATGTGGGTCACCTCTTGGTAGATGGTACTGTAGTAGATTACATGCTCCTCTTGGGTGTTAATTGTAGATGTGGGTCACCTCTTCTGTAGTAGATTAGATGGATTATTCAAGTTGTTTCAATAATTAGTCATTATTTGCTGTTAATGTCACCTTAACCCACTACTTGTTTACATAGCGAATGTGTACACCTCGGCAGGAATGGAGATGGATGATGACGACGATGAAGAGGAGCCAGAGGAAGAGGAGGATGTACATAGACTCAAGAGTCCAAAGGTGGCAAAAGTGGTAAGTGATGATTAATCTGTTGTGGTCTCTTTCAACATTCATAACATAAAAATATTGACATTATCTGCCTCAGTTTATTGGGATGGACATTAAGCTTGATTAACCCTCAAATGTCTGCCATCATTGGGAGAAGTTAGGTTTAGGGTCAGCTGGCATCATTGATGGAAGTTTAACGTTCCTTGCGTTCAATTTTTGCATGTTTGGTGGGGGGGGGGGGAATCCTTTCCTGCCAATTAAGGGTTAAGACTGTCTGTTAGTCCAGTTGCAAGGTCTGGATTTTTTAGATATACAAATAATGAGTTGTGCATTTATAAGAAATGTTGAATTTGTAGGAACTGACCTTGATTTTTAGAATCTCAGTGTTGGATTGACATTTAAGCATTAAAAAAAGACGGTTAGAAATATTTTATATGGAATACAGTAAAGCCTCCGATAACAATGGTTCGACCAACAACTTTTCATATTTAATACCCTTGTTAATTTAGGACCCAATTCAATTTACGTCCTTATTTCATTCGTATTTACGACCAAAAAAAAAAAAATTACATTTTCATAAAAATAATAACTAAATCCTGATATGTATTATAAAAAAAAAAAATACTGTAAAAAAATTAAGAGTGCCTTGTGCAAAGAGGCTGCCATGCTAGAGTGGCAAACAGCAGTTGGAACTTGGCGGGCATTTCATTTTCACGCATCTGGAACAGGAACAAGAGAAAAACTTTCTCGGGTTTCATACAGCATTTTTGCATCCCTATTCAACATGAGCAAGAGAGCAAGTGATGGTAGTGTTGTTTCAAAAGCTACGGTACTAGAAAGTGTATAAGCTTAGCCGAGAAACTAGATGTGTACAAGGTGCATTCATAAACATTATTTAAAGAATGTAGTTTGCCATTTTTATTAATTGTATTGTTTTGGGGAAAAAGAGGGTAAAAAGCCACACAAAAGATATGAAAAGGTCACACTTGGGAACACATCTCATTATTATTGCTTTATTTTAATGGTAATTATTGATTCGTGATACGATGATTCACCTTACACTGTAATATTGGAGGACACATAAACGTCGTTATTTGAGGCTTTACTGTACAATACTGTATAAAATCACCAAGTTGTAAAGTCGTGTGAAGGATTTTGGATGTACAGTCGACCCTCGTTAATTCGGATTGATAGGGGGGGGAAGGGTGTCCGTTTTAGCTGATTGTCCGAATTAACCGATTTAGGGGTTAATATTGCATTATATTTCAAAGAAAATGCAGTGAGTTTGTCCTTAGCCTTGCATACTGTATATACTCGTCTATAACCCCCCCCCCCCCTTGTCTATAGGTCGACCCTGATTTTTTTACCAAGAAATTGTTAATTTACGATATTCCTTGTTTATAGTTTGACCCAAGTTTTTGAGGGTAATGGAACAACAAAACCTTCAGTAAAAACGCTCTACGTCCTATAAACTGAGGCTCGCCATGCCTGAAACACAGAGTGCCAAAGGCAAATTGTTTACCATTTATTATTACGACACTTTACACTGAAACGCGGGTAGTTTCAACAAAAATATTGTATATTTCCATTCAAGTATTTATTCAAGTCAATTAGGAGGGAATATTATTGTAATACAACAGTTTTTTAACTAAACCATTCGAAAAGCGATTACGGTAACATCTTTTGAACGAAAGTCATTGCTTTCGTCACTATTTTATCCCACTTTCCACTGTAATACGTACGTCATTTCAGCAAAAATATTACATTTCCGTGAATGTATTATATCAAGCACAGTATGAATAGAATACCATTGTAATATAACAGTATTTTAACCGAAAACTATTAAAAAAAACGAGTAACATCTCAAGAACATCGGAAGCTTAGGTAAAGTCTTTTGTTTTCGTCATGTATTTTATCCTATTTTACATTAAAATATATCACGTTTCAGCAAAACTACTATTTATTTCGGAGAATATATTCATTCAGGCACTGTTGAGGTAAAATATACGTGTGATATAACAGTTTTTTAACTGAAAACGATTCGAAAAACACGTGTACCGTGTAGCTGACACAGCTGGTGGTGCGTCATGCGTCGTTGTAAACAATAGGAGATTGAAGTAGATTACCGGGTATTATATTAAGTGTGAAATATCAAAAAGGTTTTTATTACCGGTATTTTTTGTAGATCAATGAGAACTGTGATACCGTGTATGATATGATAAGTTAGCCTGTGCTAAGAACTTCAACATAGACTTCTGAAAACACATTGTAAGGTAATTTAGCCTATTGTAAGTTGGTGAGCTTCATCTGCTGAAGGAACTGCAAAATTTTTCATTACTAATTGGTACATATTTTACATTTCCAGTAAATGGTAAATATTTTTCATGTCTGAAGCTAAAAGTTGCATCCCCCCCCCCCCCCCCCCACACACTAGTGGTGGAGATGTTACATTTAACCAAAAAGACGCTGGTGTTTTATCCTAGCAGTGGGTGGACCAGCATTTTAGTTTAAGGTCCGCATAGGTAATATTCCTGAAAAAAAAAATCAGGTTTTGTCCAAATTATCCAAAATCCGGATTAAAGGGATCCGAATTAACGAGGGTCGACTGTAGTAATTAATATTAATTTTTTTTTTACAGGCTTTAGATGTTGATGATGTTGATGGTGACTCAGTGGAACTTGACCATGAATTTCGCTTTCTGCCAGAAATGGAGGACACTTCTCGTAAGTTACCCCTCAAATAAATTTTGTCAAGTGTTTTTTTTTTGAAGTACTGTAGTTATAAGTCTTGGATGATCAGAAGTTTGTAGTTTTAGAATTTATTTTTTTGTTTTTTTTTTGAGTAGAACACTTTTTGACTATTTTGAGGAATATCAAAATTAATATTTAATTTTATCAACATATAGTACAGGAGAAGACAATATTTACCATTTTATATATATATATATATATATATATATATATATATATATATATATATATATATATATATATATATATATAATATATATATAATATATATATATAATATATATATAATATATATACAGTGGTCGCGGAAAGTTTGGGGGCAAAATTACAGGCGCCCAAACTTTCCGCTATTATCAAAACATACGATAAATACCAATTTCCGCCCTAACTTTTTGCTATATTTCAATGCTAGGGTTTGTACCGCTATTTAGGCGAGACAATACGCACGACTTGGCAACTCTGATTAGTCGCTTCAGTGAGCACGTGGGTGCAGTGTGTAAACTTCTCTCACGCGGACTAGTCGTTTTTTTGCTTTTTTTTTCTGTGTTTGTGCCTCAATATCTCTGTAATGGGAAGTGGTACAGAGCTGGGAAGAGATACAATTGTTGCTATTATAACCCTCTATAAGGAGGGTTATAAGTGTAAAGATATAGCCACTCGTGTGGGAATAGGAGTGCGGCAAGTTCAAAAGTGGATCAAGAAATTTAGAGACGGCGGAGGTGAGGATATTCCTACCCCCAAGCCTCGCTCTGGTAGGCCAAGGAAAATACAAAATCGTACTTCCATGGTTATAAAGAGGCAGTTGGATAAAAATCCAACACTCACAGCTCGAAAGCTGAAGGAAAATAACCCTGCACTGCTCCAGGACGTGTCTGTAAGATGTATTTCTGATCATTTACTCAAAGATTTACAATATCGCAGTTGTTGTGCTAAAGTTCTTCCCCTCTTAAGTGCAAAAAATGTACGGGATCGCATTGCTTTTAGCAAGAAATATAATGATTGGACCCTAGAAGACTGGGAACAAGTCTTGTGGAGTGATGAGTCAACGTTTGTGGTGTCGTCTGGCTGCAGGTCCAAGCGTGTCAGGCGTCCCATAGGATCGGACCCAAATGATCCCCGCTACACAGCTAAAGTTGTTAAGCATGCTCCAAGTGTTATGGTGTGGGGATGCTTTGCATTTGGTGGAGTTGGCAATTTAGTATCTTTTGAAAAAAATGAGAGTGTAAATCAGCATAGTTATTTCGAGTTATTGTGTGATAACATGCCTGAAAGCTTTGAAAAGTGTAACGCTAGCTGGTTTATGCAAGATGGAGCTCCTGCTCACACAACTCAATCTATTATCCAGTGGTTAGAGGACTGTGGTGTAGATTACTTCAAAAAGTGGCCTGGGAATTCACCAGACCTAAATCCCATAGAGCACGTGTGGCATATCATTAAAAAAGAGCTTCAGGATCGTGACGCTTCGACAGTAGCGAAGCTAAAAATAGAAATACAGGATATTTGGGATAATATCATTCCCCAACACGTAGAAAAACTGGCAAGATGCATCCCACAACGTTTGGAGAAGGTCATCAAGCTTAGAGGAAAATCGCTTGGCAAATAAGGTACGTCATGAGCCCTTTAAATGTCTATTTAAATGTCACAATTGTTTACATTCGTCTTGCGCCCAAACTTTCCGCTACCACTGTACAATATATATATATATATATATATATATATATATATATATATAATTTTTTTTTTTTTTTTCTCTCTCAGACACTTTCAGGAATAATATTTGGTACCAGTGGGTGCTTATATATGTTGACAGGAATCTTATACTGTTCATGAAACCATTAAGAGTACATAATTAAGATACATTAGTGTCTTGATATATGTGAAAATGTGATATTGTTCACTTGACCATTTGTAGAAGTTGTAATAATCTCACTCTTGTTATTAATAAGGAATCTCTGTGTTTATGAACTTTTTTCAAAGAGGAAGTTCAAGGAAATTGAATCTTATCTCTGGAATGAGTTGGAACATGTCCCTCAAGTCCTGGGCTGGAGAGGACTGTAGGTCGGATTAACTGATTTGTTTTCATCTCTACCACCATATGTTTTAACTATTTGAATTTTTTTGACAGCTCAGTGATTTGTCAGAACTTTTCTTTACACTTATGGCAAAATTTAATTACCTCCTCTCAGTCTTACTATATTTTTGGTTGTTATTGTACAGTAGCTAAAACAACTATCAGTGCATACTTAGTGGGAAACAATATGATACCATGGACGATAAATTTTGGTATATGAGTGCTGTCTTTAGTCACACGTAAAATTTTGGAGTATATCGACCCCCACCTGCACAGATAGTTGTTTTTGCTACTGTACAAGGTCTTCATACAATATATACAGTCAACCCTCGCTTTACGCGGTCCCACATTCCGCGTTTACTCGGTACCCTGCCGAAACTGGAATGCTCACATTCCGCGGTGCGTGTACCCCTTTACGCGGAGAGCGGATGGCGAGCCACGCCATTTTTGGATCCAAAGCTCCCGCCATCTCCCGCCATGTTGTGTAAGCGGCGCGAGTAGGATGCGCAGTGTGTGTGTCTTTGTTGCGTTATCAGTGATGTCATATGACGTATCGGATTGTAATTGGGCCATGCATCCTTACCTCCCTCCGCTGCTAGCTGTGATTGGTTTAAAGTAATATGACGTGTCCACCCGCGGGAGGGAGGGAGGAAAGACGACGCTTGACCTAGCCGCGGCAGTTTCATCCCTCCAGGCCACACCGTGTAAACGTGCATCCATTGTTCTGTAAAATGGCTTCCGCCGGACCACCGCCCCCAGAGAGATACCTTTCCTTACCTGGACCCAGCCGCTCTAAGCCAAAGAAGACACGACGTTCCTTAAGCTACGAAATTAAGTATAAGATCATTCAAGAGTTGGAGAAAGGAACAAGACAGGTTGATCTCGCTCGCCAGCATGGTGTTAACGAGTTTACGATCAGGACAATTAAGAAGGACGCAGCCAAGATAAAGGAGCACATGAACATCACAAAGTCTACAGGTGCTTCTATGATCAAGTATTGCCACAACCAGGCGCTTCTCAAGACAGAAAAATTACTTGTGAGCTACTTGGTGCGTCAGGCGCGACGGAACATGGCGGTGGACACGCGCTCAGTTAAGGAGTACGCACGTGAACTGTATGCTGCAGTATCACGAAAGATGGGAATTACAGAGCCCAAACCCTTTAATGCTTCCTCTGGGTGGTTACAAAGGTTTAAGAAGAGGAACAAGATCATCCATATCAACATTAGTGGTGAAGTGGTGAAGAAGCTAGTGCTGACCGTGTTGCGGCTGGGGAATTTTCTCCGTTTTTACGTGAGATTATAAATGGAGGAAGGACAGTACACCGACGACCAGGTGTTTAACATGGACGAATCTGGTCTTTTTTGGAAAAAGCTACCTTCCAAGACCCTCGTTGTGAAGAATGCCAGCAAGATTCGGGGCCGGAAGTTGCAGAAGGAGCGCATCACCGTCCTGTTTACCACCAATGCCTCCGGTACTTTTAAGCTCAAGTTATCGGTGATCCACACAGCACGCCTACAAGAGCATGGACATGACCAAGCTAAATGTCCACTGGCTGACTGCACGTAAGGCGTGGATGTTCTCTACACTGTCCCTCTCCTGGTTTGATGACTGTTTTGTTCCCGATGTGAAGAAATTCTGTGAGCAACAGAATGTGCCATTCAAGATTTTGTTGCTGCTGGACAACGCACCAGGACACTAGCCCCTTCTGTTAGATCGTCACCCCAACGTAAAAGTGGTCTTCCTTCCTCCCAACACTACGTCTATATTACAGCCCATGGACCAAGAGTTAATCTGTAATGTAAAAGCTGCATTCTCTACTAAAAAATTCCAGCTCCTGAACGACTACACCAACACCAGGGAAGAGTTGCGTAACCTGAGTGACACCAACACCGATAGCAAGAGCGAAGACGACGAGGATCAACAGTTGGCAGAGCAAGAAGTACTTTTAAAACAATTTTGGAGAATATTCAACGTCAAGAAAGCTGTAGACTTCTTGGTGGAGGCATGGGATCAGCTGTCTGTAGCAACTGATCGTCACGCATGGAGACATGTGTTGCAAGGCATTCCGGCCGCTAGGTAGAGTCAATCTGTGACTGGTGAGGTTCAGATAGTTGCAGTAGCAGTGGACCTTGCCAGAGAAGCTGTGCAGAGTGTTACAGCTGCAGGCTTCTCCGAGACCACCAACGACGACATCCTGGAGGTGATAAGGGATCCTGATGTGACTACCGACGAGATGGTAGATGATGATGACGTCAGTGAAGAGGCAGGTGGTGCGTCATCCCAAGAACGCCGTTTATCCCATAGTAATGTTAGGGGTGCCATCAAGTGTATCGAGAAAGCCAAGCTCCTCCTTTCCGACAACCCTGACGAAAACAGGTATGAAATCTTCACTACCCAGCTGTTGCAGACTATGGAGCCCTACATCAAGGTTTATCACGACAATATAAACACCAGCCGTCAGCAAAGCATAACAGTTCTTCGCCCGCAACCCACCACAGCCAGCCCAAGCCAGTGATAGTGACAGAGGTAGAGACAGTGATGGTGACTTTGAGGGATTTGTCAAGGAGGCCCTGACAAGTGTGGATGACAGTGATGGTGACTCACCTGAGGGCCAGTAGCCTGCCCTCTGCCTCGGAACCATCCTCCATTCCCGTACGCTGACCCATCTCTTCTACTAACGTAAGTGTTAACCGCAACCTTGTTTTTTTCTAACCTAACCTTCAGTTTATTGACTGTTCCCTTCTATATTATGTGTGGGTGAATACCATCATAAAGTTAAGATGTTATTTTTAGTAAAACGTACGTATTGTGTCGGGAAAAAGTGGAGTATGGGGGTCAGCCCGGTCTCTATTTCAATTAATCCCATATGTTATGTTGTTCACTTTACGCGTTTCACTTTACGCGGTTCGCCGTGGGTTGAATTAACCGCGTAAAGTGAGGGTTCACTGTATATATATACAGTAGGATGTCAAGTTTAATAGGTTTTAGATTCGTGATTCATATGTTTCGCGTCACGTTTAACATTTCCAGCCTCTCAAGAATAGCGATTTTCATTACTAGTTTCACGAGTCATTGTTGAGTGGACAGCAAGCATTGTCACGGTCTTTTGTTATCCTTCGACCCCTCCGAGTGTTTTTTGTTTGCTGCGTAACGGCAGTTAGTTTGAATCAGCGAGCCGTACAGTAACTTTGGATAATATAACCCATTGTGCTTACGTTTCGTGAGATTCTTGTTTAACTATTAGCGATTCTACTCTTCACTCTTCCTCACATTTTCCCCTTCCTCTTAACTCTCAAACTAGATCTGTTTCTAGAACTGATATTATTACTTTTATCAATGCGGATCTGTGCAGCATCTCTGATTGTGGAGGTACAAACTTGGTTAAGTTCAATAGTAATAAAACTCAATATTTACTAATTACACTTTGTAAATTAGACAGTCTCCCACCAATTACATTTCAGGATGCTATCATCCTGCCAAATTCTGAAATAAATATGTTAGGCCTCACCATTTCCTCCAATATGTCCTGGAAATCACACATCCTTAGTATAACTAAGTTGGGAATGCTGTACAGATGCCGCAGCTACTTCACTCCTTAGCAGCTGCTCCAAGTATGTAAGGGATTCATTCGTCCTAACTTGGAGTACTGCTCTCATATCTGGGGTGGCTCTTCTTCTGTCCAACTATTAGATAGGGTGGAACCAAAGGCATTTCGTCTTATTAACTCTCCTCCTTTAGTCGACAATCTCTCTTCCCTTTCTCTTCGCCGCAATGTTGCTTCACTCCCTCTCTTTTACAGGTACTTTAACGGGCAATGTTCGGCGGATTTGGCATCCTGTGTACCGCCGGCAAGGCCGTGGTCTCGTAACATAGGTCTTGCCCGCGGTGCCCACCATTTCTCTGTGGATGTCGGTCACACGAGAATAACCCGTTATAATACCTCCTTTTTTCCTCACACAGCCAAGCTGTGGAATGCTTTGCCTTCTTCTGTGTTTCCATGCTCTTACAATCTGTCTCACTTTAAAAAGCTGGTTTTCCGGCATCTTCGTGGTGTAGATTAATACAGTATTACCTTTTTTTCTATACTGTATTTTCAATTTCTATCCGTTCTTTTTTTTTTCGCCCCCCAGGCTCCGTTGTGGGTCGTTTGACCTGTACCCGGGTGGGCTAATTCTCGTAAAAAAAAAAAAAAATACCCTCATTTATTATCATTTACATAGAACACCCTGATAATATGTACTGGATTTGTATTGTAGTGTAAGTTTTTAAATATTTATTGAAACCTCACATAGAAATTGGATGGTCAACTAATTTTTGGACTATAGTACAGGTACTGTAATTGGATTTTTGTTTTTCTTTACAGAATTTGGGTTTGAGAGAACTTGATTTCAGAGTGCACTTTTTTTTCAGTGTACAGTGAACCCTCACTTTACGCGGTCAATTGAACCCACGGAGGCCGCGAGAAACGAGAAACGCGTAAAGTGAACAACATAACATATGGGATTAAATGAAATGGAGACCGGCTGACCCCCAAACTCCACTTTTTCCAACACAATACTTATGTTCTAGTAAAAATAACATCTTAATCTTATGATGGTACATGCACACAATTAATACTTAAGAGAAATAGAGAAATACAGTCGCCAAGTTAATGTCCATTCAAATAATGGACTCAACTCCCTCCCCCTCTTCTCACACTCCTGGCTCTTCCCTCTCTGAAAAATGTTTGGGGGAAAACCACTAGATTTTAAGGTATAGTAATAAATAATACCTCAAACTAAAGTTAGGATAATATAATTGACATTGCTGGATTCCTTGTAAGACCAGGAATATTTTGAATATAAATGTCATATATTTTGCACAAAAGATAACATATTTACTCAGAGTAAACAAAATACTTACATTAGATTTAAAATTTGTATGTCTAATGCAAAATCTATGATGTTTATATTCAAAATGATCATCAAATTGTAAGAATTCCAGCAATGTAAATTATATTCTGGCCGGATAATTTATATGAATTTTATGAGCTAAATAAAAAAATTATACTTCACCCTGGTAAAGGGGTACACGTGGGTACACGCACCGTGGAATGTGAGCATCCCGGGTTCTGCCGGGTTCTGGCAGGGTACCGCGTAAACAGGAAACTGGAAACGCGGAATGTGGGACCACGTAAAGTGAGGGTTGACTGTGTAACTATTTGTGTTAGGTAATCATAGTTGCCATGCACAGGTAATAATATGAAGTAGCTTACTTTATTCCTAGTGTTGTAGTCCTAATAGAACTTTTTTGGTAGACTTTTTTAATTTTCTTTCTAATGCAACTCCAGTTTAGCCAGACGAATTTAAATGTTGAAAACCCCAAATCTTCAGGACCTCTGACATTGTTTACTGGTGCTGGTGAACCATCCTGGTGGATTTGGGAGGTGAAGGATACCTCTCGGAGATTATGGCTAAGGGTTTTCACTGTCACTAACCTAGGTGCTCCTCAAACACCACATGGCTGCTATAATACAGTATATCCTTTTACTGGCTGACCTTCTTGGACTTAGTCAAGTATACAGCAGAAGTGGATGTCCTTACTACTTTCTTGTTTCTGATGGAGGCCAAGTGCTAACTTTTTTCTAGTCTTATAGAAATTTATGCAGTGTGCTCAATTGGTGACAGTAAGTAAGGCAGTTAGATGTGTTGAGCAGATGGCAAGGGTTTGTTTACATTTGCTTAATTTCCTAGTTCAAGGACATTTAACATGATGTGTAACTTAACCCAACTAATGATAGTTTCACTTTAGGTACAGTGTCTAGCCTTGAGTTTCTGGAGGATATTATCTAATGTTTTGCAGAAAGAAGTTTCATGAAACTTTCTTTTTGAATGTCAGTGTTTGGTTCACACTTTATGCCCATTTTGGGTATTAGTTCCTGCACTTGCTAATACAGTACAGTATATACAAAAATTTATTGTGCATTCCATATTGTTCAAGATGTGAAGGGACCCGACCAGGAGCTGACAGCTAGTATATTGTGGTTTGGGTTAAGTTTTTAATTTATGGACTTACAGTATGTGAGCAAATTGTTGCTCAATTTGGTTGAACTCAGAAACTTATTGTATTTTTCTGTTTTCTTATGAAACTTGTGTACAGTATTGGGTTTGTGTTCAAGCTTCTGAGTGGGTGATGCACACCCTAGTTACTGAAGCAGGTGTGGTCCTGGGGGTCTTCCTTCAGAATCGTTTTTATGGGAATTGGTCCGTGAGTGGACTTATTAGTGATCATTAATGCATTGTATCTCACCAACTCCTTTATTCTTGTATTGTATTTATCATTCCTTAATTGAGTTACTTGGGAGTACATACATCAAGCAGTTTGCGATCTGATTGATACCTTTCTCATCTGAACCATATTTAAGGATTTTACACTCAAATTGACTCAAATTTGGTTTTGCCATCTTAGTTCTGCTATGCCTGTGGGATATTCAGTCACTATAACTGTAACTCCTAGATAACAGGGTGGGGATCTTCCTCTTCTCATGTCTAACTAACTTGATATATTTGAGCCAAGCTTTGGCTGAGTAATTTAGGTCAACCCATGATGCAGTACCACATAGTCAAGTCACATGGAGGTCGATAGATAGATATTTATACAGAAAAGTCCTCATACAAGTTCACAGTTAGTTTGTTTTATATATAGACAATGCAGGTATACATTGTACATAGCTTGTACTGGTATACAATTTCCAGTGTTCCTAGACAGTGTAGGTATACAAACAGTGATAAACAGTTAAACAAAAGTGCCCAAGAATAGCCAACAAAGCCATCAGATGCTTATGCCCAGTACCACAGTTTTAAGTATGACAGCAAACTCCTAACCTTGAGTGACAACCTTCACCTCCCATACCCACTTTTTCAACAGATGACAAGGTTGTAACAGGAAGGTCGACTAACTTTGGAACTGACTCCATTCAACAACGTCCGGGATCTTAGGGTTGTGGGTCTGTAAAATGGGATTTCTGGATCTGTCCTTCATTTATTATTTAAATTGTGCTTGTGTGTGTCTTCATGTAGAAATCATGCACAGTAATTTGAATCGTGAGTACAGACATTATACTGCAGTCAATGAGGTATTTCTAAATTTTTCCTGGAAATTTTTGTCTTTTGCACAACTTAAGAAGACAGTTTATTAAGATATGTGGAATACAGCTCGGAAAAGCAGGAAGAAAACAATAGGTCATTGAAACAGATACATATTATATTTTGATGTGTGTCATATCAGTACTTTTTTTTTTTTTAAGGTGTATATACATTTATTTACTTTTTTTTTTATTTCTCTTACTTTTTACAATAGGAGACTGGCAGGAGGATTATTTGCAAGGTAATGAGTGAGTCAGACAGCCTTTTAGCATTTGTTATGGCTGGTATTGCAAGGGTCATAGAGTCAAATTTATGTTTAAGATGATCCTCAGAATCTATCTGAAATTTGTGAACCATTATTAACAGAATAAATTGAAAGTCTTAGTAATGTAGTTTTATGGAATATTTTCTTGCCTGGATTGTATTTTTGTGTATGCATGCTCTCGTTCATCCTTATGGTATGTTATTTTTTATATTTTGTTTTAACTTGTGTTTTTAAGGAGAACAGTATACAGGAGTAACAGTAATGAGATACTAATAGTCAACTCTCATGGTATAAATGTGAACCTTGAATTTATTAACATGTGGTTCAGATTTATCAGTAGTCATTATGATCTGCACACAGCTGGGCATTGTGACCTTTGAGAAATAATGTGTTAGTTTACAGTATTACTAAGTCATGAATGAGATTTATCACTTGAATAAAATCCTGCAGATGGTGGCATTATCTTCTCTGTCTTTGTGGTGTCTCAGTGTTGTTAAATACTTTACTGCTTCTTTACTTGGGATGCCTCACATGGAACTTCAATATTCCGTTTGTTCACCATCTTGCTGGAGATGATTGGTGGATGTTGTGAAAATAGCATCGATCTGACTACTATTGTCTGTTTGTCCAGGCAATTGATGGTAATGGTGGATTGAACAACAACAAGACAAATTTCACTAAAGCTTAGTGAGGATGTTACCAAACAACATGTTGGGTTAGTTTGATGACCATTATTTATTACATTTAGGATATTTATAACCAATGTCTGTCACCAAGGTGTGTGAGGAAGCCTCTCTCCCCCCCACCCTGCTGCAAATGAATGGTAAAATTTACTGATATACATGTATTGTACAGTAGGGTCGGGATATATCACTAGATAGGGTCCAAGGATGTTCGCCATATACTAAATCGCGATATACAGGTAGTCGTCGACTTACGACCTATGCGACTTACGTCTGTTCGACTTTACGACCGGCGGTACGACAGTTTTGGCCCCAGCCCCAGTGTAAATAATAAACCAATTGTACTGTAGTATGCAGTGATTTACTTAAACCTGACGACCGTAACAATAATGAACAAAGAAAATGTTGATAAAATATGACTTAAAGATGATTATATTATCATTACACATTACAGTATAATATACGTAAGGTAATTATAACATAGGCCGACTTACGACCAGATCAACTTACGACCGGTCGGCCGTAACCAATCTAGGTCGTAAGTCGACGACTACCTGTATACCGTATATACTCGTGTATAGTTCGAGTTTTTAAGACCAAATTTTTAGGTAAAAAATTGGGGGTCGTCCTATACATACGTAATAATTTTGTTAGGTTGAACCTGTGCATGATGGGAAGGGCGAGGAGCAACTTTTAGCTTCAGACATGAAAAATACTTACCATTTACTGCCAGTAAACAATGGAAACGTAAAATATGTACCAATTAGTAGTGAAAAGTTGTGCAGTTCCTTCAGCAAATGAAGCTCACCAACTTACAATAGGCTAAATTATCTTACAACGTGCTTTCAGTAGTCTATGTTGAAGTTCTTAGCACAGGCTAACTTATCATATCATACACGGTATCACAGTTCTCATTGATCTACAAAAAATACCGGTAATAAAAACCTTTTTGATATTTCACACTTAATATAATACCCGGTAATCTACTTCAACCTCCTATTGTTTACAACGACGCATGACGCACCACCAGCTGTATCAGCTAGACGGTACACGTGTTTTTCGAATCGTTTTCAGTTATAAAACTGTTACATCACACGTATATTTTACCTCAACAGTGCCTGAATGAATATACTCTCGGAAATAAATATTAGTTTTGCTGAAACGTGATATATTTTAATGTAAAATAGGATAAAATACATGACGAAAACAAAAGATTTTACCTAACCTTCCGATGTTCAAGAGAAGTTACTCGTTTTTTTAATAGTTTTTGGTTAAAACACTGTTATATTACAATGGTATTCTATTCATACTGTGCTTGATATAATGCATTCATGGAAATGTAATATTTTTGCTGAAATGACGTACGTATTACAGTGGAAAGTGGGATAAAATCGTGACGAAAACAATGACTTTCGCTTTCTTTCGTTCAAAAGATGTTACCGTAATCGCTTTTCGATTGGTTTTCAGTTAAAAACTGTTGTATTACGATAATATTCTATCCTAATTCACTTGAATAAATACTACGATACCATATTTCTGAATATTTTCATTAAAATCCATCAAAATCATTTTCCTTGTCATCGTCTGCAGCACCAAACAGCTTCTCTCAGTCCTCTCCTTGAACAGGGCTAGAGGGTTCGTGTTTTTCGAATCGTTTTCAGTTAAAAAACTATTACATCACACGTATATTTTACCTAAACTGCGTCTGAATGAATATATTCTCGGAAATAAATAGTAATTTTGCTGAAACGTGATGTATTTCAATGTAAAATAGGATAAAATACATGACGAAAACAAAAGACTTCACCTAAACTTCTGTTCTTGAGATGTTACTCTTTTTTTAATAGTTTTCGGTTAAAACACTGTCATATTACAATGATATTCTATTCATACTGTTCTTGATATAATACATTCACGGAAATGTAATATTTTTGCTGAAATGACATACGTATTACAGTGGAAAGTGGGATAAAATCGTGAAGAAAACAATGACTTTCACTTTCTTTCGTTCAAAAGATGTTACCGTAATCGCTTTTCGAATGGTTTAGTTAAAAGCTGTTGTATTACAATAATATTCCCTCCTAATTGACTTGAATAAATACTTGAATGGATATGTACAATATTTTTGTTGAAACTACCCGCGGTTCAGTGTAAAGTGTCGTAATAATAAATGGTAAACAATTTGCCTTCGACACTCGTGTTTCAGGCACGGCGAGCCTCAGTTTATAGGACGTAGAGCGTTTTTACTGAAGGTTTGTTGTTCCATTACCCTCAAAAACATGGGTCGAACTATAAACGAGGAATATCGTAAATTAGCTGTTTCTTGGTCAAAAAATCAGGGTCGACCTATAAGCGAGGGGGGGGTTATAGACGAGTATATACGGTATTTACATGTAATCAATGGGGAATATAGGGTTAGGTTCTGGAGGCCAATAAAGGTGACTAAACTTGACTTAACGAGTTTATTTTCTTACTAACTAAAGCACCAATGAACACTAGACTCGGGAACAACAGACTGTTTCAACAGACTCGGCAGCTGACGCACCATCCTGGAAACACCAGACTCGGTAGCAGACGCCACACTGCCATCCTCACTTGACAATCTCACACCTACTTAAACGAACACCAAAAATATTAGTTACAGTATTAAATCTTTTCCATTCTCTTCACTTCACTTTTCACATCACTAGCAACCCATTGAGACTCACCTTAGAAGTCGGAATCAGTAGCCAAGTCGGATGCTGACTCATCACTCACTCAGAAAGACTGCAGGCGAGTGTGAATGCGTGGGTGAGCAGCCACGGTGGCACCTCTGGTGAGCAAATAATGCAGTTGTTTGCCATGGCAGTAAATTTGAAATATTTCCAGCCCGATTTCCCTCGTGAAATAAATAGATTTATCACTATATATTGGAATATTTTGATAATTTTGGTAGTCTTGATATAAAAAAATCGCTATATATCCCGACCCAACTGCACCGTATTAACATTTACCTTTCAGTACCATACCAACCACATTTCTTTTTGTATTTATTATAATTGAGCTAAGAAAGCAAGGATATAGTGAGGTGTTTGGCAAGCAAATGAGGAAGTGAATAGTAAACATATATCAGTCACTGGACTTTTATATATGTGATTTTTTTAATGCCAGTCATGAAGATGGATGTGGCAGAGGGCACTTTGTGTTTCCTTTTTTGGTATTCATCATTAATATACTGTACAGTGGTCCCTCGGTTAACAAACGGTTCAATTAACGAAATTTCGGCTTACGAATTACCTCCCATAAGGATCTTCAATTCGGTTAATGAACAAAACTTCGATTAACGAAATCCTTACGACAAGCACGTTTTGTTGTGAGCATCAGCTGATCAGCTGATGGGCTAGTCTGCCAATTCAGTAATCTGTTCTATGTTTACATTTGTTTCCAGTGGAGTAAATATTAAGAAAGTTGTGCTCTTTAATATTTTTGCCTTTTTTATATTAAAATTATTAGTCATTTTAAAATTTAGTTAACATATTGATAATATATGCAGTACAGTAAGTCCCCAAGTTACGTACATAATGGGGACCAAAAGGTTGTACTTAACTCGAAATGTACGTAACTCGATAATTTCCGCGAGTTTCTTTGGAAAATCCTGTGCTGTTTTCCAATCAGCACTCGCCGCCTCACCAGTCACTCGAACATTATGCAGCTTATTTCGCACCTTGAATCGGTTAAACCACCCATTGCTAGCATTGAATGTCACAGTATCATCAGGGTGATCTTTCTTTAGGTCGTTGAAAAGACTTAGGGCTTTCTCCTGAATCATACTGAGACACAGAGGCTTACGTATTTGTGTGCAGTCCTCGATCCACAGCGCAAGATATTTTTCCATTTCTTCCAGAACCTTCCCTCTTCTTTTAGTTATAATCGTAGATTGCATTGGCACTGCAGATTTCACATGTTCCTTGATCTTTTCTTTGCCCTTATCAATTGTATTAACAGTTGACCGACTCAGGTTAAATTTGCGGGCAACATTGGTCAACTTTTCACCACTTTCAAGCAGTTTTATTATGTCCATTTTTACCTCTAGTGAGATTGCTTGACGTTTCGTAGCACTCCCACTGGCTTCACCACTCTTACGCTTTACACCAGTCATTGCACACAGAGTAAAGTGTACAAAATAGGGCAGAAATTCACAGGAGAAGTATGCACAATGACCACACGTGTTGTTTTGGTGCGTCTAGCGTGTCGTCTGCATGGTCAGTGATAGTGGCGGCGCGGTGCGGCTGGCTCGCCCGCCAAATTTAAAAATTGCTCGCCCTTTTAAGACAATATTTTTGCAATTAAAGACTTCAGAAACGATGTACGTATCGGCCGTTTGTAAGTAATTCGGATGTACGTAATTCGGGGACGAACTGTACAGGGAACTAGTTTTTTGTGCACCCTTGAGCCGCTTGACTCAGCCACCAGGCGTCAGTTTGGCTTTGTTGACAGTTGAGTGAACATCTATTTTGTTGGTGTCTTGAATATTTTTGCAGTTTTACATTGAAATTATTGGTCATTCTGAAATTTAGTTAGCATATTGATAATATATAGCACAGTGCAGTAATTTCACCAATAAAATTTTAAGTTCACTAGCTGTAATTAAAGATTACAGGTTGACAATCCCTTATCCGAAATCCTTGGGGCCAGAGGAATTTAGGATTTCGGAATGATTTTTTTATTTTTTTTTTATTTAATGTGTATTAGCCCACCCGGGCATAGATCACTGACCCACATCAGGGCCTGGAGAGGGCGAAAATATAATAAAAATTTTAATAATAATAATAATAATAATAATAATAATAATTCATAGGTCTAGGTCGTGTTTCTCACTTTTGATCTTTTTTTCATTCTTGTATTTCTTTATTATTATTATTATTATTTTATTATTACAGTACTTCTGTATTATTGTTATTTTTATTAATTTTATTATTATTATTATTATTATTTTATTTTGGTGTATTTTTATTAAAATTTTTATTTACTACGAATAATTATTATTATAATTATTATTACTATTATATTTTCACCCCCGAGGCCCTGATGTGGGTCAGTGATCTATGCCTGGGTGGGCTAATCCCTGTTAAAAAAAAAAAAAAAAATAAATAAATAAATTGCCCCACAAAAAAACACTTTAGGTTTTCAGAGCTTTTCGGTTTTCGGAATTTCGGATAAAGGGTTGTCAACCTGTATTTTATTTAAATCAACACCGCACTTCGTTATATATTATCAATATGTAAACTAAATTTCAAAATGACCAATAACTTTAAAGTAAAAACGTAAAAATACTCTGTTTTCAAGAGCGCGATGAACACAATGTTTCCTCCACTGTAAACAAAGTTAAGCTGACGCTTTGGCGGGTCAGTCAAGCGGCTGATGGTCGCACAAAAACTAGTTCTCTGTACTGCATATATTATCAATATGTTAACTAAATTTTAAAATTACTAATAATTTTAATATAAAAAATGCAAAAATATTAAAGAGCACAACTTTCTTGATATTTACTCCACTGGAAACGAATGTAAACATAGAACCGATTACTGTATTGGTGGACTAACCGATCAGCTGATGCTCACAACAAAACGTGTTTGTCGTAAGGATTTCGTTAATTGAGCTGAAAATCCTTATGGGAGCTAATTCGTTAATCGAACCGTTTGTTAACCGAGGGACCACTGTATTTTGTTTAAGGATATCGTATTCGAAACTTTTCATTGAGAATTTATTAAGGATCATTATGGTATTAAATTCATCTCCCCATCACAATTAGCCACTTCCCAACACACAGCAACACCCACCTACACTTCACACAAACACCACCCACATTCACCCTCCAACAACCACCCACGCACATTCCAACACCATGCTCACACCCTCATGAAGGGATTTAAGACACATCTGCATGTGTGTGACTGCATGGTAATGAGTTAAATATCAGCTGTTGAGAAGCACTTGGCAACACTCATTAATCTTTTGTGCACAAGATAAATGGCGCTGTTTCCATGAGTACATACGTTGGCCACTCAAGCAGTCTCACTTTTTTTCTCTACCAATTCATTGGTCACTTCTACTGTACACACATTACATAACATTAATTAAAAGATGCATATTCTTTACATTAATTTTACTACATCTACAACCATCGCTAATCGAGGCTTTAATGTACACAAAGTCAATACAATAAGCTCTAATTCCCGTTCATTTCATCCCAAATACTATTGGATAATTGCTTTGGAAAAATACCTAAATGGCAACTGTAAGCTGACGGGAATCAGCCTTGTCCATATGGTAGGAGATACCGACTGCACCCCCCCCCCCAACCAAGAGATCACTACACGTACGTGTACTGTATACGTAATTCATGAAACACAAGTCAACTTGTGGCAGGATGGATGACTCATTAATGAGTAATACGGTCTAAAATTAAGAGAGTTTCAGGGAATTTTTTTAGTATATGTATGCATACAGTATTTATGAAAAAACACAAATAGTGATGGACCATCAAACTTTTTGCAGTTTATAAATCTATTAATTTTAATTTCCATCCATTTTTATTAATGTATTTTATACATTTCAAGAAAAGGGCCCTAGCTATTAATACCACTACAGTGATCCACACACCTCAAACATTTATTTTGTATATATTCTCGTATGATGAGCCTCTTATGGTGTATGTTTTATCATTGATAAAATATTAAACTCAGTAAGGAGTACCGGTAAGAAGGTGGGGGAGGTTTGAGGAGGGGGGGGGGGAGAACTGACCTCAACCTCACCCCCCCCCAAAGGTTCGTGCCCCTCCTACTCCTCTCCATGCCTTCCATTCCCATTGTAATAAGTTTTACTTTGTTTTTTTATTTATTAGTTAATAAAGATATGTTTACTGTAATAATCTGTGCTTATTAATACCTGTACACTTCATATACAATACAGTACAATACTTTTTATAATGTATCAGTACTGTAATGATTAAATAGAAAATGGTAAATTTGGCAATGGTTAAGCTTACCAGCCACCGACACTCCTCCCAGTGGAGAAATCCGGGTGAAAATTTGCCTGATTATTCGGCTTATCATGTAATTTTGATGTCAAATTAATAATTATACATCATATTTCTTCTAATGTGTTTAATATTTTATATTAACCATGATAAAACATACACCATAAGAGGCTGATCATTGGTGAAAAGGGGGGTGCCAGCCTCCTTGCTTCCCTGCCTCTGTCCAACTCAATGTCTCACACAAAAGACTGTAAACTAGATGTTGTGTGTGTGTATGATGTAGTGTTAGGGTATTAGTTAATGAATAATAAATAAACAATATTCTATTGTTAATGACAGTACAGTAGTTTGATGATATACTCGTCTATAATTCTACCTCGTGTATAGGTCGACCCTTGATTTTGGCCAAGAAATCATTAATTTATGATATGCCTCATGTATAGGTCGACCCAAGTTTTTGAGGGTAATGGAACAACAAATTCGGGTAATAAAGCACCATATTTTATGGCATATAAAACTCATTTCAGAAAACCTTCACTAAAAACACACTACGTCCTATAAACTGAGGGTCGCTGTGCCTGAAACACCGAGCGCCGAAGACAAATTCTTTACCATTTATTATTACGGCACTTTACACTGAAACGTGGGTAGTTTCAGCAAAAATAGTTTATATTTCCATTCAAGTATTTATTCAAGTCAATTAGGATAGAATATTATTGTAATACAACAGTTTTTTAACTGAAAACCATTCGAAAAGCGATTACGGTAACATCTTTTGAACAACGAAAGAAAGAGAAAGTCGATTGTTTTCGTCATGATTTTATCCCACTTTCCACTGTAATACGTACGTCATTTCAGAAAAAATATTACATTTCCGTGAATGTAATATATCAAGCATAGTATGAATAGAATATCATTGTGATATAACAGTATTTTAACCGAAAACTAGTAAAAAAACGAGTAACATCTCTCGAACATCGGAAGGTTAGGTAAAGTATTTTGTTTTCGTCATGTATTTTATCTTATTTTACATTGAAATACATCACACGTTTCAGCAAAACTACTACAGGTTGACAATCTACTATCCGAATTCCTTGGGGCCAGGGGCATTTCGGATTTCAGAATTATTCGGTTTTCAAAATGTTTTTTATGTGTATTAGCCCACCCAGGCACAAGTGACTGACCCACTTTGGGGCCTGGGGGGCAAAAATATAATAATAATTATAATAATAATAATAGTAATAATTCATAGGTCTAGGTCGTGTTTCTCACTTTTTATCTTTTTTCATTCTTGTATTTCTTTATTATTATTATTACTATTTTATTAATACAGTATTATTGTTATTATTATTATAAATTTTATTATTATATTTTATTATTATTATTATTGTTATAATTATTATTTTATTTTGGTGTATTTTTCAATTAAAATTTTTATTTACTATGAATAATTACTGTACAGTGAACCCTCACTTTACTCGGTTAATTCAACCCACAGGGTACCGCGTAAAGTGAACAACATAACATATGGGATTAATTGAAATAGAGACCGGGCCGACCCCCAAACTCCACTTTTTCGGACACAATATCTACATTGTAGTAAAAATAACTTCTTAATTTTATGATGGTTGCACACACAATAATTAAGAGAAATATCAATAATATTAGGTTTTTTAACACTTACATTAGTAGAAAAGATGGCTGAGCACACGGGGAGGGGGAGTTGGTTCCGAGGCAGAGGGCAGATGATTGGCCCTCACCTGTATCAATTGTATCACTATCCACCACAGAGGCTTGCAGGGCCTCTTTGTCAAACCCCTCAAAGTCCATATCCTCACTATAATTATCACTATCACTGACTTGGGCCGGCTGTGGTGGGTGGCGGGTGAAGAACTCGGTAATGTTTTGATGACTGGGCGACATTGTGCGCACCCAGCTCACGCCGCTTACACAACATGGCGGGAGAGATGGCGGGAGGTTTGGATCCAAAAATGGCGCGGCTCGCCATCCGTTCTCCGCGTAAAGGGGTACACGCACCGCGGAATGTGAGCATTCCGGTTTCGGCAGGGTACCGCGTAAACGCGGAATGTGGGACCGCGTAAAGCGAGGGTTGACTGTACAGTATTATTATTATAATAATTATTATTATTATTATTATTATTATTATTATTATTATTAGTAGTAGTAGTAGTAGTATTAGTATTACTATTACTATTACATTTTCGCCCCCCAGGCCCTGATGTGGGTCAGTGATCTATGCCTGGGTGGGCTAATCCCTGTTACCAAAAAAAAAAAAAAAAAAAAAAAAATTTGCTCCACAAAAAAACTTTCTGTTTTCAGAGCTTTTTGGTTTTCGGAATTTCTGATAAAGGGTTGTCAACCTGTATTTATTTCTGAGAATATAGTCATTCAAGCACAGTTAAGATAATATATATACTTGCGATGTACCAGTTTTTTAACGGAAAACGATTAAAAAAACACGTACCGTCTAGCTGATACGGCAGAGCCCTGGTTGTAGAGGCTTTGCCTTTGCATCGGTCCTTCCTAAGCAGCCTTTAATATTACTTTACATTGAAATTGTGTTTATATTCTTATTGTCTTGCTTCTTATTTTCCAGAAATATGACAAGTTTGTATATAGTACAATGTTACGGTACTTTCAATTTACAAGTATTCATTTTTAAAAATACAGAAGACACCAAACAAATACCAGTACGGGTATTTGTGTGCCTACCCCGCCAAAAAAGACCAAACAGCTGGTATCGTAGTTTTGTTTTGTTTCAAATTTAATTAACAAAGTTTGATGTTTCAAATTTAATGAACAAAAATTGATGTATCTATAAATAAACTTTTAAAAATGAATACTTTATGTTTTACATCGTCCTGTGCTACCATACCATGCATTTGGCTACTTTGGGCTTGCTATGATGATGCAGGAGATCTGCCCTGGCAACTGTGCCAACATTCAACAGGTGGTGGTGCGTTGTGCATCGTTGTAAACAATATGAAGTTGAGGTGGATTATTATATTAAGTGTGAAATATCGAAAAGGTTTTTATTACTGGTATTTTTTGTAGATCTTTGGCTATTTTGATACTGTATATGATATGATAAGTTAGCCTGTGCTAAGAACTTCAACATAGACTACTGAAAGCACGTTGTAAGGTAAGTTAGCCTTTTGTAAGTTGGTGAGCTTCATCTGCTGAAGGCACTGTACAGCTTTTCATTTCTAATTGGTACATATTTTATGTTTCCATTGTTTACTGGCAGTAAATGGTAAGTATTTTTCATGCCTAAAGCTAAAAGTTGCTCCTCGCCCTTCCTATCATACACAGATTCAACCTAACAAAACTATTACCCATGTATAGGTCGACCCCCATTTTTTCCTAAAAGTTTGGTCTTAAAAACTCGAACTTTACACGAGTATATACGGTAGTAGTGCCAATTATAGTACGCTACTATTCATCAAACGACTGTCATTGATGATACAATATTACTTATTTATTATTTAATACCACAACATCACACCCAGACACCCTAACACCACCCACACACCCCTATATTGTATGACATTAATTTATGCGTGGTTAACTACGTGGTGGTGAATTAAAAGATCAGCTGTTGAGGAGCTTATCACTTGGCAACACTGGTGCATGTTACCACTCCTTTCCACTCCATCTTAATCACCCACACCTTTCTGCTTTCACACTCCATATTTTAAAATGTTATGTCATGTGATGTTGGAGGAATATAATGTAATAAGTGTAAGTATTAAAATTACTGTATTTTAGCGTCCATGATTCTTAAGACATCTTCAGATCCTGAGCCCCACTTATCCCCCATCCAACAATGGGTGACCTGACATTGTGTCAGAAGGTCAGTAATATGAGACCACTAATACCCCACCCTACCTCCACCTGACATTGCATCAGGTCAGATCAGTTACACAAGACCCACTAATCCTCCACAGCTCCAAGGGAGTGGAAAATACCAGTCTTTGCTGTAGATTTTTAGTTTTTAAATATATTTATTTAACCAAACTTTAAGATAAACTACAGTATTCTAGATTACAGGTACTCACCGACTTAAGACCTACTCGACTTACGACCACCTGGACATACGACTGCTGCAGTCGTATAATTTTTTATTTTTTTTTTAAATTACGTACGTATTTTCTAGTACCGAAACGTTTCCGTCCTGTACGACAGCGTGGCGTGGGTTGGGCCACCTCATGGTATACAGTGATCCCTCGGTTAACGAGATTTCGGTTAACGATTTACCTTCCATAAGATTCTTAACTTCGGTTAACGAGCAATCCCTCGATTAACGAGTTTTTTACGAGCCGACTTCAACATGTTTTTTACTTGCATTTGGCGGTCCACCAGCTGTAGTATTAGACCGCCAATAGAGCTTAAATTCCATACTCTTTTAGTAAATATCAAGAAGTTTGTACTATTCAATAATTTTAAAAGTTTAATATTAACTTTTTTAGTCATTTTAACAATTATTGAACATAATTGAAGGTAAAGAAACTAGTTTCTGGCGTGCCATCCAGCCTGTTAACACACCAGGCAGGCGTTAGTCTCTCTCTGTTTTCAGTGGAGGTAACATCTTGCTTGAGACTCTTCAACTAAATGCTTTTTTTCTGTGTTTCCAAGCAAATTATTGGTCATTTTGAAATTTATTTTACATATTGACAATATATAATGCAGTGCAGTGTTGATTTAAAGAAAATAATCTTGAATTACACCAAGAGAACTAAAATTTTATGGGTGAAATGGTGCCCTGGGGTGACTTCTCTTCCACTCCAATGCCTTCTCTTCTCCCTTCTCCTCCACCCCCATTCTAATTCCCATCATCATCCAGGAGCCTTCTACATACACACCTCAAAGTAAGCGTACTTTTCTACCTTTTTTGTTGAATTTAGGCAATTTTCGTTGAGCTGGAACCAATTACCCAAAAATCCATTGAAACAATGGTTTCGGTTAACTAGTTTTTCGGTTAACGAGCAACCTGCTGGAATTGATTGTGCTCGTTAACCGAGGGACCACTGTACAGCATCCACGCCGTAGCCCGCTCA
Organism: Homarus gammarus; assembly: GCA_958450375.1. Taxonomy (NCBI): domain Eukaryota; kingdom Metazoa; phylum Arthropoda; class Malacostraca; order Decapoda; family Nephropidae; genus Homarus; species Homarus gammarus. The sequence continues at coordinate 1,034,545 of CAUDMG010003421.1, read as the reverse complement.
GTTAGAGTTTGGCCGTCGTTGGTGTTAGTGATCATGCTGTGTACTGACAAAGTTTTTGTTTCTAATTCCCTTTAAAATGGCTGGCAAGCGTAAAAGTGAGAGATCTCGTGGTGCTGATAAGAAAAGGAGACAGTCAATTACTTTTGAGATGAAAATGAAAATAATAATGCAATATGAAAATGGAAAAACGGTAGCAACCATTTCACGCGACCTAGGTTTCTCTCTCTCGACGATATCAACAATTTTGAAGGACAAGGCAGTATTTGCTACTATTAATAAGGGGATGCAAATGTTTGAAGAAATGGATCAAAATGTTGAGCATTTTGCAAAAGTTGACAGACTGATCCAAGATGCACTTGCTTGCTACAGGGAGATTTACAATGAAAAGAAAAGGCAAACTGTGCAGTCTAAATTGGACATATATTTTAAGAAGTCCCCCACTGCTGTCTCCTCATAGCCCACCACTGCTGCCTCTTCACTCCCTAAAGATGATCCAATACCTTCAACAAGCAAGTATGTTAGCCTGTCTGAAGAAAGCGAAATTGATGACCCACCCAGCCCTGTCTCCTCCTCTGCTTCATCTAATTAATGTAGTCTTCATGTTTAATTAAAAAAATTATTGAGGCCCCGTGAGCATCCAGCTGACTACATTAAAGTAAGTGCACAGTAACACTGTATCCATTCTTCATTATTGATTACTTTTACTGTACTGTATTTCATTTTAGATTTTCTATGTACTGTATTATTTTCGTATTTTCGACTTACAACTAATTCTACTTACGACCTGGTTTTCGGTCCCTAATCCCGTCGTAATTCGAGGACTGACTGTATTTAAGTTAACAAATGGAGTTTCTAACTTAATTAGAGCTGCTTTTACAGTCTCCAGTAGTTTAGACTCTTGTAAAACTGCCCATCACACAGAAACATTCTGAGGATGTGGGCTAGTGTTTGGCTGTGCAAGATGCATAGTTTAGATACTCGGAAAGTATTTCTAGTAACCGGAAATATTTCCGGGGATGGGGGATTTTTCCGTGTTTGAGAAAGTCGTTTGGTTAGCCGGAAATCTCTCATCCTTGTAAGTGCTCTGCACCAATTGTTCCGGCTAACGGGAATATCACTGTATTTGCTTGAAATAATGTTTATGAATGTGCCTTATACAATATAAATCGATAATAATATCGTCACACAAGAGGAGATGGGATGCCATTGTTGTTGTCAGTGTTTACACCCATAATGCCAGTTATCTACCTGAAACTGGAGAAAATAGGACCCTGGTTGTTGCTGTTGTAAAATTAATGTAAAAAAATATGTATGTTTTAATTAATGTTATTTAATGTACGTGTACAGTAGAAGTAACCACTGATGGTAAAGTGTGAGAGACTGATAGTGGAAGGCCAATGTGTACGTAAGCACTCAAGGAAACTGCTTCATTTATCTTATTAAGAATATGTACAAAAGATTCATTATTGTTTATTACTGAATATGTATTTGATTGAATTAATGTTTATACTGTATATGCAAAATGAACAATACAATTCATTAACAATACATAGAATATTAAGAGGAGACGAGACGGCATTGTTTTCATTAATATTTACACAAGTAACGATGGTTCTGCATAAGAAACTGAAGAAAATAAGACCCTGGTTGTAAACTCCTTGGTTAAGGACGTTCAGGTGACGGGCAAGTCGAAGGGAATAATTGAAACCTGCCTTTTGATGCATTCGATATTTATTGATGTGGTCAAAACCTGCAGTGGAGAAGGCGTTCATAATATTACAAGGTGATCCATCTGATACATAATTAGTTAGTATCACACAATTTTATCTTAATTACAATTTATTAAACATAGTGACATAACACAAAGTTCATAACTCTATTAATCTTAGCTTCGCTTTATTTTGCATTGTCTTTTTACTCCAGGTTAGGCTGAAACAAGTAGGCGTAATTAGTCAACAATATTTCAGTACCGAGGGGTATGTCATCACTTAGGCTGTACTTACAAGTGCGGGTCAATGCAGATCAGTATGGTGTTCCAAGAGTATACAGTACTGCGTAAATTGTCCCAGCACAAATTCTCGGACAGGATTGTGAGTCGGTGTTCATATCAGTGCGAGCAGATTGCTGGTCTTCAAAGCATCACTAGAGAGGGCGATCTGTCTCATGGCGAGGCGGGCAGCACCGCCACCAGTCGAAGACAGTCCACTCAGCAGAACCAGGATTTGTCTGTAAACACTTCTACATCTGGCGAGGTCACGGGTCGAAAGATTTAATGGCATCACACGCCAGCACTGTAGCTGAAACCAGTGGCGATAACACTGGTTGTAGCTGTACAGTGAGTTCTGCTATAACGCGTGTTTTGATAACGCGAATTTGCTCTAACGCGATTTATGAATTAGGAACGGTATTTGTATAACGCGAACGCTTGTTTGCTATAACGCGATTTTTGCTTACTATTTCTCCAATTTTGTGGTACAGTGGGGTATGCTATAATGAATCTAATTGGTTCTAGAACCTTGTTCGTTATAGCATTCGTTTGTTATAGGATTAATCCGTTCCAGGCCCCCAAATACAACCACTTAACACTGAAAAATATAATGTAAAATTGTAAAAATTGTAAAAAAGTGCATAAATATGCATCTAAACCCCTGAAATAAAGAATATCATTAATATTTGTAATAATAAAACAATAAATTAGAAAAAAAAAATTAAATAATGTTCGTTGTAGGAGTTTCGTTCGTTATAGCATTCTCAATTTTATAGGTAAAACCGTTCGTTATAGGAATATTCGTAGTAGGATCCGTTCATTATAGCATACCCCACTGTATTAACTGTGAATGTAGTAAAGAAGAATATCAACAAGAAGCGTTCTGGTGATAGAATTCCCGGTGATGATCGTAAAAGAAAGGATATAACACTTGAAGAGAAGCTCGATTTTATCAACCTCAAAATCACCCTTCTCCTCCATCAAGTATGATTTCATTATTAGATATGAATGTAACATTTATTTAGACTGTGCTATCCTTTGTGTTAGGCTAACTACTAATTTTTTTCGATTTCGAGTAATCTGCACCTAACCCTATTTTCTCCATGAGCCCTGTTATTTCTATTACGTGATTTTCTATAACACGATATTTTACAAGAACACAATTATCGCGTTATAGCAGAACTACCTGTAGTTAAATTAATGTAAAAAATGAATATGTGGTTTAAGTAATGTTATTTAATGTTAATAAATGGAACAATAAAAGTAGTTAACCACTAATGGTAAAGAAATAAAGCGAGACGGATTGGGAACGCCGATGTATGTACACTCCTCGCCATTGCATTATGTGCGGGGTTGTGACGGACATAAACAACAAGATGAAATACAGTGACCCCTCGGTTAACGAACTCAATCCGTTCCAGAAGGTCGTTCGTTAACCGAAAAGTTCGTTAACCGAAACCATTGTTTCAATGGGTTTTTGGGTAATTGGTTCCAGCTCACCGAAAATTTCCTAAATTCAACAAAAATGGTAGAAAGGTTTACTTACTTTGAGGTGTGTATGTAGAAGGCTCCTGGATGATGATGATGGGATTTAGAATGGGGGTGGAGGAGAAGGAAGAAGAGAAGGCATTGGGGTGGAAGAGAAGTCACCCCATGGCTCCATTTCACCCATAAAATTTTAGCTCTTGGTGTAATTCAAGATTATTTTCTTTAAATCAACACTGCACTGCATTATATATTGTCAATATGTAAAATATATTTCAAAATGACCAATAATTTGCTTGGAAACACAGAAAAAAAGTGTTTAGTTGAAGAGAGTCTCAAGCAAGATGTTACCTCCAGTGAAAACAGAGAGAGACTAACGCCTGTTTGCTGTGTTAAGAAGCTGGATGCCACGCATTAAACTAGTTACTTTACCTTCAGTTATGTTCAATAATTGTTAAAATGACTAAAAAATTGAATATTAAACTTTTAAAATAATTGAATAGTATAAACTTCTTGATATTTACTAAAATAGTAAGGAATTTAAGCCCTAGAACCGATTAATGTATCAGTGGACTGACACTAAACCTGGTTGCCTGGTCAGTGCAAGCGAAAACATGTTGAGTTCGGTTCGTAAGAAATTCGTTAACCGAATTGAAGATCTTTATGGAAGGCAGTTCGTTAACCAAGGCGTTCGTTAAACGAGGGGTCACTGTATTAATAAAAAATAATCTAAGAAGTTAACAAACTTCCGGTAGTCTACTGTATAGGCCTCCCATTTTCTCTTGATACACTCCTGTAGGTGTGAAGGAACTGACTGTCAAGTTGTGGATTATTTGTGGGTCTAAATTATTCCACTCCTCACGAATGGCTGCCTCCAGCTTGGGGACGGTATTTGTGTCTTTGCCTTGTAGACGAAGCTTGATAATGACCCACTTATTTTCTATCGGGTTAAGGTCAGGCAAATTGCTTGGCCAATCACTTATGAAGTCTACCTGACAGTCAACAAGCCATTGTATTACAGATTTTGCTGTGTGACATGGGGTACCATCCTGCATAAACACATCAGCGAGGCATTTTTCAAAAGACCCGGGCAAATAATCACAAAGCAAGCAGCTCCAAGTATTTAAATTGATTCATCATCATATTCCTAGGTAGCGCAACAAGATCACCAGTTCAAAGTACGAGGAGCAACCCCACACCATTAGTGACTCAGGCTGCTTAACTGTGCTAAAAGTGAACTTGGGGTCAAGCGAATCATTTCCGGGGTGCCTCTACACATTAAAAGTACGACTTCCAGTAAAAGATAACGTTGCCTCGTCACTCCACAGCACGTGCTGCCACTTGGTCGTATCCCACCGAGTGTTATCCTTGGCAAAAGCTCCCTTATGCTGTCTCTGGACAAATGTGAGGAGTGGCTTCTTGCTTGCGCAGTGGCTGCAAAACTGCAGGTCATCATGGATGTGGCGGTGAACGGTCCTTACAGAAACATCACCTAGAAGTACTGTTTTTTTTTCTTTCAATTCCCTTGCTGACAGACGTGGATTAGCATCAAGTTACCTCTTCAGAACAGTTAACGTGTGTTGGGAATTTTTTCGAGCCTTCCCTGGCCGTCCGCTGTGTACTGGTATTGCCAACCTGCCGTCATCTCAAAATCGTTTAATCCAAATCTGAACTGATCGTTCACTCACACCAACAATTCTTGATATTTCCTTTACGGGTTTCTTGCCCTTATGCAGACTAATAATTGACGCTATCTGTTCTTTTGTTAAATCTTTCCTCTTGCCCATTGTGGTAAAAAAAAAAAAAAGAAACAACGGGCATTGCGGCAATAAATAGGGCAATTTCGGAGAGGTAAAACTCATAAATCTTCGTTCACAAAATTTACGCGGGCAACTGGTGAACGTTTTGATTGCTGGCTGACTTGTCCTCGAGTCTCCCTTTGCTGCCAGACTTATGATGCCTGCCTCAGCCCCAGCTGGCTGGTGTGGAGGGGTGTGAGACACTTCAGCAAAGATCACATCCCGTCAGCCACCTCGCGCATAATGCAATGGAGAGGATTGTAAGTGCGTACATAAGAAAACATATTGTCATTTCTCTACATAAGAATATGAAAGCATCACTTATTACTGTTCATATATGTTTTAAATAATACTAATGTAAAACAAAAATTCTACTCACCAATAGTGGTAAAGTCTAGAACATAAGACAGCCAATGGATGTTGTGTGAGTTTTTACTCATGACAAAGTCATCAGGTTCAACTCTGGCTGAAACTGTAGCTTTCCATAAAGATGTCATAGCTGTTGCTGAAACTGTTACTGAACCTGATGTTGTTGCTGAAGCTGCTTATGATGCTGAATTTCGTGGTGTAGCTGAAGTTGATGATTTAGGCCTTCGAATAATAAAGCTGTCGAAAGAACCTTGTACAGCTGCTTTCTTTTCTCATATGCATTTTTCACTTCCCTGTTAATTTTAATGCTTTGTTTTGTTATTGGATCCACTAAAGAAAATATGTTCATTACTTGCTCCATATAATATCCACAGACCTCTCACCTTTTTCATATTGTTTTAACACATCTAGTTTCTCAGCTGAGCTTATACACTTTCTTTTAGCTTTTGAACCAGCACTACCATGTTGAATAGGGATGCAAAATTCCTGTAAAAACCCTGAGAATGTTTTTTTCCAGTTCCTGTTCAGATGCAAGAAAATAAAAGGCCTGCCAGGCTCCAACTGTTTATACTAGTGATGGTGGCGCCACCACTCACAAGCCCGGCAGCCTCAGTGCACAAGGCTTTTTTTTTTTTTTTTTTTTTTTTTTTTTTTTTTTTTTTTTTGTGTATAATACATACAGTGGTCCCTCGGTTAACGAACACAATTCGTTTGAGAAGGTCGTTCGTTTACCGAAACCATCGTTTCAATGGGATTTTGGGTATTTGGTTCCAGCTCACCGAAAATTATATACAAACTAAAAATAAATGCAGTAAAGTACACTTACTTTGAGGTGTGCATGTAGAAGGCTCCTGGTTGATGATGATGATGGGAATTAGAAGTGGGGGTGGAGGAGAAGGGAGAAGAGAAGGCAGTGGGGGTGGAAGAGAAATCACCCCATGCTTCATGCCGCCATTTCACCCATAAAATTTTAAGTTCACTAGGTGTAATTCAATATCATTTTCTTTAAATCAACACTGCACTGCACTATATATTGTCAATATGTAAAATAAATTTCAGAATGACCAATAATTGTACTGTAAAAACGTAAAAATAGTTTATGTTCAAGAGAGTCTCAAGCAAGATGCTTCCTCCACTGAGCACAGACACAAACTGACGCCGTTCTGGGTGAGTCAAGTGGCTGTTTGGCTCGCTAAAAACTAGTTCCCTGTACTTCAATTATGTTAAATAATTGTTAAAATGACTGAAAATTTTAATATAAGACTTGGAAAATTATTGAATAGTAACGAATTTAAGCCTTAAAACCGATTACTGTGTTGGCGTACTAATACTACAGCTGGTGAGCAGGCGAAAACATGTTGACACGATTTCGTAAAAATTTCGTCAACCGAATTGAAGATTCTTATGGAAGGTAATTCGTTAACCGAGGCATTCGTTAACCGAGGGATCACTGTATCGGGATTTAGTTATTATTTATATGAAAGTGTAATTTTATTTTATTTTTTATTCTATTTTTGTCATAAATACGAAGAAAATAATGGTGTAAATTGAATTGAGTCCTAAATTAACCAGGGTCTTAAATACGAAGTGTCGTTAGTAGAACCCTCATTATTGGAGGCTTTCCTGTACAAGTAGCTTGATTTTAATGAAGTGCTTCAAATAACTCTTAAGTCTATGTTTTGACAGCATTGCCTCACAAGCATGCAGTATGTCACGTAGGTGACCTTTCCTGTCCCCTGAAGAGGCTGTTGAGATTGCTTTATTCAGATTTACAAGCTTGATTCAGAAAGTGTGTAATTATAATAATAATTATAATAATAATTAATGGTTTATTGAAATAGCATGGCAGCCGGGAGGCTGAAAATATACAGTTACATAATTGGGGATTGGGTCACTTGATTGACAAATATATTAAAGTAACGTAAGTGATACAAATATGATAAATAATAACTAAGTGGGGAGAAAGTTATACTACAGGTTCATTTCAACATAGTGACAGTGATAAAAGGTAAGATTGGCTGGGAGTGAATACTCCGGTTGTGGTGTCGAACAGCAATTTGTGGACCAGGAATCTCGGGTGGAAGTAGGAGCCGGTGTCGAGGATGGTGCAGAAGCTTCTCACCAGATTTGCAGATGAGGTCGTGGTGATGGCCAGAGAGAGCCGAGAGGGTCAGTGTGTTGAGCGCTTCTTGATATGTGGATTAGGAAGGGGAGAGAATAATCTTGCATGCCCTCTTTTGCACTTTTTCAAGGTGTATCCATTGTGTGGCATTTAGGGAGGAAGACCAAGCAGGGAGGCATAGTTGAGCTTGGGAAGTATGAATGTTGAGTAAACATTGTGGAGCTCGGGCGCACTAACTCCGAGGGATTTGAGTCGGCGGAGGAGGTGGAGACGGAAACTGGAGGATTTGACAACTGTATTGATGTATGTTTTCCAATTTAGTTTGTCATCTATAGTGATGCTGATGAGCTTAGTGGAGTTTACAACCTGGAGTGTGTTGAGGCCCAAAGTAATGGAGGGAGATGGGACAAGGTCAGAGGAGAGGTTGAAGTGCATAACCATGGTCTTGGTATGGTTGATGGTGATGTGGTTGTTGGTGGCACAATTTTGGAGACTGTTCAATAAATCCTGGAGGGCTGTGTAGTTGGGAGCCGAGTTGTTGACACTGCTCCCAATGGTGGAGTTGTCGATATATTTCCAGCGAACAGGGATTTCTCTTAAGGCATCATTGATAAGCATAAGGAAGCAGAGCGGTCCCATCTTGGTGCCTTGGGGGACACCACAGGTGAGTGACTGAAAAGTGGAGAGAGCCCCTTGGAAGCGTACAGCTTGGCGTCGGTCACTAAGGAAATCTGTAAGCCATGGTGTAAGACTTCTACGAAACCCGAGGTCAATAGCTTTGTTGATGATTAAATTGTAGTCGACTAGGTCAGATGCTTTGGTGAAGTCATGAAGGCGACAGCCACAGATGTCTTTCGTTCTTCCAGATGGCGGTATATGTAGTCAAGAAAGCTGACAAGACAGTGAGTGGTGGAGGAAGTTTTCATATTGCCAAATTGCTGAGGATCTATGGCGCCTGCAATATCAGCATAGGCCTAGTCAAACCCAAATCTTTCACAGATTAAGCTGGGTATTGGGGTGATTGTAATGGGTCGTAGCTCATTTAAGGATTGTAGACTGGTTGACTTGGGCACTGGTGACACATACGAGGTCTTCCAGTCAGCTGGCATCTTGCTCGACTGAGGGAATCATTGATGATGGAACAGAGGGGTTTAGCTAGTTCCTGGGAGAACTCCCTGTAGAGTTATTGGTAAGTCAATGGGGGTGGTGGAGCGCTTTAACTTCAGTTTGTCCAGACGTTTTCCTACTTCAAATTCTTCCACTAAGTCAGTGGGAAAGGGGGCTGGTAGGAAAGCAAGGAGACTGGTTGTGTCAAGCTGGGGGAGCGACTGGGATATACAGTAAACCCTCGATAACTCAGCATTTGATAACTCTGAATATCAAATAACTCGGCATGGCTATGGTCTCGGAATGTATTATAGTATAACTCAGGAAATGCCGAGATATATCAAATTATCTGGGAAAATCTCGTCATATCTGGCCACCTGCATCACCTACCATGCATCTGTGTCACCTACTATACCTCTGTGTCACATACCATGTCACCTACTATGATGCTTCATTCTTTACCTACAGTGCTGGTAATTGTTACTTTTTACATTTAGTTATTACATATACACATATATGGGTAAAAAAATTTATTGTTGTATTTTTGTAGGAGGGAGAAGTGTCTCTATAAGTCAGAGTTTTGGATAACTCGGCAAGGCCAGAGCCCTATATGTGCTGAGTTATCGCAGGTTTACTGTAGTTGCGAAATGATTGTTTGATTGCTCAGAGTTCTTTAAGCTTACCATACCACTGACTAATGTTGGTCTGCTTCAGGTGTTGCAACGTGGTTGGGTAGTGAGACTTCTCTGCAGTGCGTATTTCGCGGATGACTTGGTTGTGAAGGGACTTGTAGCGGTTGTTGTCATTGAGATAAAAGGCGCTGTCTCTCTGTTGCAGAAGTCTTTTGATCCGAGGTGTGATGCAAGTCAGCTGAGTGTGATCTGACGGACTTCTCTGGGAAGAAGTGGTGGTCAGCTTCCGTGGTGGGTGTTGGTATAATTTATCCATTTGGTGTCCACGTCATCCACACTAAGTACTTCAGTCCAGGGATGGTGAACTATCTGCTGCTGGAAGAGATGCACTGTAGAATCAGTAATTGGCCTGTAGGTGTTGATGTGGGGTCTCTGCACTTGGCTGGTAGTGGCAGCTGGAGACCAGAGCACTGATAGGTGTGTGCTACACCAGATAGGAGGCATTGGTTGAGGTGGTTGGTACTGGTCCGCTAAGTCGGTTAAGATAAGGTCAAGGGTATGTTGACCATGTGTGGGGTAGTTCACAACTTGTAATAGTAGCAGCTGGTCCTGGATAACAGAGGTGTTAATATCGTTATAATCCCCACATAGTACTAGCTTGGCATAATGGGTACCTAACTCTGAGGTGGTCTAATAATAGTGTTTCTGGTGGGTGAGTGAGGTGGATGGTATGCCACACAGTATAGGATAGAGGCAGTGTGGCGAGGGGGTGCATGTGGCACAACACGTACCCATAATGCCTCCACATCAGCTGGGACTAAAACGTCCAGGCATGAAGGGCGTAGTTCATCTTGACAGAAGAGGGCAACGCCCCCTCTGCGTCCATGTGAACGAAGGTGGTGAAAGAGTTGATATCCCTCAATGTGGCAAGTTTCAGGAACAATTTGCCAAGCTTCACTTATGGTAACAACGTTGGCAGCTACTGATCGGGCTGTGGTGGCCAGTTCATCAAATTTATTAGCTAAGGAAGTGACGTTGGGAGCAGTAAGGAGGGTAGACCACCATATTCAGGGAACTTCAGTGTATTGGTAATGTCTGTCAGGAGTAGGTTTCTCTGGTTTTCTAGTGGAGGTGATGGTCCTGATGGGCTACTGTTTATGACATCCTTGTCTATGACTGTGAGCATGGAATATATTCAGTGATTTTAGTCGCGTAATAACACTGCCATCAGGATAGCCGTTCCTACGCTTTAGATTGTACAGGGCTAATCTGGGGCAAGTGACTGGTGGGCATCTGGTGATAATTTTTGTTGTGGACGGATGGAAGTGTTTGTCCGCTGTGGCCATAACTTCAATAGTGGCACATTGAGGGCCACTGACACTGGTAGGTATTTGTTTATTTGTCTAGTTGTAAACACTGCGAGTCACCGACACAGTACCCATGGTATATGTAAACACTGCTGTGATCCTTGTCACTGGCACTTTGAAGGTGACTGACAAAGTCCCCATGGTCTGGTATTACACTGCTGTGAATCACTCTCGTTTTTGTGTTTTAACTTGGAATATGCTACTGGATCACTGTTTGGTAACCAATCATTGCTCTGATCACTTGAATGTCTTGCTGATAAATCCTGGTGTAGTGAGGTTGGTAGGGTGTCGGGATGGAGCAGGGAGAGGGGTGGGGCAAAGCAGACTTGGCCTGGCTGCCAATCGAGAGTGCCTACAGGACACGTCTTGTCTCAATGAGAGCTGACTGATGTGTGTGTGTTTATGAATGTGTTTGTGTGTATTTTTTGTGGATGTTTTTTTGTGTTTGTGTGTGTGTAGTGGAAATATTTTCATATAAATAAGAAAGATATTTATATTGTGTAAAAAAAAAAAAAGGGCATTGACAGTGACACTGTTTTCATATGTATTTGCTGAGAACCAGACAACAAAGAGTGGCTTTCAACCATGACACCCCCGCCTGCAAGCAGATAATACTCGAGATGGGAATTGGTGGGAAGACCTGGACGAAATCTGCACATACAGGTATATCCCGAAAACCGACGTCTTATTTGCCGCTGATTTGCAGAACCAACGATTACATATAGGGGAAATGCCCCCACAAGTTTCATCGATACCCCGGAGATCTGACGATTGGGAGAGGAGTGGCAGAACTGTTTCGTATTTGGGGGACAGTGGCGTGATGATGTGAATTCTTGCCACCAGAAAGCCCTGCACGCTGCCCTGACTCATTCCCGCCATCTTTGCTCTTGTTTACACTTACTATGTTTCTCTGACTTCGTGTTTTTTCGTTATACTATATTTCCAACTTAGTGTGTTACTCAATCATGCGTAAATGCTCTTGTGCTCAGCTTGATGTGATGTAATAAGGCATAATAAGAGTGGTGATGGACCAACAAAAAGTGGTAGAGACTTGAACTCGCCACCCTAGACCATGTCTACCATCCTCAACACAGGTAAATAAGTCTCAATTTATGCTTCACATTCCTTATTTAATGCTTATTATGCTTGACTTATATGTCCGCTTTATTTTCTTGCTTAACAGTGTGCACAACAGAGATATATCAAGGGATTAATTGCTTCGATAGCTGTTGATTCACTAACCAACTACGGTACTTTTCCTGGTCCCTATATGCATTGGTTATTGGGGTACACCTGTATATACAGTAAAAATAATTGAAATGTTCATAAACATAACTGCATTTTTATTACTGTACACATGAATGTGGAACTCAACTCGTTTCTGCATCGACTGGTACAAAGTTTCAGTTGAAAGAGTGGAAAATTATGGAGAATGATGAATAAAACACAAATACAGCTAGACCCCGACTTACGACTGCTTCGACTTACGACCGTCGGGACTTATGACTGCTTCGACTTACGACCGTCGGGACTTACAACCGTGGCAGTTGTGACTTTTTTTTTTTTTTTTTTTTTTTTCCCCCAAATGACACGGATTTTCTATACTGAAACGTTTCCAGTTAATGTAGTCTCCATGTATAATTAGAATTCAGCTGACTATATTAAAGGTAAGTGCTCAGTCACACTGTATCCATTCCTCATTATTTATTACTTTTACTGTACTGTATTTCATTGTAGATTTTTTATTAATTTTTTTTTTTTTTTTTTTTTTTTTTTTTTTTTTTTTTTTATATCTATGTCGGACTTACGACCATTTGGACTTACGACCTGGATTTGGGTCCCTAACCCCGTCGTAAGTCTGGGTCTAGTTGTATATGGTACTGTATCATGCTAAAAGACGTAAATTATGAGGTGTTTTGAGTATCCTGCCCCTGGACTTTATCTCATGGTGAAGCTGTCTGTCAGTACTATAGTGGTCTTGTGGACTGAAATATTGAGGCAGGGCAGTAGAGGGATTAGCGAATACAGTGGTCCCTCGGTTAACGAGCACAATCCGTTCCAGCAGGTTGTTCGTTAACCGAAACCATTGTTTCAATGGGTTTTGGGGTAATTGGTTCCAGCTCACCGAAAATTGCCTAAATTCAACAAAAATGTTAGAAATTTACACTTACTTTGAGGTGTGTATGTAGAAGGCTCCTGGATGATGATGGTGATGTGGATTTGAAGTGGGAGGTGGAGGAAGAGAAGGAAGTGGAGGTGGAGGAGAAGCATTTTACTGCTTCTTGGAAGGTGAATCACCTTCCTTGAAAATGTCAGGAACCTCTGGACTGACAGATTCTCCACCATGAACATCCTCTCTCCTTCTTGAAGTGGAAGGCTGAGGGCTAGCATCATCCTCTCTCCTTGAAGTGGAAGGCTGACGGATAGCATCTTGTTCCCTCTTCCTTTTACTGAAGAAAGTGTCAATTTTTGTCTGTGGGGCATCTCTCCTCCTCATCATTAACTCATGTTTAAAGAAGGAGACCATTGTGTTCTCAACATGACACAAAGCCAGTTCAGATTTTTTCACATCTGGGTGCTTTGAAGCCAGTTCCCTGAGCTTCTCCCAGTGGTAAATCACATCTTTCAACTCTGAAGTTGACATATGATCATCACTTTCCCTTTCCTCCTCACCACTGTCAGCCTCTAACATCTCATCCAGTTGCTTCAAGTCATCAGGAGTAAGTTCCTCCTCATGAAACATCACAAGCTCTTTGACATCATCCTCTTCCACTTCAAGGCCCAATGACTGACCAATGGACACACTCTCCGGGTCCAACTCTGTGTCATCCTGAAATCCCTCAAAATCATAGACTACTGATGGCCACAGTGCTTTCCATGAAGAATTGAGGGATCTAGTGGAGACTTCTTGCCATGATGACAATCAATTTTACAGCCTCCAGGATGTTGAATTGTGTCTTCCAGAACTGTGCCAGTGTTAGTTCAGGTGGAAGTTGCCTGATGACACCCCCTAAACATTTTCTTCATGTACAACTTCTTGAAGTTGTTGATCACATTCTGGTCCATTGGCTGTATGATTGATGTAGTGTTGGGAGGCAAAAACAACACTTTCACAAAGTCAAATTGATACTCCAAAGTGCTGGCAAGTTGAGGGTCATGACCAGGGGCATTATCCATGAGGAGAAGAGCCTTGAAAGGGAGTTTCTTGGTGGTTAGGTAGCTCTTGACAGAATGGCAAAACACCTCAACAGCCCATTCATTAAAGAGCTGTCTTGTCACCCATGCCTTACGGTTGGACTTCCAATAAACTCCAAGCTTTCCTCTTACCACTTTCTGTTGCTTGAACACCCTGGGGTTTTCAGTGTGGTAGACAAGCATAGGCTTCAGTCGGAAATCCCCTGAAGCATTGGCACCAAGCAATAGAGTGAGATGGTCTTTCATGGGTTTATGCCCAGGTAAAGAGGCTTCATCTCTGGTGATGAATGTTCTTTTGGTCATCTTTTTCCAAAACAACCCAGTTTCGTCCACATTGAACATTTGCTGTGGAAGATAATTTTCTTCTTCCATCAGTTCTTTAAAATCCACTAAAAACTTTGCTGCCCCTTCCTTATCAGCACTAGCAGCCTCACCATGCCTAATAACACTGAAAATGTCACTTCTTTTCTTAAATTTTTCGAACCAGCCCTTGCTGGCCCTAAAATCTTCAAATTCTGTGCCTGAAGAACCAGGTTGATCTGTCTTTAAATGTTTGTAAATCTCCCTGGCTCTTTCACAAATGAATTCCGTAGAAACTGAATCACCTTTCATCTGTTTTTCCCTAATCCAGATGATAAGTAACCTCTCAGTTTCTGCAATTAGGGATCTACCTTTAAACATTGGTAGATTTGTCTCTCACTTTCACTTCTTTAAATTTGTCTTTCTGTGCAAGAATTGTCGACACAGTTGATGTCGACATGCCATATACTTTGCATAGCGCATTTGTTCTAATGCCTTCCTCATGTTTCTTAATAATTTCCTGCTTGGTTTGGATTGAAATTGCTTTTCTTGATCTCTTAGGCCCCATGATGGATTCAAACAATGTCAACACGTGATTTTTAAAGTTTAAACTCGCTGTAAATAAAGAATATTTTCTTTAAAATAACACTGCTCTGCTCTATATATTGTCAATATGTAAAATAAATTTCAAAATGACCAATAATTTGCTTGGAAACACAGAAAAAAGTGTTTAGTTGAAGAGAGTCTCAAGCAAGATGTTACCTCCACTGAAAACACAGAGAGACTAATGCTTGTTTGGTGTGTTAATAGGCTGGATGGCACGCCAGAAACTAGTTTCTTTATCTTCAGTTATCTTCAATACAGTCGGCCCTTCACATACGCGGGTTTAGCATTCACGGATTCGCAAATACACGGATTGCCCCGCCGGAGGAATATTCTGTACATTGAAGTAATTGAAGTACATTCAAATCCCGCGCGGCACCTAACACTGCATACCGCCCACTCCCGCTACCTCACACACACACACACACACAGAGCGCGTCATCACCCCACCCTGCGTCACCCCACCCCGCGCTCCCTCACTCAGTCAGTCTCTCTGTAACCACGCTTGTGTTGACATCAGCATTGTAGTTGTAAAAATATTACATTCCATGAATGTATTATATCAAGCAAAGTATGAATAGAATATCACTAATATAACAGTATTTTAACCGAAAACTATTAAAAACACGAGTAACATATCTTGTACATCGGAAGGTTAGGGAAGTCTTTTGTTTTCATGTAGTTTATCCTAATTTACATTGAAATGCATTACGTTTCAGCAAAACTACTATTTATTTCTGAGAATATGGAAATGTAATATTTTGCTGAAATGACGTACGTATTACAGTGGAAAATGACGAAAGCAATGACTTTCGCTTTCTTTTGTTCAAAAGATGTTACCGTAATTGCTTTTCGAATGGTTTTCAGTTAAAAATCTGTTGTATTACAATAATATTCTATCCTAATTCACTTGTGATGCAACAGTTTTTTAACTGAAAACCATTCGAAAAGCGATTTCGGTAACATCTTTTGAACGAAAGAAAGCGAAAGTCATTGTTGTCGTCACGATTTTATCCCACTTTCCACTGTAATACATACGACATTTCAGCAAAAATATTACATTTCTGTGAATGCAGTATATCAAGCACAGTATGAATATAATATCATTGTAATATAACAGTATTTTAACCGAAAACTATTAATAAAACGAGTAACATCTCTTGAACATCGGAAGGTTAGGTTAAGTCTTTTTTTTTCGTCATGTATTTTATCCTATTTTACATTGAAATACATCACGTTTCAGCAAAACTACTATTTATTTCTGAGAATATATTCATTCAGGTGCAGTTTAGGTAAAATATACATGTGATGTAACAGTTTTTTTACTGAAAACGATTCGAAAAACACGTCCCCTCTAACCCTGTTCAAGGAGAAGACTGGGAGGAGCTGTTTGGTGCTGAAGACGATGACAAGGAAAATGATTTTGATGGATTTTAATGAAAATATTCAGAAATATGGTATCGTAGTATTTATTCAAGTGAATTAGGATAGAATATTATTGTAATACAACAGTAGTGACGATGTGGAAGAGGCGGAGGGATAGAGCGGGAAGGAGTGGTGACGCGGGAGCAGGGACGAGTGGAGATGCCAGCCAGTACATTACGGGTGAACAGTATTAATTGTTTTTATAGCTCTTTTTGCATTTTAATATTAAATACTGTACATTATGTTTCAACAAAACTGCATTTTGTTTATACTTTGTATGTACTTTTCTGTGAGCTGGAAACAATTACCCAATATCCCATTGAAACAATGGATAGGTTAATGAAATTTTTGGCTGATGGACGACTATGTGAATGAATTGTGTTCATTAACCGAGGGACCACTGCACAGTGATACCTCCATTAGCCGGAACAATTGGTGCAGAGTACTTTCGGGAATGAGAACTTTCCGGGTAACGAAACAACTCTCTCAAAGCTAAAAAAAAAAAAAATCCCTCATCCCCGAAATTTTCCGGGTAATGGAAAAATTTTCTCAGATGTTCCAGAAATTGCCCATTATATCATCTCGTGAACCCAGAAAAAATCCCTCATCCCCGGAATTTTCCAAGTAACGGAAAAATTTTCTCAGAATTTCCAGAAAATGCGCCTGATTTTTTTCTCTCCAATCCGGAAACTCTCCCATCCCTGGAATTTTACGGGTATCGGGAAAATTTTCTCAGAAATTTCCAGGAAATGTGCCCCTTGGAAAATCTTTCCCAAAGTTGGAATTTTCCGGAAAATTCCGACTGGGAAGGATTTTCCAAGAAAATTAAAATTCCGGCTATCGAAGAGTTACGGGTTTGAGGGATTCCAGCTAACGGAGATATTACTGTATATCTAGATTAGTTGAACTGTATGTTATATTAAATGTTCCACACACTGTGGACTACAGTAACCATGGAAGTGGAGGAGTTGCCATATAGGAATGCATTATATGTTTGGTAGAATTAGTGGATATAGTAAAGGTATAAGATTATTTTGCAACCGAATTTTGAATCTGTATTTGTATTGCTACTTCACTTTGGGCTAATGCCACTTTATGTCATTCTTTGTTCGTATTGGAAAATATACCATGCTGCTCCGAAACATCTGATTAGCTCCACAGTTTCGCATGCCGTCATAATGGAGCCCGGCCCAACGACGATTTACCATACAGATGATAATTCCGGAAAGTCTGGTACAGTGGGGTATGCTATAATGAATGGATTCTACTACGAATATTCCTATAATGAACGGTTTTACCTATAAAATTGAGAATGCTATAACGAACGAAACTCCTACAACGAACATTATTTTTTATTTTATTTTTTTTTTTTTACTAATTTATTGTTTTTTGTTACAAGTATTATTGATATTCTTTATTTCAGGGGTTTAAATGCATATTTATGCACTTTTTTACAATTGTATATTATATTTTTCAGTGTTAAGTGGTTGTATTTGGGGGCCTGGATCGGATTAATCCTATAACGAACAAGGTTCTAGAACCAATTAGATTCGTTGCAGCATACCCCACTGTACTTGGTTTCATTTCAGAGTGACAATCACTTGTTTTGAGCACGTGTGGCCGAACCCATACACGCTCAGGGCTACCAATGCGAGGAATGTTTCAGGGGCCCTTTTGAAACACTTTGATTGTCGTGTCAGTTTTTTTCGCGCAGGAATTGTAACGGCAGTTTTTTTATCGAGTACATAGAAGGAACACATTAGATGATTTAAAGATCTCATTGGTGAGAACACTGTATGGGGTTTGCAGGTTTGTGTAGTAGTAAAATGTTGGGCAAAATTTTCATTAGCATTTAAGTAATGTATACACATCAAAGAGTCATAGACCTTTCCAGAAACTTATTGAAGACTTGTAGACAAGAACTACCTTACCACTCACTGATGGCAGATCTCCTGGCCATCACTGCTTGAACACAGCCTAGATAAACATAGAATGATGATAGATGCTCTTAAGAACATTTAGCTATTAAACGTTTTCTAGGAATATATCCCATATCCCAGTAACATTTTAGATCATATTTATTCCTTTTTGGTCTTTTGGAAATTAAATTAGTTCTAGTTTAACAAAATTTATGTTTGGGAGGAGTGTAGTGACAACCAGACATATATGTTTGGGAGGAGTGTAGTGACAACCAGACATATATGTTTGGGAGGAGTGTAGTGATAACCAGACATATATGTTTGGGAGGAGTGTAGTGATAACCAGACATATATGTTTGGGAGGAGTGTAGTGACAACCAGACATATATGTTTGGGAGGAGTGTAGTGACAACCAGACATACAGTATTTGACTTTAGGAACCTTTGTAACTCATATCTTTATTGTTAGTCATGCACAGTACATATTGAGCCACTTGGTGTCTTATTATTCATTGTAGTGTGTACAGTACTGTATTAAGTATCAGAAGTAAAAGCATGGCACCTAGTTAGAAAAGTTTACCATCTTGGACATGTATCACAATAGCAACAGCCTCAATGTGGAAGAAATTGCAATTGTTCACATTTTTGGTGATGAATTTAACTAGTGTGATATAGTGCGGCATTATACATATATGCAATACCCCCATGTCTAAGTCTCTTTTGGTTCATATTAAAAGAGTTAGTTAGAATTTTGTTTGTTTGTTAATGATTTTGATTTATTTAAATGTCTGTTTTTATTCTATACTGTATATCTTTAAAATAAATTTTGCATGGTTATAAATAGAAACATTAACCATGAAAAACAGTTTGATTACAGTTCCATAAGGCTCCAGTGATTGTGAGATACATACAGTATAAAGGAGATGTTTTTTATTACATGTTCAAAAATTTAATGGAGGTCAGAACAGATGTCACAGTTCCCCTCTGATATAAGTTAAATGGCCTCAACTAAAACTGTGTGTCCAACATAATGACTGCTTTGTGGTCTTGTCCTTCAAGTATTGTACTCGTATAAGAGCATTGCATGTGTTGTGTTGCAGTGGTGGGCACGGTTCCGCTAATTAGCGAAGCTAACTTTCTCATTAGCGTTTTAGCTAACTTTGGAAACCATTAGCGGACCAATTAGCTTCCGCTAAATTTAGTTCTGCTAACTTTAAGTCCGCTAACAAAATTTATACATGTTTGTTCCTGTCTGTTGTAAGTAAGTGTGTGACGCTGCGACGCGTGTCTCCAACATCCAGTCAGGCACTCTTGGTTGACTGCGTGTTAGTACGTGTAAGCATGACAAGACTTGATTTGTTGACCCCGCGCTGCAGCAGCTGAGCAGCATTGTGTAATTCCGCAGTTCTGAGTTCAGTTCACGTACGACGTTGTCACGTTACAGACAGTCTAAGCAGTCTTTCAGTGTCAGCGACAGCAGCGTATGTTATCGCTTATTGTTATGGACGGTGAAGACGTTTTTGTTCCGCCTGACGATGCTGGGACAGGTGGGCCTGTTGACAGTGTTGAGGAGCCTGCAGTGGCTGTGAGTGAGGATTTTTTTGTCAATATATTTGGTTATGCTAAGTACTGCATAAGTTCATAACCATGATGTCATCCAAGGAGTGCGCCAAACAAAATTTTCAAAAAACTTACTTTTCATGAAAGTTTAGAGTTTTCTGTTTATTTACATGACTAAGACCAACAATAAGTTATATAAAAATGCACTGGTATAATGACTAAGACCAACAATAAGTTACATAAAAATGCACTGGTATAATGTGTGTGTGGTTGGTATTGCATCTTTACATGAATAATGAATAAGGCCGATAGGTTGTATGAGAATGCAAATTAATTATTTGTGAAATTGTGTACAGTGTACACCTTGATAAGTTGATCATCATCTGATCTTGGCATGCTATATCTTTTTAGAAAGCTCTATGTCTAAGCTACAAGACAACATAGGAAAATTTCACCTCTCTAGGTCTGTTTTTAAGGGTTTTAGAGCTCCCCCCCCCCCCCCAAAGCTAAATTCATATGATAAAAGTTAGCGGTTAGCGTTAGCTTCCGCTAATTTTGTTAGCTGTTTATCGGTTTAGCGTTAGCGAAGTTAACTTTTTAGTTAGCAGATTAGCGGTTAGCGAAGCTAACTTTTCGTTTAGCTGTGCCCACCACTGTTGTGTTGTAAGTGACAGCTAGAACTGATAACATTTATTTTTCAAGCAGTGTGACTTAGTGTCCACGAGCCACTGCTGCACATTGGGAAACATAACAGTGACCCATATTATAAGTGGGTCACCCTTCAAGTCACTACTGTCATATTTTACCTAATTTTTTGCTGCCTATTGTCTGCTTATGTGATGTGATGTGACATTGAGTACATACAAGTTTTAAGTATTTCTGTTTTGCTCTTGTGTAAAACTTGCTTTACTGGTGTACTTTAACAAATACTGTAACACCTGTAACTTATTCCTTTAATTTTTTCCTTAGGTTCATGAATTTTATGATTAATGTGAATGAAATATTAACAGTATTATGGCGATACAGGCACTCAGTGAAAAGTTAAGTGCTTGGTGTGTACAGCTTGGCTATTTGAATTAGTACATAACCTTTTTTATATAGGATTTACATTGCATCGTCTTAACCCTTTAGTGACAATTGCATGAAAGTTTCTGAGTGACCGCCCGGATGATAGATTTTCGGGATTTGAAAAATTTAAATTTTTCTGATGTAAGAAGTTTAAGAACATTTTGAGTTTAATGTGTGACAAGGTTCTGGGTCTTTATGATAATATTCGGCATAATTCTTATGATCTTATGATCAGTGATTAATGCACTTGTTTAATATTTTAAAATGTGCATCTCAGGCATATTTGTGTTTATATTAGTCTGGCTGGGGACCCATATAACCCTACAAAATTGTTTAGATGCGGAAGGGAAGACTTACAAGATAACTGGTGCCGAGTCATCCTGGCGGGCATAACACAACAGTTGCGTGAATTGTCTCTGAAGGGTTAAAGGGAAGTGAAACATGGATTTTTTTTCTCATTAATATCAATAAGAATGTTTTTATCTAAATGGTTAAGAAATTTGTAGCTTCAATATACTGTAGTTGTAAACCTTATACAGTAAGTCCCCAAGTTACGTACATAATGGGGACCAAAAGGTTGTACTTAACTCGAAATGTACTTAACTCGAAAATCCCCCAACCCTATAATGTTATCTGGAAAATCCTGTGCTGTTTTCCAATCAGCACTCGCCGCCTCACCAGTCACTCGAACATTATGCAGCTTATTTCGCACCTTGAATCGGTTAAACCACCCATTGCTAGCATTGAATGTCACAGTATCATCAGGGTGATCTTTCTTTAGATCGTTGAAAAGACTTAGGGCTTTCTCCTGAATCATACTGAGACACCACAACAGGGGTCAAAACCTTACCAGGTACCGGCGCGCCACAGGACGGTCTGCACTCACACCTCACTCGACGTGAGTTCCGACCGGCAAAAGTAGCCGATGCGTTGTTCCGACCGGCAAAAGTCGCCGATGCGTTAATTTCATGTTTATGCATTTCTGTAGAGATGTTGTATTAAACATACTACAAATTGTACTATTGACTCAAACTTTTAATATCCTTGTGTTTTAACTGAATGTTTTCTCGAAGTCTACTTTTAAATTTACTCCATGGATAAAACGAAAAGATGAACGAAATAACCATCGCTGTGCGCGAGACCTGGAGTAAACAAACGTCCTGTACAGCGCCGTCCTCTCTGGGACCGGCGCGCCAGAGGACGGTAAGCTTTTGAACACTACTCCTCCCACTGGCTTCACCACTCTTACGCTTTACACCAGTCATTGCACACAGAGTAAAGTGTACAAAATAGGGCAGAAATTCACAGAAGTACTGTATGCACAATGACCACACTTGTTGTTTTGGTGCGTCTAGCGTGTCGTCTGCATGGTCAGTGATAGTGGCGGCGCGGTGCGGCTGGCTCGCCCGCCAAATTTAAAAATTGCTCGCCCTTTTAAGACAATATTTTTGCAATTAAAGACTTCAGAAACGATGTACGTATCGGCCGTTTGTACGTAATTCGGATGTACGTAATTCGGGGACGAACTGTACAGTATTAGGTCTTGAGACTTAAGCAGACAGTTTCCTTC
Organism: Homarus gammarus; assembly: GCA_958450375.1. Lineage (NCBI taxonomy): Eukaryota > Metazoa > Arthropoda > Malacostraca > Decapoda > Nephropidae > Homarus > Homarus gammarus. The sequence continues at coordinate 1,012,038 of CAUDMG010003421.1, read as the reverse complement.
CAGATTGGGTTAAGAATATGTTGTTATAATAAATTACTAAGCCTCTTGTATATCTAAATATAGTTCACTTGAGCTCTTGCATTGTATAGTTTGATATGGTTATATTATTTAGTTACAATGATGTTTAACTTGGGAAATAATGACAGTAGGTGTTGGCTGGTTTGGTTGGAGGTTATAATAATGTTGATGTAATACTTACGATCTTTAATTTTTTGCCACTTCCTTGTTTTTTACATTTTTTGAGAAGGACTTTTTTATTTATAATGTCTTAACAGATATGTGTAAATTTTGTGTGGGTTATATAGTTTGTCTTGTTCACTGTAAAAGAAACACCCATTCTCTTGACATTTATTGGGAGTCAACTAAGTCACTAATGAAAAACAAATAACTGGGAACATTTTATTACATAGTGTAGCACATTTTTTTGTACTGAATTATTCTGTTTATTTGTCAGTCCCATGTATTATGCAGACATTGTAGGATAACTTGATATTTTGTAAGGCAAATGAGCATCAATGAACTAACAATTTTAGTCTTAATTGTGGGTCACTGCAGAACTGGAAATCTAAGGTTGGTGAGAAATAAAGAATTATTTCAGGCCTCAGAATAGTAAAATAGGAGTTTGATCAGTTGACACCAAGACTTACCAGGCCACTACACAGTTGAACATCCTTCACTGTGTAGCACTGGTATGTGTTGTCACCTTGTTGAGTACTTTCCTGAGGTGTTGACCGTTATGGTTTATTCTGGCGTGGTGTGGCGGCGTGCCCGTGGTGTGGATTGTGTCGTGTAGCGCACCTGGTGGGCGGGCGCAGGGCCACTTGGACGGGCACCAGGCGCAGGCTGGAATTGGAGGGTGAGGAGGAGGAGGAAATGGAGGGCATTGAGGAGGAAGTGGAGGAGGGGAGGCTTCCATCATTTCGGGGGGGTTGGGCTGGCCCGCCCCCTGCGCTAGAAGCCCTCAAAGCTAGGTATCGTGCAGCAGTGGGGGCAAGGGGTAGCCCAACTCCTCAACACACTCCCCCCTCCCCACCCACCACTGCCACAACCACCACCACCACCACCACAACCACTGTCCACACCAGTAAGTTTGCACCATGCTCAGCCACTCTCGTCTGACCACACTCTCTCACTCTGGTTATGGCTACCCTGCAACAGACATTGGCAAAGAGTTTGTCTCATAAGGCAATGGCACAAAGTATGTTAGGTTGTTGTTTGGGGTGTTCTTGGTTCTTTAATAAGTTTGTCATAATTTTCTTCCATTGATCTTCAATGCACCCTTAGAACTCCTGGGGTATTCAGTATTATTCACATTCTTAGAAATCACCTTGACTGAATTCAACTCAAGAGTCAGCTTGTTCCAAAATACTTGAGGTCATGAAGGAAATGGTTGTTTTGGATCTGTGTACATATACAACAAGTCTTCATTTATGATGTGTTTCACAGTTAAGGTGATTCCTTGCTAAGGGTGAGGAGTTGTGGTCATTTTGGATCTTATCAAGTTCATTATGCACTTTTTTCTTCCGGTGGTGCTGGTGGTTTTTGCGGTAAAACCTGTCGTAATCAGTGCGCTTTGATCCCTCAGTTGCTTGTGTTGATGGTGGTGTGTATGTCACCTAGAGTCACACATTCATTAGCATGTAACTAATAACAAGGAGCATCCCAGGTAGCATATTATACTCTTAATTATTGTCATATTAGTGTTGACAAACCAATGTATCATAAAAAATCATTAAGAGATAATACTTGGGCTTCTCCTTCCCTTGTGGTGCTGGTGGTTACTGCAGTGATTGATGCGTTTTGCTACTTGAGTTGCAAGCATTTGCTCGTATATGCTTGAGCTTGGCATGAACTTGGTACAAGACATCAACGCTGCACATATAAGAATAGATTTTGATTCTTTTATGTGCTTGTTCTGTAGTGGATATTACTTCATATTTACTTTTTCTTTTATCAGGAGGTAAACTTGTACATTTTTTCTTTGTATTACTTCTATCCTTTTTTTCCAGATTTTACTATACACATTTGTACAGCTGTTTTTTTCCCTCAAATCTACACTCTATTGTTAGTGTGTATAGTATGACCATTTGGGAAAATTATTAAGCAATATACTGTATTCTACGTTTTTTTTTTATATCGTAAATGCCTTTTTATCATAAGTTTTTTATTTGTTTTTTAATTCTTTGACACTTTTATAATTACTTGCAGGTATTAATCCACCTATTTTTTCCACTGAACAAGTGTATTCCAGCCATATGACTTCTTAAGATGGAACCTATGTACCTATTGTAATTTATCAGTGATATGAAGTTCCAGAAAGGTAGTGATATGAATACACTTCCTGTAGAAGGACTTTTAAGAGCTACCCAGTCAGCGTCATACTTCATAATTTCCAGTTGGATTGGGGAATATGACATGATTTCTCTGAGGTGAAAATATACTTCAATACTTCAGTCTTGTTGAACATGATAGGTTTATGGTTGACACTGTAATGGGCAGGCATGATTGGGGTAGTGAGCTCTGGTCTAGCAGTACTTGATTAGCACCTCCCACTTTACTGTTTGTAGTGATGCCGGCAGGTGCTGAGGCAATAGAGCTGCTACTGTAGTCCAGTAATCTTGCCTTTTGCTCCCATTATCTGCCATATGCTGGAGTAAATAAGCTGTACAGTACAGTATAGTTATCATAAATGCTAAGAGTAAACATTGACATTTCTGTATTTTACTTCCAGCTGGTGTTTTGGGGTTTGGTCCAGGCTCCCGTCGAGCATATGTTGGAGGGCCGGGGGGAGAGGAGGATGCATTGGAGGGTCTCGGGGAATTAGCGCAGCTGACAGTGACCAATGAGGCTGATGCTACTTATGATGTAAGTGTGTAAGCTTCTCCACTTCAGAGCTATAGTGCATGGCTAATGTGCAGCTGGCCATAGTTATATAATATACAGTACACAAAACCTCCAAAAATTCATGTGTTTAGTATTTGTGGATTGATTATATATATGGTTAAAAAAGATACTTAGATTTATATATGCTGATGTACTTGATTATCTGCAGCTCTCAAAGTGCACTACAGCACCACAAAACTGAAATACTTGCATCAGTGTGGAGGCAAAGGATATTAACTTTTCCCAAGTTGGCCTTTTACTTTATACTCAATTACCATAGTGAATTGATATTGTAAATAATAAAAGTTAAATGCAACAATGTATCTGAGGGAGTGGAGCATTTGGCTTGTGTTGGTGGACTCTGGAGAGGTATGCTCTTGCTTTCCCTCTTTGCTTACAGTGTGAACTCTTCATGACCTCCTAGTATCACTTTGTTCTTTCATGTTTATTGTTTTAGCAGAATTATAGTGAAATATTGCTTTTATATACAGTGATATCCCCATTAGCTGGAATAATTGATGCTGGGCATTTCCAGGTTTGAGAGATTTCTGGGTATGGAGACAAATTTTCTCATCCCTTGAAAAAATTGCACATCCCCGGAATTTTTCCGGGTAGTTCAGTAAGTTTTCCTAGAGTCTATACTGTACTATGCATCTCTCATGGACAGACACGATCCCATTACATTTAGGCTACCGTCACGAGTGAAAATAATTACCACTAGTGAAAAGTGAATAAATTTTTATCCACTGCATCTATTCTAGTTGTGGTCGAAAGATGATTTTGTACCAGAGTGTAGGGGCGGGAAATCATTATTGTCACCGCTGTCACCATTTTGTAGGGGGATAAAATTGTTGTTCACCATTTTGAAGGGGGGGGGGGACTATTTCTTTTACTGTACCTTTCTTTTATTTCTTATTTATTGTTTCTTCTCTGTTTCTTCTTTATTTCTTTGTTTTATTTTCTACTTTAATTTCTCTTTATTTCAGTTTCTTACTTATTTGTTTATTTCCTCTTACTTAATTTTATTCTCAGATTTACTAAGTTATATTGTGTTTTGTGGGTTAACCTGGGAGAACCACATTTTTCTCTATTCTTACACACTCGTGTAATTACTGTACTTACATATTACAGCTGCCACCACCCAGGCTTTCTTTAGAACCTAACATCAACATTGAACCACTCAATTAAAGTGGTAGCATGGCGAGGGCTAGGGCTCGTGGATTCAGGGTATCTCATGGTATCAAGATATGGTGACAACAAAGGTGATACTGCAGGATATTGATAACCCAACATACAATAAAGATGGTTTATTTAAAATGAAGTTGAGTACCTGACCACTTTAACAGAACATACACCCATGAACCACTCCTTGGGGTTCACTCAAGACTTGACCAAATTTATGTTAACACTGTTACAAACTCCAAAGATCACTTGCCATTACTTCCACCTCAGCCACAAATATTCACGTCAACAGGACCAATGCTCAGTCAAAAGTACTAAGGTTACTGGTAACATTCTATTACAGTGACACACAACTAGGACTGGTCGCCTGCACTTCAATTACATTACTACTTATTAACACTCCAAGATTGTTCTTGTACAGTATTATTAATTCTCTACACACTTGGGAATACAGGTTACTCTGGCACACAGTTATCACGACTCCATGAGTCAGTGATGCAATCTTACCTCTTGTCTCGTCTCTATCACTTTTATACTTTTTTACACTCCTCAAATCACAGGATACACCGGTATTCATTTACTAGGTGGAAGTCAAATACCTGAGACAACAAGTACGGATACATACAAAATGTTACCACACCACAGTCTTATGCCAATAATGCTATTTGTATTCAAAACAAGTTGGACATTTACTTTCCATGACGCTACGGCTAGGTTTCCCCCTTGTCCTGGGTTCGACCCATGCTTGCTGGACACAGTCGCACCCGTAGGCCTACGACTCTCGTCGGCCACCCTCAACTCAAAATCTTAATGCCTGTGAATTAAACACATCATATCGGCCACTGGCCACCACCACCTGGCAGCTCCAGCGACCCACACAGTGCCTGTTGGGCGGGAGAGCAGCAGCTAGAATGGATGAAGTAAAAAATGTAACAACGCATGTCTGGCAAAGGAACACATGGATCACTCAACACAGAAGACACTCAGTTACATTACATTATCATTTGGCACATAGGACGTTCAACTATGTTAAACATGAACACTGATATGTTCAACAAAGTTCAATTGAGTTAAATTCACTAAACATGGCATTGTGAGGCACTATGTACAGTAAGAAATATAGACGGGAAAAATTGCGTCAAATTAAAATTCGCCAAACGCAAATACAGTATAGTCTGCATTTACGCAGTTTTTGTTTACGCGTTTCGTCATTTACGCGGTGCCTTCCCAGAATGAAAATGCTTTAATTACACGGTAAATTTGATCATTTACGCGGCGAGCGGCTGGAGAGGTCCAAACCGCTGCGCCATTTTTTACCCACGCGGTCCAGTCTTGTCCATAGGCGGGAAGCGGCGCGGTGAGTGGTGCACATTAGGCCGCTCTTACGTTATCGCTGATAACGTATCGGACTGTGATTGGGCCACACATCCTTACCTCCCTCCGCCGCTAGCTGTGATTGGTCTAATGTAACATGACGTGTCCTGCCACCAGAGGGAAGAAGTCGCTGACCTAGCCAGGCCTGTCTCATTGTTCTCAGTCCTCGTATACAGTTCTCTCTTGTGCTCGCTATTCACCTCACAATGGCTTCTGCGGGGCCCCCACCACCAGAGAAAAACCTTGAATTACCTGGACCAAGCCATGATAATGTGAAGGAAATCATCGAGTTGGGGGAGAAAATTAAGCTCATCCTTGACAACGACCCAGACAAGCATCGGTATGAAGTGTCTAATAACCTTCTGTCGAAAGTTATGGAGCCGTATATCCAGATCTATCTCGACAACATCAATGCTAGTCGTCAACTTAGTATTGAGGACCTCCTCGCCCGCAACTCACCACAACCACAGCCAGCCCAAGTCAGTGATAGTGATGTTGACAGTGAGGATATGGACTTTGAGGGGTTTGTCTTGGAGGCCCTGCAAACCTCTGCGAGTAGTGAAAGTGATTCACCGGAGGGCAACTAATCTGCCCTCTGCCTCGGAACCAGCCGCCATCCACGTGTGCCGACCCAGCTTTTCTACTAACGTAAGTGTTAAAAAACCTAATATTATTGATATTTCTTTTAATTATTAATTGTGTGTGCATATCATCATAAAATTAAGATGTTATTTTTACTACGATGTACGTATTGTGTCGGAAAAAGTGGAGTTTGGGGGTCTGCCTAGTCTATTTCAATTAATCTTCTATTCTGTTATTTCATTTACGCGTTTCTCGTTTTACGCGGGCCTCCACGGGTTCAATTGACCGCGTAAATGCAGACTATACTGAACATAAACCACAGCTGCTCCTAGACTTAAGACGGGGTTAGGGACCCAAATCCAGGTCGTAAGTCGAATTGGTCGTAAGTCGAAAATGCTTAAATAATACATAGAAAATCTAAATGGGTGTCTCTTTTTCTTCTCAGCACCACAAAACTCTCACTTTTCAGCATGCCAACCATTTTAAAGTGAATTACAAATGAAAATTTTGTCATTACACAGCGCAATCACTAACTTCGGAACTCAAAAATACGTAATTTGACAAAATTTTGGTTTAGACTTGCCACTCTACATCAACCTCTGATTTTCCCATTTATAACCTCCAAATGCTACAAATTCGGCCTTTATTGACTTGATTGTGCTTTCCGGAAACTAGTTTTTAGGCCCTCCTCAAGTAATTTAATCACACGCTGCTCCTGCATCGAGTACTTGGCAAACTTAACTCCTATATGATAGTCCCGCTTCTCCTTTTACTTATTTGGCCGCTTAGGTGGGTTTGTCCCACCCCCACCAGCACCAGTAGGACCCCCAGTAGAGGTAGAGGCCATTATCTTGACTTGAAAGGTAGTAGCACCACCTAAAAAGCATGCAATAACAGCCCGGGCGGTCGCTAAGATGGCACGGGCTACAATGCGATAGTTGCGTTCTTGTAAACCTCTTTTACGTTCACCACCGGCCATTCAATCACCAGACCGCTTCTTGGAAACATACTTGTCACCTTGTCTTTCCGTATTCTTCGCTAACACAACAAAACTGGAGAAAACAGCGTATATCACGGTGTAATTGACAGAAACTGCGCGATTTAACTGATCACATGATGTAAACAGAGAGCGCTGGTGTAAACCGTTATTAGTCCTAACTACGAAACATTCTTTTTACTTATTCTTTTCATACAGTATTTATGGGTAACAGCTGAATTTGCACCAAAAATACAATAAACGAAATTTACAGAGTACCTCTCAAAAAACTCTTCACAAACAAGAGACACGAATCAATTGAACATGTGATGTCGAACGTGAACTGTAAACATTGCATAACCCCGCACCACGCTTAAAATGTTGAGGATGGAATCGCGCTATAGCCAACATTGGTAGTCAAAAGTTTGTGTTTTACAAACAGCGTTCCCCTATTTATCATTCGCGTTGACAAAACACACGTTGTAGCAGAAATGACTGTAACTGGTATGAGGGCTGTGACGTCATTAAAGACGGTGGCCAGCATTCAGCTGGATGGATCTCGTGAAATTCATGATATTTTACGCCAAATATAAGACTTGGTTACATTTGGTAGTGCTCGTGAAATTCAAAAACGCAAAATGAAATCGCACAAAGTATGAGATCGTACTGTATATATCTGTTAGGGGGGAGAGCAACAGTCAGAATGGGCTCTTCAAACTGCATCCTCTCTTTTTATGCCCCTTGAGTTACCCCAGATACTCCATCCATTGTTCTCAGTTACAGTGCACCTCAGGTTGTGAAAATTAGGCTATGAGCTTATTTTAATTTTCTAAGATTAACTTTTATAATCTAATCAGTGTTCAAGCTTTGCACTGCAAGCATTAAATTAATGTCCTGTACTTAGGATGGCAATACATGTGAGCGGAGATTCTGACCACATCGTCCGCCCTACCACGAGTATTTTATGACACTTCAAAGCTTTCTTGCAGTGTCTGCTCTCATGATTAATGAGTTTCTTAAATGCAAAATGATGATAATTTCAATACATTTATCAGATTCTCCGATGATTGTGAATCAAATCAATGTAATTTTAGTTTCAAATTATCTTGTAACTACACGAGAGACAAATTAATCCCAGCTGGCGGCTTGGCCCACAAAACACATTGTCTCAACACCATTTACACTACATGTAAAGATCAATGAAGCTTTCAACATACAGTATACCCAATACATCTTGAATGCTTCAGCTTGCTGTAGGTATATCTGACTTACGGGCAATCCTACAGCTTACATCGTACTTTAAGTTTACTTTACAGAAGGCCACTTCACGAAGAAAGAGAAATACTAGCCATGCAATTGTGACCATGACAAGAGTGATCCCGAATAAACTATCTACAAGACTGTATCAGTTAAAGATCCTTTGACGTGATATAATGATGGGGACTCCATTCTTTTATGAAAAACATAAGAAATATTTATGCAGTGGTCCCTCAATTGACGAACTTTCGGATAACGAATTAGCTCCCATAAGGATTTTCAGTTCCATTAACGAACAAAACTTTGATCAACGACAGCCTTACAAGAAACACGCTTTGTTGTGCAAATCAGCTGATCGGCTAGTCCGTCAATACAGTAATTGGTTCTATGTTTCCAGTGGAGTAGATATTAACAAATTTGTGCTCTTGAATATTTTTGCATTTTTTATACGGTGGTCACTCGGTAAACGAACTGTTCGATTAACAAAATTTCGGTTAACGAATTACCTCCCATAAGGATTTTCAATTCGGTTAACGAACACAACTTCGATAAACAAAATCCTTACGACAAGCATGCTTTGTTGTGAGCATCAGCTGATGAGCTGATGGGCTAGTCTGCCAATTCAGTAATCTGTAATATGTTTCATTCGTTTCCAGTGGAGTAAATATCCAGAAAATTGTGCTCTTTAATATTTGTGCATTTTTCATAATAAAATTATTGGTCATTCTAAAATTTAGCCATCCAAGCACTATCTACATAAAGTTTTTCAACTCATATTTTTGGCTCGATATATGTAACTTTATTCATTTATTGAAACTCAATTACATGCACACACTGTCCTAAGGGCAAAGCTGTACTGTACATGGAATCAAAATAATGTACAAAATGATTACTAAAATTTTTGTCTAGTGCAAACTATCGCATGTTTACGTTCAAATTAATCACTATCTTATAAGAATTCCAGCAATGTAAATTATATTCTCCCCAGTCACTTCTATGACATTTTATAAAACAAAAACTTGATCTAAAGGACATAAGTAAACAAATAAATACTTCACTAGACCTTTGGCGCTAACTGTCAAACATGTCACTGTCACCCCTCCCAGCAAGGTTATACAGTAGGCTTTAAGTTTTTATCTTACAGTAATACCTCGCTTTACGCGGTCAATTGAACCCACTGAGGCCCGCGTAAAACGGGAAACGTGTAAATGGAACAACAGAACATATGGGATTAATTGAAATAGAGACTGGGCCGACCCCCAAACTCCACTTTTTCCCGACACAATACGTATGTTTTAGTGAAAATATCATCTTAACTTTATGATGGTACGCACACACACATAATATAGAAGAGAAATATCAATAAGAGAATAATATACTGTACCAGGTAAAAGAAAATCAAGGTTAAACACTTACGTCAGGTTAGGTTAGGTTAGAAAAAAAATCAAGGTTTAACACTTATCTAAGGTTAGGTTTAACACTTACGTTAGTAGAAGAGATGGGTCGGCATACAGGGATGATGGCGGCTGGTTCCAAGGCAAAGGGCAGACTACTGGCCCCCAGGTGAGTCACCATCACTGTCATCCACATTTGTCAGGGCCTCCCTGACAAATCCCTCAAAAGTCACCATCACTGTCTCTGTCACTATCACAGGCTCGGGCTGGCTGTGGTGGGTTGCGGGTGAAGAACTCGGTAATGCTTTGTTGACGGCTAGTGTTGATGTTGTCGTGATACACCTTGATGTAAGGCTCCATAGTCTGCAACAGCTGGGTAGTGAAGACTTCATGCCGGTTATCGTTAGGGTCGTTGGAAAGGAGGAGTTTCAGTTTCTCTGCACACTCGATGGCATCCCTAACATTACTATGCGTTAACTTGTGTTCTTCTCGGGATGACGCGCCACCTGCCTCTTCACTGACGTGATCGTCTTCTAACATCTCGTCGGTAGTCACATCAGGATCCCTTATCACCTCCATAATGTCGTCGTTGGTGGTCTCGGAGAAGCCTGCAGCTGTAACACTCTGCGCAGCTTCTCTGGCAAGGTCCACTGCTACTGCAACAGCCTGAACCTCACCAGTCACAGGTTGACTCTGCCTCCCACCTGCGATACCTTGCAACACATGTCTCCATGCGTGACGAACCGTTGCTACAGACAGCTGATCCCATGCCTCCACCAAGAAGTCCACAGCTTTCTTGACATTAAATTTCCTCAGAAAGTGTTTGACGAGAACTTCTTGCTCTGCCAACTGTTGTTCCTCGTCCTCGTCGCTTATCCTTGGTGTTGGTACAGTCATTCAGGAGCTTAAACTTCTTTGCAGGGAATGCAGCCTTAACGTTGCATATCAACTCCTGGTCCAGGGGCTGGATTAATGACGTAGTGTTGGGAGGAAAGAAGACCACTTTTACGCCGGGGTGACGATCCAACAATAGGGGCTAGTGTCGTGGTGCGTTGTCAAGGAGCAACAAAATCTTGAATGGAACATTTTGTTGCTCACAGAATTTCTTCACATCGGGAACAAAACAGTCATCAAACCAGGAGAGGGACAGTGTAGAGAACATCCACGCCTTACGTGCAGTCAACCAGTGGACATTTAGCTTGGTCATATCCATGTTCTTGTAGGCGTGTGGCTTGCGGGCTGTGTGGATCACCGATAACTTGAGTTTACAGGAACCAACTCTTGGATAACCTTGTACTTCACATCGTAGCTTAGGGCACGTCGTATCTTCTTTGGCTTAGGCGGCTGGGTCCAGGTAATGCAAGGTTTTTCTGTGGTGGTGGTGGTCCGGTGGCAGCCATTCTTATGGAACAATAGATACCGGTATACACGGTTTGGCCGGGAGGAGTGTAACTGACGCGGGTAGGTCAAGCGACTTCAGCCCTCCCGCTGCAGGGCACATCAAATTACATTAAACCAATCACAGCTAGTGGGGAGGGAGGTAAGGATGCGTGGCCCAATCACAGTCCGATACGTCATATGACATCACCGATAACGCAACAAAGACATACACTACTCAACCTACTCGAGCCGCTTACCGAACATGGCGGGAGATTTGAGTCCAAAAATGGCGCAGCGCGAAAAGACCGCCAGCCGCTCTCCGCGTATATGAGTAGATGCACCGCGTAAAGTGGGAATTCCGGTTCTGACGGGGTACCGCGTAAATGTGGAAATGCGAAAACGAGAACCACGTAAAGCGGGGTATTACTGTATATAATATCACAGACTAAAGTTAGGAGAATATAATTTGCATTGCTGGAATCCTTGCAAGACAGTGAATAATTTGAATATAAAAGTCATATATTTTGCACAAGAGATAAAAATTTTCGTAAATTAGTGTACTGTAGTACATTTTATAATGTAGAGTTTTTCATCTGTATTTTTGGGTAGATTTACATAAGTGTCTTCATTTATTTACATGCACACACCATACTAAAAGAAACAATTGACCTAAGTGCAAACCTGTACTATACATATACTAAATGATTATGGTACTAAAATTGTTATGTCTAGTGCAAATTATAGCTTGTTTGTATTCTAATTAATCACAATCTTACAAGAATCCCAGCAATGTAAATTATATTCTCCCAGGTCATTTCACTGGCATTTTATAAGAGAGAAGCTTAGTCACTTAAGGACTGTTAAATAAACACACATGAGACTTTCGGCTCCAACTGTCAAGCATATCACCTCACCTCCTGCTCCCTCTCTCCCTCCCTCCGGCCAGAATATAATTTACATTACTGGAATTCTTACAATATGATGATCATTTTGAATATAAACATCATAGATTTTGCATTAGACATATAAATTTTTGATCTAATGTAAGAATTTTGTTTACTCAGAGTAAATATGTTATCTTTTGTGTAAAATATATGACATGTACAGTAAAAGTCCAAAAATCCGGATGCCAGAAATCCGGACCACCCGAGAATCCGGACTTTTGGAAAACTAATTATTATTATTATTATTATTATTATTATTATTATTATTATTATTTTTTTTTTTTTTTTTTTTTGCGGACTTTTGTGTGTATGTGCGCATGCGTGAGCGCCACAGCTGCACAGTGACAACAAGCGACCACGTGGTCGCCACTTTAAAACAAGCAATCAAACTGTGACAACATACCGTATATACAGTACTCATCTATAACACCCCCCCCCCCCTCGTTTATCGGTCGACCCCGATTTTTTGACCAAGAAATCGTTAATTTATGATATTCCTCGTTTATAGTTCGACCCACGTTTTTGAGGGTAAGGGAACAACAAAATCTTCAGTAAAAACGCTCTACATCCTATAAACTGAAACATGAGTGCCGAAGGCAAATTGTTTACCATTTATTATTACGACACTTTACACTGAAACGCGTGTAGTTTCAACAAAAATATTGTAGATTTCCATTCAAGTATTTATTCAAGTCAATTAGGAGGGAATATTATTGTAATACAACAGTTGTTTAACTAAACCATTCGAAAAGCGATTACGGTAACATCTTTTGAACGAAAGAAAGCGAAAGTCATTGTTTTCGTCACGATTTGATCCCACTTTCCACTGTAATACGTACGTCATTTTAGTAAAAATATTACATTTCCGTGAATGCATTATATCAAGCACAGTATGAATAGAATACCATTGTAATATAACAATATTTTGAGTCCTACTCTTTCCATTTACAGAGTACTGTACAAGCCCATAATAATGGCTCCTAAAGTAGATAAACTTCGTTGTGTGAAGAGAAAGAAGAACACGTTAAATTGAGTGACAAACTTGAAATAATTAAGAAACTAGTATGTGGTGTAAGCAATACTGTTCTAATGGAAACATATGACTTTGGAAAGTCTACAATTTATGATATAAAAAAGGCAAAGAATAAAATTCTAGAATTCACAGCTTTTTCATTAAAACTGCTCGTTTTGATAAATGAAGCATGCTATATTTGCTAATGAATAAACTATCAAGATGTACCTGTTCACCTCTTCTTTATTCCTCCTTAAATTTGAATTTTAAAAGTACTGCCTGAGAATCCGGAAAATCCGAAAATCCGGACCGACCCAATCCCCAAGCAGTCCGGATTTTTGGACTTCTACTGTATATTCAAAATATACCTGGTCTTGCAAGGAATCCAGCAATGTACTAACTTTAGTCTGAGGTATTATTTATTACTAAAAATGTAAATATACTGTTTTAAGCCAAACATTTCTCTGGCAGGGAGGGAAGGTGGGGGTGGGAGGGAGGGAGGGACCCAGCGAGCGTGGGAAGAGGTGGGGTATTTTGATTGACTGATAGTGTCTGGATGAAGTATATTTTTTTTATTTACTGAAGATATTTGTTTTAGCTCATAAAATTCATACAAATTACCTGCCAGAATATAATTTATATTGCAGGAATTCTTACAATATGATGATCATTTTGAATATAAACATCATAGATTTTGCATTAGACATACAAATTTTAGATCTAATGTAAGAATTTTGTTTACTCAGAGTAAATATGTTATCATTTGTGCAAAATATATGACGTGTATATTCAAAATATTCCTGGTCTTACAAGGAATCCAGCAATGTCAATTATATTATCCTAACTTTAGTTTGAGGTATTATTTATTACTATACCTTAAAATCTAGTGTTTTCACCCAGTCATTTCTCAGAGAGGGAGGAGCCAGCAGGTGGGAAAGGGGGGGGGGGGATGAGTCCATCATTTGAATGGACATTAACCTGGCGACTGTATTTCTCTTAAATATTAATTGTGTGAGCATACCATCATAAAATTAAGATGTTATTTTTACTACAACATTGGTATTGTGTCAGAAAAAGTGGAGTTTGGGAGTCGGCCCAGTCTCTATTTCAATTTATCCCATATGTTCTGTTATTCCATTTACGCATTTCTCGTTTTACGGGGACATCCACGGGTTCAATTGACCGCATAAATCGGGGTATATATATATATTTCGTGTAGATCCACAATGAAAACGTGGATAAGATAAAGTTGAAAGCTAAGGTACTCCGTTGTTGCCATTTTCCCATGTGATTTTATCAAGATATATGTATATATATACAGTTGGTCCTCATATTACGCGGTTAATGTAACCCGGAGGGTACCGCAGAAAGTGAGAAACGCGTAAAGTGAATGACATAACATATGGGATTAATTGAAATGGAGTCCGGGCCGATCCCCAAACTCCACTTTTTGACGACACACAACTATTTTGTAGTAAAAATATTATCTTAACTTTATGATGGCATGCACACACAATTAATAATTAAGAGAAATATCAATAATATTAGGTTTTTTAACACTTACATTAGTAGAAAAGATGGCTGGGCACACGGGGATGGGCGGTTGGTTCCGAGGCAGAGGGCAGATTATTGGCCCTCACCTGTATCACTTGTATCAATTGTATCACTATCCACCACAGAGGCTTGCAGGGCCTCTTTGTCAAACCCCCCAAAGTTCATATAAGTCCATATCCTCACTATAATTATCACTATCACTGACTTGGGCCGGCTGTAGTGGGTGGCGGGTGAAGAACTCTGTAATGTTTTGATGACTGGGCGACCTTGTGCGCACCATTTTCGCGCCTCTTACACAACATGGCGGATGGCGGGAGGTTTGGATCCAAAAATGGCGCGGCTTGCCAGCCGCTCTCCGCGTAATGGGGTTCACGACCGCGGAATGTGAAAATGTTAAGTTCTGGCAAGGCACCGCGTTAACGGTGAAACGCGGATTGTGGGACCGCGTAATAGGAGGACCAACTGTGTGTGTATATATATATATATATATATATATATATATATATATATATATATATATATATATATATATATATATATATATATATATATATATATATATATATATTATGAAAATCCACATTGAAAACGTGGATAAGATCACACGGGAAAATGGAAACAACGGAGTACCTTAGCTTTCGTCTTTATTCAAGACATCTTCAGAGGCAACTGGATTACATGGACAGAGAGAGGCTTAAATATACAGGGTGACCTAAAAAAAACATGAGGTCAGGTCAAAATGATGACATCCACTAATCCCCACACCAACACACACGTAGAGGAGCTTAAGAGAAGGGTGGTGACGTGACTAGTCAAGTCAGGTCAGAAAAAAGGGGGCCCACAAAATAACTATCATACATCTAGATCAAAGGTTTTTAAAGCATTTTTAACCTTGGGCCACTGACAAATAAATTTATGTAACATATTATCGGTTTTGAACTGACCATCACTAAGGTTTATTGATTTTAATTCCTTAATCAAACTAGCTTCAACAAGAAGTCTTTCTGTGACACAAGATGATTTGAAAACTTCTATGCTTTTTTCCCAAGCAATGGGGTGATTATTACTCCTAACATGAACGAACAAGGCACTGCTTTCAGATGCAATTCTAATATTATACTTATGTTGTTTGATTCTAAGCTGCAGTGTTTTTCCTGTCTGACCTACATAATTACAATTACATTTGCTACATGGAATACAATAAACACTACCATTGACATTCAAACTTGGGCTATTCCTTATTAACATATTAGTAATGGTTGAGTCATACTTGAAAACAACATTAATATTTAGAAGCTTGAGGGACCGAACTAACGGGACAAATTCATTACGATAGGGCAGAGTCAAAATATTCATAAGTGTAGGAACTTGTCTGGTTTGAGAGGAATGAAAGGATTTTTTAGCCCTATTAAAACAACGATCAACAAACACAGAAGGGTACCCAAGTTTATGTGCAATAGAACGAATGTGTTTCAATTCATCGTCAATAAATTCAGAGTCACAAATACGCAGACATCTTAGGAACATAACAGAAAAAACTGACTTTTGGTAGACTCAAGGTGATTCGATAAAAAGTGAATGAAACTGTCTACCTGTGTGGGCTTTCTATATACCTTGAATTTATAGTTTTGGCCATTTCTCATGATAAGCATATCAAGAAATGGAAGGGATTCATTTATTTCTCTTTCAATTTTGAACGTGATACTAGGGACAATATTATTAAGTTTGTCTAAAAATTCAAATGGGTCACTGTTTTTAGGCCAAAGACAAAGAACATCATCAACATATCTATACCATGGAGGAATAAAGTCCACTATATTGGGTAGTAATCTAGACTCAAAGAACTCCATATAAATACAGGCTAGAGGAGCAGAAAGACAATTACCCATGCTCATACCAAATATTTGCTTGTAGAACTTCCCATTTGCACTAAACTCTGCCCTATCGTAATGAATTTGTCCCGTTAGTTCGGTCCCTCAAGCTTCTAAATATTAATGTTGTTTTCAAGTATGACTCAACCATTACTAATATGTTAATAAGGAATAGCCCATGTTTGAATGTAAATGGTAGTGTTTATTGTATTCCATGTAGCAAATGTAATTGTAAATATGTAGGTCAGACAGGAAAAACACTGCAGCTCAGAATCAAACAACATAAGTATAATATTAGAACTGCATCTGAAAGCAGTGCCTTGTTCGTTCATGTTAGGAATAATAATCACCCCATTGCTTGGGAAAAAAGCTTAGAAGTTTTCAAATCATCTTGTGTCACAGAAAGACTTCTTGTTGAAGCTAGTTTGATTAAGGAATTAGAATCAATAAACCTTAGTGATGGTCAGTTCAAAACTGATAATATGTTACATAAATTTATTTGTCAGTGGCCCAAGGTTAAAAATGCTTTAAAAACCTTTGATCTAGATGTATGATAGTTATTTTGTGGGCCCCCTTTTTTCTGACCTGCCTTGACTAGTCACGTCACCACCCTTCTCTTAAGCTCCTCTACGTGTGTGTTGGTGTGGGGATTAGTGGATGTCATCATTTTGACCTGACCTCATGTTTTTTAGGTCACCCTGTATATTTAAGCCTCTCTCTGTCCATGTAATCCAGTTGCCTCTGAAGATGTCTTGAATAAAGACGAAAGCTAAGGTACTCCGTTGTTTCCATTTTCCCGTGTGATTTTATCAAGATTTATCTTATCCACGTTTTCATTGTGGATTTTCATAAAATATATATATATATATACACACACCGATTTACTCGGTCAATTGAACCCACAGGGTACCGCGGAAAGTGAAAACCGCAAACCGCGTAAAGTGAATAACAGAACATATGGGATTAATTGAAATAGAGACTGGGCCGACTCCCAAACTCCACTTTTTCCGACACAATACCTATGTTCTAGTAAAAATAACATCGTAATTTTATGATGGTATGCACACAATTAATATTTTAAGAGAAATATAGTCACCAGGTTAATGTCCGTTCAAATAATGGACTCAACTCCCCCCCCCCCCCCCCCTCCTCCCACGCTCACTGGCTCCTCCCTCTCTGAGAAATGTTTGTTTGAAAACACTAGATTTTTAAGGTAAAGTAATAAATAATACCTCAGACTAAAGTTTGGATAATATAATTGACATTGCTGGATTCCTTGCAGGTCAGGGAACATTTTGAATATACACGTCATATATTTTGCACAAAAGATAACATATTTGCTCTGTGTAAACAAAATTCTTACATTAGATCTAAAATTTGTATGTCTAATGCAAAATCTATGATGTTTATATTCAAAATGATCATCGTTTTGTAAGAATTCCAGCAATGTAAATTATATTCTGGCCAGGTAATTTGTATGAATTTTGTGAGCTAAAACAAATATCTAAAGCAAATAAAAAAATATACTTCACCCGGACACTATCTGTCAATCAAAATACTACAGCTCCGGCTCCCCCCCTCTTCCCACGCTCGCTGGGTCCCTCCCTACCCCCCACCCCTTCCCTCCCTACCAGGGAAATGTTGGGGAGAAAACAATATATTTACATTTTTGGTAATAAATAATACCTCATACTAAAGTTAGGATAATATAATTGACATTTCTGGATTCTTTGCAGGTCAGGGAATATTTTGAATATACACGTCGTATATTTTGCACATTTATCTTACGAATATGTACAAAAGATTCATTATTGTTTATTACTGAATATGTATTTGATTGAATTTATGCTTATATATGTGAAATGAACAATGCAATTCATTAATAATACGTAGAATATTAAAATACACATGAGGAGACGAGACGGCATTGTTTTCATGATTGACGATGGTTCTACATAAGAAACTGAAGAAAATAAGACCCTGGTTATAGCTGTAGTGAATGTAATTTTAAAAAATTAGTACCTGTATGTATGTTTTAAGTAATGTTATTTAATGTTAATAAATGGAACACTAGAAGTAGTTAACCACTAATGGTAAAGAAATAAGGTGAGGCGATTGGGAACTCCAACGTATGTACAGTTAATGCGTAAATGTGAAAACATATCGTCATTTCTCCACATATGAATATGAAACCAACACTTATTTACTGTTCATTTATGTTTTAAATAAAATTTGCGAAGGTAAAACAAAAATTCTACTCGCCAATGGTGGTAAAGTCTAAAACATAAGGACAGCCAATAAATATTTTGAGAGTTTTTACTCAGATGACAAAGTCATCTGGTTCAACTCTGGCTGAAGCTGTAGCTTTCCATAAAGTTGTTGCTGAAACTGTTACTGAACCTGAAGTTGATGTTAACACATCTAGTTTCTCGGCTAAGCTTTCTATTACCGTAGCTTTTGAAACAACACTACCATCACTTGCTCTCTTGCTCATGTTGAATAGGGATGCAAAAATGCTGTAAGAAACCTGAGAAAGTCTTTCTCTTGTTCCTGTTCCAGATGCGTGAAAACAAAAGGCCTGCCAAGCTCTGACTGTTGTTTACCACTCATTAGCAAGGCAGCTTCTTTGTGCAAGGCGCTATTCATTTTTTTTTTACCGTAATTTATATATATTTTTTATTCATATCGGGATTTAGTTATTATTTATATGAAAATGTAATTTTATTTTATTTTTATAATATTTTGGTCGTAAATATGAATGAAAAAAGGACGTAAATTGAATTGGGCCCCAAATAAACTAGGGTCTTAAATATGAAAAGTTGTTGGTTGAACCGTTGTTATCGGAGGCTTTACTGTATTCTATTGTTTTTTATTTATTATTGTACAATATACTGTACATTACAGTAGTAGTCTCTCATATTTGGACACGTATTTAGACTGTAAAAACATCGCAAAATTCAAATTGTCCAAATTTAAATACAATTTCCTGTGGAGAAAATTAATTTGAGTCTGGTACTTTCGATGTTTGGTTAAATTTTGCCTTATTTATCCTACTTTTTTGGTGAATTACTACCTGTAATAAAGCAACATCCTAATAAACCAACAAAAATAACAGATAAAGTTAAATAAAAGCTAAAAACAACACAGAAAAAAGTTTTATGTTCTACAGCTTGAGCTAGAGTTGAACCTGATGACTTGGTAACTTCGTCATCCGAGTAAAAACACACACAACAACATTGGCTGTCCTTATGTTTTCAACTTTACCACCACTGGTGAGTAGAATTTTTTTTTAATTCATAAACATTAATTAAAATATATATGAACAGTAAATAAGTGTTGCTTTCATATTCTTATGTAGAGTAATGACGATATGTTTTCACATGTGTGCACTTACATACGTGATCTCACTTTTTTCTTTACCATTAATGGTTAGCTACTTCTATTGTTCCATTTATTAACATTAAATAACATTACTTAAAACAACCATATTATTTTCTTTTTACATTAATTTTACTACAGCTTCAACCAGGGTCTTATTTTCTTCAGTTTTGTATGTAGAACCAATCAGTCACTGGTTTTGTAAACATTAACGAAAGCAATGGCGTCTCGTCTCCTCGTGTGTTTTAATATTCTATGTATTATTAATGAATTGTATTGCTCATTTTGCACACATAAACATTAATTCAATAAAAAAGACATTCAGTAATAAACAATAATGAATCTTTTGTACATAAAAGAAATGACGCTGTTTACACGATTGTGCACGTCTGAACGTTGGCGGGCTGCTCAAACCCGTCGAAATTTGAAATTGTGTAGTGTTTTTTTTTTATGTCCAAATAAAAAACGTTGAATTAAAAACTCGCAAAATTTGAGAACCTACTGTACTTAGTTTATATTTAATGTTTTGTTAATTCTATTACCGGTATACAGTACGTTGTATGTACAGTCTCTCCTCGACTTACGACGGGGTTCCTCCCGATGACCAGGTCGTAAGTCGAAAAGGCGAAAAATAATACATTGAAATTTTAAAATGGGTTTCTCTTTTTCTTCTCGGCACCACGAGAACTCTCACTTTTATGCTTGCCAGCCATTTTAAAGGGAATTACAAACAAAAATTTTGTCAGTACACAGTGCGATCACTAACGTCGGGACTAGAAAATGCGTAATTTGAAAAATATTTTATACAACCATGGCAGTCGTAAGTCGCATATGTCGTAAGTTGAGGAGTACCTGTATACTTTTTCTGTGAGTTGGAACAATTACCCAATATCCCATTGAAATAATAGATTCAGTTAACGAAATTTTCAGTGAACGACCGACTCTGTTGAACAAATTGTGTTCGTTAATCGAGGGACCACTGTACTGGAGTCTATAAAATCAGTTCTAATTAAATTAGAAACACCATTTTTTACTTAAATAATCCTTAATAGTTTATCTAAAACTTGTAAGTAAGTAAAAATATAAATCTATATGATATCGGCTATCAAATGGAAGTATTTTTGGGGTGTGAGACATGAATGGAGCTGTGTGCCACAGCCGAGACCGTACACACATAAGAGAGCTCCCGGCAACACCAGCTGCCAAGAGTGTATGAGAGACCTTGGAAATAAACTTTTCCCACATGTTAAAACACTAAGCAGCTAAGAAACAAAATCTTTCATATGGCATACAAAAACCCTGACTGTTAAGTCTAGGTAGGTTAAGAATTACCTGTATAGTAGGTTCAGTGTTTTTATGCAGCTTGATTCGGAAATCTCCCCACCATCTGAAATTTTCCACCCTGCACTAGGGAAAACTTTCTGAGAGTCTAAACTATGCATCTCGTACGAAGCTCTATTTTTTTTATGGAAACACCACTGTACACATACAATATACAGGTAAACCTCAGTTTACGTTGGGTTTACATTCTTGAAAACCCCATTATAAATTGAAATGTCATAAATCGAGTTCATTATAAAATGGGTTTCAATGGGATACGTTCCCAGCCAATCTGACACTCACGTGTATCAAAGAAAAAAAAAAAAACTACAATAATAAAATAAATAGAAACAATTAAAAATCACTCCTGGCATCATTAAGAACAAGCATGGTCATCATCACATGTCCCCTTCGAAGGTAAGGGGGCATTAATGTGTAGACTCTCATTTTTTCTACATTACATTTTGTTGTTGTGTTTCTTGTTATGGTATTTGTGAAAGGATGTCCTCCTTATTATTTATTTGTATGCATTTTAATAATAATAATTAACGGTTTATTGAAAGAGCATGGCAGCCGGAAGGCTTAAAATATATAGTTACATAATTGGGGAATGGGTCACTTTATTGACAAATACTGTAACATGCAATTAACATAAGTGATACAAATATGATACTGTATATAATAACTAAGTGGGAGAAAGTCATATTACAGGGCATTTCAACATAGTGACAGTGGGGAGGCTGTGACACACTGCAAGAGAGCGTAGCATGCCAAGATGAGAGAGGGTGATGCTCCATACAAAGTACAGTCGGCCCTTAACATACGCGGGTTTATAGTACACGGATTTGCAAATACGCAGATTGCCCCGCCGGAGGAATATTCTGTACATTGAAGTAATTGAAGTACATTCAAATCGCGCGCCATTCAACTCGCGCGCGGCACCAAACACCGCCCGCTCCCGCAACCTCACACACACGCGCGCCCGTATAGCTCTCCCTCACTCAGTCAGTCTTGCTGTAACCATGCTTGTGTTGACATCAGCATTGTAGATGCAAAAATATAAATTTCCGTGAATGTATTATATCAAGCACAGTATGAATAGCATATCACTAATATAACAGTATTTTAACCGAAAACTACTAAAAAAACGAGTAACATATCTTGAACATCGGAAGGTTAGGGAAGTCTTTTGTTTTCATGTAGTTTATCCTAATTTACATTGAAATGCATTACGTTTCAGCAAAACTACTATTTATTTCTGAGAATATGGAAATGTAATATTTTGCTGAAATGACGTACGTATTACAGTGGAAAGTGATGAAAGCAATGACTTTCGCTTTTTTTCGTTATTCAAAAGATGTTACCGTAATCGCTTTTCGAATGGTTTTCAGTTAAAAATCTGTTGTATTACAATAATATTCTATCCTAATTCACTTGTGATGCAACAGTTTTTTTTAACTGAAAACCATTCGAAAAGCGATTACGGTAACATCTTTTGAACGAAAGAAAGCGAAAGTCATTGTTTTCGTCACGATTTTATCCCACTTTCCACTGTAATACTTACGTCATTTCAGCAAAAATATTACATTTCCGTGAATGCAGTATATCAAGCACAGTATGAATATAATATCATTGTAATATAACAATATTTTACCTGAAAACTATTAAAAAAACGAGTAACATCTCTTGAACATTGGAAGGTTAGGTTAAGTCTTTTGTTTTCGTCATGTAGTTTATCCTATTTTACATTGAAATACATCACGTTTCAGCAAAACTACTATTTATTTCTGAGAATATATTCATTCAGGCACAGTTTAGGTAAAATATACATGTGCTGTAACTTTTTTTAATTGAAAACGATTCGAAAAATACGTACCCTTTAGCCCTGTTCAAGGAGAAGACTGGGAGAAGCTGTTTGGTGCTGCAGACGATGACAAGGAAAATGATTTTGATGGATTTTAATGAAAATATTCAGAAAGACCCTGGCACTATCAAGGAGAGTGGCTGCTGAAGGCTTCCAGGACATGGCAGAGGACAAGATTAGGGAGCTAATTGAAGAGCACGACACTGAGCTGCCCGAGGAGGATCTACAGGAGTTAGTAGACTCGGGCAAGGAAGAGGAAGCGAAAGGGAAAGAGGATGAGGAAGAGGAAGAGCACCAAGAAATAACATTGGAGAAGTTGGGGGAGATGACCAGGAATATTGAGGCACTGAAAAACCTGGCCTATAGTATGGACCCCTCCATGGTGCGTGCCCTGAAATTCATGCGAGGGATAGATGACGTTTTCGCTCCACACAAAAACATCATGGAAGAAATGAAAGAAAGAGACGACAACTCCCCATCACCAAGTTCTTTGATCACCGAAGGAGAGATTTATTACCATCAATCACTGGCGGCAGTGAGGAAGCAGCTGAATCCACCGTCGCCCCCACTTCACCACCCATTATGGAATTGAGTGACGATGAGCCCGAGGACCCCCGTCCTGTAGCCGAGGATAGGTACTGTACAGTAAAGTGAAATTTTTATCTCTTTTTTTTTAATAGCTTTTCATGCCATGTTTATTGTTTGTAAAAATGCACAGCACAGTACAGTTGAGTACTGTACATAGGAAGTGGAGGTGCAGTTATTCACAAAACATTTGTGTTCGTTGTCGGCAGTAGTGACGGTGAGGAGGTGGAGGAGGCAGAGGGGGTGGAGGAGGTAGAGGAGGGAGCAAGTTGGGAGGAGTGGTGACCTTGGACGCGGGAGCAGGGACGAGTGGAGATGCCATCCAGTACATTACGGGTGTATTAATTGTTTTTATAGCTATTTTTGCATTTTAATATTAAATATTGTACATTACGTTTCAACAAAACTACCATTTATTTCTGAGAACATGGAAATGTAATATTTTTGCTGAAATGATGTACGTAATACAGTGGAAAGTGGGATAAAATTGTGACGAAAGCAATGACTTTCGCTTTCTTTCGTTCAAAAGATGTTTCCGTAATCGCTTTTCGAATGGTTTTCAGTTAAAAAAAACTGTTGCATCACAAGTGAATTAGGATAGAATATTATTGTAATACAACAGATTTTTAACTGAAAACCATTCGAAAAGCGATTACGGTAACATCTTTTGAATAACGAAAGAAAGCGAAAGTCATTGTTTTCATGATTTTATCCCACTTTCCACTGTAATATGTACATCATTTCAGCAAAAATATTACATTTCCATATTTATTTCTGAGAATACCTATATTCATTCAGTCACAGTTAAGGTAAGATATACTTGTGATGTAATATTTTAATGAAAATACGGTATCGTAGTTTTCTCTTGTTTCAAATTTAATTAACAAAGATTGATGTTTCAAATGTAATGAACAAAAATTTATGTACAGTATCTATAAGTAAACTTTAAAAAATGAATACTTTGTTTTACATCGTCCTGTGCTACCATACCATGGATTTGGCTACTTTGGGCTAGCTGTGATGACGTAAGAGATCTGCCCTGGCAACTGTACCGACACTCACAGCTGGTGGTGCGTTGGTGCATCGTTTCCATTGTTTACTGGTAGTTACAGGTTGACAATCCTTTATCCGAAATCCTTGGGGCCAGAGGCATTTCGGTTTTCGGAATGGTTAGGGTTCTTTTTTTTTTTTTTTTTTTTTTTTTTTTTTTTTTTTTTTGTGTGTGTGTGTGTGTATTAGCCCACCCGGACACAGATCACTGACCCACATTGGGGCCTGGGGGTCTAAAATATAATAAAAATAATAATAATAATAATTCATAGGTCTAGGTTGTGTTTCTCACTTTTGATCATTTTTTCATTCTTGTATTTCTTTTCTGTATTATTATTTTATTATATTTTATTATTATTATTATTATTATTATTATTATTTTATTTTGGTGTATAATTATTAAAAATTTTATTTACTATGAATAATTATTATTATTATAATTATTATTACTATTACATTTTTGCCCCCCAGGCCCCGATGTGGGTCAGTGATCTGTGCCTGGCTGGGCTAATAATCCCTGCAAAAAAAAAAAAAATTTGCCCCACAAAAAAACTTTCAGTTTTTAGAGCTTTTCGGTTTTCGGAATTTCGGATAAAGGGTTGTCAACCTGTACTGGTAAATATTTTTCCACCTAACGAAACTATTACCCGTTTAGAGGTCGACCCCCAATTTTTGGCCAAATAATTTGGTCTTAAAAACTTAACTACACACAGGTATATACGGTAAATAAGGACATGGGGGGGGGGGGGGGGTGGCAGCACATATACACGGATTTTTAACATCCACGGGTATCTCTGTTACGTAACCCCCGCGTATGTTAAGGGCCGACTGTAGTCCGTGATGACGTTATGACGAATCAGTCTGGACGTCGGAATCATGGGTATCTAAAGAGAAGTGACATAACGAAGCAACATTGTCGGGGGGAACGTTAAATGAGGACTTACTGTACAGGTAAAAGAAATAATTGTCCTAAGGGCAAATACATAAAGGGAATATACCTTTTTTTGTACACAGGTGAAAATGTGCCCCTCCCGGTCAGGAAATGTTATTTGCAGATTTGTCGATTCGCGGCCAGTTTGAGAACCTAACCCCCACGAATTTGAAGGTTATACTGTATACTGTACTGAATTAAGATATACAGTATCATTTCTCTCTCATCCCATCATTTGATTGTGAGGATAAAAAATAAAAATTTTACACAATCATTTCCCTGCTGCTCAGTGTTGAAGATTGAAGCTTAGCCAACTGTACAGTACAGTACCGGGTACATGAAACTAATCACTTTTTACATCTTAACACTGCTTTAACGGTATTCTTGGCTGATTATATGTTGGTACAGGACTGCGCAACACAGATCTTATGCGAAAACAGTAGTGAGTGAGCAAACAAGCTTGTACATTGGCAGTAAACAATGAACTAAGAGTCTTATGAAGCAAGAGTTTGAGGAGGTACAGCAACCAAACATAGGCATACCATGCAGTTACATGACAGTGGTGGCCAATTATAGCTCACAAGCACTCTGAGCCTACCCGCCCATGCACCTGGCACATGTTCCTGTGTCAGAAACATGATTCAATCTCTCAGAAATTCATTTCCATGCCCGGAATGGGGAGATTTATCCTAGAATTTTTTGGAATGCTCAAATAAAAAAAGGAATCCGGCCATTGGAGAGTTCCAGGGATCGAAGATTCCAACAAATGGAGAAATTACTGTATATTAATTAATATATAATGGATAAATGCATATCAGGATTTTATAAATTATGTTTCTTTCCAACTGGTCATCCCAGCACCTAAACACAATTCTCCATAATTTAATGGGTCGTCCAATAAACACAGGCCCCTGAACATTTGGGCATTTCCTATATTCTTCTCTTGAATTTTTTCCTAATTCCTGGTTGATCTTGTAACCAATAACATTATTTATATTTACTATAAGCAACTTGTTAAGCCTCTTAATAATTCCCTTTCAATAAACATTTATTCTGTATAAAGTTTTAGAAATATAATGAAAGTTTTATGGTGGCAAGGATATAAAAATAGGAAATGGGGACAACTAGTGAATAGAGAAAATCTGACTAGTGGTAACAAGATGAGAAGGGAAATATAAATAGTAGTAGTAAGACAAGAGGGAAGTAAGTACAGCAGATGATTTAAAACAAGTGTTGTAAGTGAAAATACAGTAGTATTGACAAAGAGCAGAGTTGGGTCAATCCATGTCAAGTTAACCAAAATAAATAAAAAAAAACATCAACCGTCATGAAATTGGCTAATATTTGGAATATAAATAGAACTTTTTAAGCTGATTTCAGAAAGGTTTTACTTTTTAAAATCGGATTTACCGTTGCAGAGTTATGGCGATTTGAAATTTGATCATTTCATGCTCGCTCAAGCGGAACGGTGACTGATTTTAAATCAACCCGAATTCAGATGCTTATTAAATGCCAACGAGTGTAGATATAAACTTAAAACTTATCAAATATAAAAGCTTACATCATACAGTTTAATATGCAATGGAAAAAATGTGGTTGCTATGGGTGGTGTGTGGTTGCTAGGGGTTTAAAGTACAACACATTTCATGTTCGGTCAACCGTAACGTGCTACGGAAATGACCATAACTTTCGCAGAACCATATGGATTTTTAATTTTAATGGCTCAAATGAAAGATCTAGTGTTCAGCTACAACTTCAACATAAAGACCTTCTGCCCTTTTGGGTTTTTCTTGACAAAAATGAGGCTCAAAGTAACTGTCTGCTATGTTTTCAAAAAGCAGTTTCACAAAGTTAGCCTTGCTTATTGTTTTAAATTTTTTTGTTCAATGGTCAATTATTGATCATATCTTTGAACTAAGATAGAATTTAGATATTAACTTTCTACTGTGGAAATTATTATGAGACATGATCAATCAATGATATTATATTTATAATTATGGATAAGACAAGACAACATATTTAAAAAAAACATTGAAAAGTGAAGACATATATGTATTAAATTGCCTACTACAGTAATAGTGAAAAATATTGAGATAAATCGACATTTACTTTGAGCCTCATTTTTGTCAAGAAAAACCCAAAAGGGCAGAAGGTCTTTATGTTGAAGTTGTAGCTGAACACTAGATCTTTCATTTGAGCCATTAAAATTAAAAATCCATATGGTTCTGCGAAAGTTATGGTCATTTCCGTAGCACGTTACGGTTGACCGAACATGAAATGTGTTGTACTTTAAACCCCTAGCAACCACACACCACCCATAGCAACCACATTTTTTCCATTGCATATTAAACTGTATGATGTAAGCTTTTATATTTGATAAGTTTTAAGTTTATATCTACACTCGTTGGCATTTAATAAGCATCTGAATTCGGGTTGATTTAAAATCAGTCACCGTTCCGCTTGAGCGAGCATGAAATGATCAAATTTCAAATCGCCATAACTCTGCAACGGTAAATCCGATTTTAAAAAGTAAAACCTTTCTGAAATCAGCTTAAAAAGTTCTATTTATATTCCAAATATTAGCCAATTTCATGACGGTTGATGTTTTGGCCTGGTTAATTTGACACGGATTGACCCAGTAGCAAAACAGCCTAGGTGTGACCATGAACATTCACTGGCGAGCGAACAAAAAGTTCACCGTGTGTTTTAAACTCAAGTCCTGTAATCATTTTTTTATAAACATTTTTGGTCTCCATAAACCAAGTTTTAAATAATAGTATCAAATTTCATCTCCATCTTTATTCAGTGGGTTAGCCTTTTTTGTTTTTTTGTTTTTTTTTGGGGGGGGGGGAGGGTATTTTTTTTTAAGGTGTAGTTGACTTATGCCATTATAACAACATTTTAAGCTCCTTATCTATTTTTGTGTGAATGTGGGTCCCAAAAATCTCTCGGCCCATTACAGACTGTCTGGATACAGTACAAGAAGGCAGCATGGCTGCCACTGTACTTGACTAGCTTGACTTCCTTAGTTGTAAATTTAGGAACCTACATACAGCGGGGTGAACTGTGGGTGCAGTTGGTGCAAACCAGCAATCCTTAGGATAGGAAACAAGTGCTGTATCCATTTGACCATTGCACCCCAATATTTGTATGTACCATATGATAACAGCAAAACCAAAAACGGTCAGCAATTAGAGTGAATGATTGTAGGCTAGTTAAAAGAGATTCTTGTTGCTTGTGACCACAGTCACCTGGCACCATAGCAAGAAAAGGCTTACAAGTATGAAAATAAAGTACTGGGATATCATACTATCAGGTAACTGAGGCTAACCCACGCAAGTGTGGAAAATGGCCATAAAACAGTTATGATATTGAAGTATACAGGGGGTTCCCAGGTTACGAACAGGTACCATTCCTGAAGATGTTCTTAAGTCGTATTTGTATGTAAGTCGGAACACATGCTATGTGTACACTGTACTTACAGAACAATGTTTAGAATCTTATATCATAGCCTAAGTCCTTATTCAGTGGTCCGTCGGTTAACAAACACAATTCGTTCCAGATGGTCGTTCATTAACCGAAAATTTTGTTAAGCGAAATCATTGTTTCAATGGGATTTTGGGTAATTGGTTTCAGCTCACCAAAAATTACATACAAAGTAAAAAAAAAATGCAGTAAAGTACACTTACTTTGAAGTGTTTATGTAGAAGGCTCCTGGTTGATGATGATGGGAAATAGAAGTGGGGGTGGAGGAGGAGGGAGAAGAGAAGGAAGTGGGGGTGGAAGAGAAATCACCCCATGCTTGATGCCATCATTTCACCCGTAGAATTTTAAGTTCACTTGGTGTAATTCAAGATTATTTTCTTTAAATCAACACTGCACTGCACTATATATTGTCAATATGTTAAATAAATTTCAGAATGACCAATAATTGTACTGTAAAAATGTAAAAATACTCTGTATTCAAGAGACCCACAAGAAAGATGTTTCCTCCACTGAACAGAGATACAAACTGAGGCCTTGGTGAGTGAGTGAAGTGGCTGATGGGCACACCAAAAACTAGTTCCCTGTACTGCAATTATGTTAAATAAGTGTTAAAATGACTAAAAAATTTAATATAAAACGTGGAAAATTATTGAATAGTACAACCTTCTTGATATTTACACCAATTTTAATGAATGTATTGGTGGACTAATCTTCCAGCTGGTGAGCAAGCCAAAACATGTCGAAACATTTTCGTAAGAATTTCGTTAACCGAATTTTGTTCGTTAACCGAAATGAAGATTCTTATGGAAGGTAATTCGTTAACCGTTATTTTGTTAACCGAGGCGTTCGTTAACCGAGGGACCACTGTATTACAGTAGGCTCTCGCCAATAACAATTTCCACAATAACGTTTTCGACAATAACGGTAAGTTACAATAGATAACCATTTTCGTTAACGTCTGGATTCTCTTGAATAACGGAGATTTTGTGGGAAGCGTCCGTGCGCATCAATCATAGCATTTGTTTGCTGCCATGTTGGTGACGTAGTTGTCCGCTCCGCCTCACTCTCACACGCTCCGTGGAAGACAGCACTGCGCCCACGTGTGAGATTTTAGCCTCTATAACCAGTGGTTGCTAGGGTCGGTGATCAATAATGGCTTCCGCATTTTTGCCTGTGGCGGTTAGGGGAGGTGGTGGAGGGAGTGATTTGCCGCCTGAACGCCCGGGAACCTTTAAAGTGAATGAGAAAAAAGATCCCAAAGCTAAGAGACAAAGCCACAAGAAGAGTGCCTACTCGGTCAAGGATAAAGAACAGATTGTTGAACTCATTGAAAGTGGTGCACGGAACATTGATATTGTGAGGAAATTGAACTTTCCTGAGTCTACAGTGAGAAATATTAAGAAATATTTCGGTAGTGATGGAAATGCGAGGCGAGCTATGAATTATAAGTGATAGAAATAGGTTGTTAGTGATAACAGAGCATTTTCTTTTGAAATGGTTAGCTTGTAGAATGAATGACAGTGCAAGTCTTAGCAGCCCTCAGATATGGAGCAATCATCACACCAAGCACCTCAAAAACTCCCCCAAGCTAAGTGTTATATTACTCAAACTCTTGGGGCGGCAGCACCAATAAACCCTTTTTACATGTATTTTAATGCCACACAAATAAAGTTTTCGCTAATAACCGCGTTTTTCAGGCACCTATTAAACGTTATTGGTGAGAGCCTACTGTACATCTAAAATCACTTAATTTAAGACAAAAGAAGAAATTAATGGCAAAATTCAGTAAATGAAAGTAAAAAAATATATCAGGTAAATAAATACTGTAAATGAAAGTTTAACCCCATTCGTATCAGCTGACGTTCGTAAGTCGGGGACCCCCCCTGTACTGTAAATCCAATCCAAAAAAATAAATTATGAATGTTAATAGATAATGTGAGCACCAAACAGTGCAAGTAACAAACAAGTAAACAAATTAGGACTGATAGATAGTGGTAACTGAAGGATAGTTTGATTTTTGTAAGTTTCAGATGAATAAGGGAGGATAAGTTAGTGTGCTTGTGGGTAAGAAAACCACTATGAGAAAAGATGATTCATTTGTTTCCGATAGATATTCTTTCTATGGTGTCAGACCAGCTGATCTTTTATGTATTTTTTCTATATGATGTCAGTATTAATTTTCATGAATTTCAACATATAGTTCATCAGTCTTTTCAAAAGTAAGTGATTTTTTTTTTCATTCTCCTCTTTAAGCAGATTTCATCAACCAAAGAGAATTTCCGGAAGACTTGGACAGCCAAATACACATTACGCTCACACTTTGACGGCGTGCGAGCCCTCTGTTTCCACCCACAAGAGCCCACTCTCATTACCGCCTCTGAAGATGCTACGCTGAAACTCTGGAACCTCCAAAAAACAGTACCAGCTAAGAAGTGAGTTGATGATGCTTCTTTCTATGGTATCTATAAACAGTGTCTTATTGGTATGGTAATATCTAATGTCAAGATACATATTGCTTGTGTTGTTTGTCAGAGAGTACAACAGCTGCCTCCATATACTCCATTTCTTTTAACAGTGTGGCATTTAAATGTACAAATGAGTCCTAATTTGAGTTAGTCGTTGTGCTCTGTAATAACTCTTCAGTTTCATTCATTTGTACACATTCATGCCAATATACAGTGATTTTCCCGTTAGCCGGAACAATTGGTGCAGAGCACTTCCAGGGGCGAGAGATTTCCTTGTAACAAGACGACTTTCTCAAACCTGGAAAAATTCCTTATCCTCGGAATTTTTTTCGATTACTGGGAAAAGTTTCTGAGTGTCTAAATTAGACAGTCTTGCACAGATGCACACTAACCCACTTCCCCAGAACGTTTATGGGTGCTGGAGATGTTTTCCTCGAGTCTAAATTACTGGAATCCGTAAATACAATTCTAATTAAGTTAGAAACTTAATGTCTTTACTATAATAATCCAGAATAATAGTTCATCTAAAAGTTTGATTAAATAAATATATTTAAAAATTAAAAATCTAAAAGATATGGACATGAATGAAGCTGTGTGTTACAGCAAAGACTGGTATTTTCCACTCCCATGGAGCTGTGGTGGATTAGTGGGTCTTGTGTAACTGATCTGACCTGACAGTATGCAATGTCAGGTGCAGGTAGGGTGGTGGATTAGTGGTCTCATATTACTAATCTTCTGATGGAATGTCAGGTTACCCTTTCTTGAGTGGAGGATTAGTGGGTCTCATGACCTGAATATGTCTTGAATAAACACGAATCCTAAAATATGTTGAGGGAGATTGTGGTAAGTATAAGTATAAATGAACAAAGTTGTATCCCTTCAACATTAAGCTACATAACATTTTAAAATATGGAGTGAGAAAGTAGAAAGGTTTGGGTAATTAGAGAGTTGGAATGGATATGGGTGTTGCCAAGCACTCCTCAATAGCTGATATTTAACTCATTACCATGCAGTCACACACATGCAGATGTCTTAATTCCCTTGCTAGGAGTGTGTGAGTGGGAGTGTGTGGTTGTTGAAGGGTGTGTTTGTGTGTGATGTAGGGGTGTATGTGTGATGTGTAGGTAGTGGTGTTGTGTGTTGACGAAAGTGGACCTTTTGGGGGGGGGGGGGGGGGGTAGGGTCGCGTGGTCAGTCTCTCCCCCCGCCCCTTCCTCGCTGAAGCGTGGAGATGAATTTGATACCATAATGATCCTTAATAAATTCTCTACCAAATGTTTCCAATACGATATCCTTAAACGAAATATTTCTATTTGATATAGTGATGGGAATTCCATTCTCTTATAAAAAAAATAGAAATGTTGATACCGGAGTCAATAAAATTAGTTCTAATTTCGTTAGACACACCATTTTATGTATCAAAATAATCCTAAACACTTTATCTAAAAAAAATTTAAATAATGCAGTTAACCCTCACTTTACGCGGTTAATGTAACCCGGAGGGTCCCGCGTAAAGTGAATAACATAACATATGGGATTAATTGAAATGGAGTCCGGGCCGATCCCCAAACTCCACTTTTTGACGACACACAACTATGTTGTAGTAAAAATATTATCTTAACTTTATGATGGTATGCACACACAATTAATAATTAAGAGAAATATCAATAATATTAGGTTTTTTAGCACTTACATTAGTAGAAAAAATGGCTGGGCACAAGGGGATGGGCGGTTGGTTCCGAGGCAGAGGGCAGATTATTGGCCCTCACCTGTGTCACTTGTATCAATTGTATCACTATCCACCACAGAGGCTTGCAAGGCCTCTTTGTCAAACTCCCCAAAGTCCATATAAGTCCATATCCTCACCATAATTATCACTATCACTGACTGTGGGTGGCGGGTGAAGAACTGGTAATGTTTTGATGACTGGGTGACCTTGTGCGCACCATGTTCGCGCCGCTTACACAACATGGCGGATGGCGGGAGGTTTGGATCCAAAAATGGCATGGCTCGCCAGCCGCTCTCCGCGTAAAGGAGTACACGCACCGCGGAATGTGAGCATCCTGGGTTCCGGCAGGGCACCGCGTAAACGTGGAAACGCGGAATGTGGGACCGCATAAAGTGAGGGTTAACTGTATATTTAAAAAACAAAAGCTCTATATGACACACACACACCCCTACCTCTCTCTCTTTGCTGTCACTCTGAATCAAGTATGACGATCATTCAGCTATGATACAATGATATGAGTTATTAAGGATGTCACCTTCATTGGTGAGTTTTAAGGTGACTAAAGAGGCCGATATGGGACCGGCACGTGTGGAGGGCTGCATCTAGTGCAGGAGGGGCGGTGGTAGTGTCTTTACGGCATTGGCGCTTGTCTGCCTCGGTTTGTAGTCGGGCTAACTCAAAAGTGTTGACACCTAGTGTGGTGCTCCTCCAAGCATTGCTGTGTGGAGTAATCAACTCCCAGGTGAGGGGGTCGATTTGGCACTTTTTCAGGCTTGTCTTAAGACTACCCTTATACCTTTTCAGTTGCCCGCCGGCATTACATTTACTATTCGTTAGGTGACTGTAAAGTAGCTGCTTTGGCAGTCTACTGTCGTCCATGCGGGTAACAAGGCCAGTCCAGTGTAGTTGTTCTTGGATAATGGTAGCCTCGATGCTCCTTCAGTTGGTGTCAGCAAGAATACTGGCATTTGTTCTCTTGTCTTCCCAGCGAATTCGGAGGATGAACTTTGACTACGTTGGTGAAAGTTTTCAAGTGCCTTGAGGTGCCTCCTTTATGTGACTCATGTCTCACTGCCATATAGCAGGGTGGGGAGGACCACTGCTTGATACAGTATACTGTACGTGCAGCTTTGTAGATAATTTCAGCCCCCTACAGCTGAAGGCAAGGTTTCGGACTCTGCTAAAGGCTTGAGATGCACATCTGATCCGATGCTGAATCTCTTCATCGATGTCTGAAGTGGTGGACAGGTGGGAGCCGAGATACCGAAAGTGGGTAATATTAGAGAGGGTAGTACCGTTAAGCTGGTTGGATGGTGGAGATGTGGCTGAACCAGAGGCAGGTTGAAAGAGAACCTGAGTATTACGTACAGTCACCTCAAGACCGAAGTGCGCATACGCATGTGCGTTGGTGCTTAGGATCTCCTCTAGGTTGTGTTCAATGTAAGCAACAAGGGTGAGGTCATCTGCATACTGATGTTCACTATTCAAAGTTGCCGACACCTCTGTTCCTGCCTGGAGTCGTCTTAGGTTGAAAAGACCCTTCAGCCAGAACTGGATCTCCACCCCGCCGGCTAAATTGCACTGACACGAGTAAGGAAGGCAGCCAAGAAAATGGAGAAGAGAGTTGGTGCCAGTACACACCGTTGTGTGCTATTTAAAGATTAGTAGGGTCATTACCTAATACCTGACCATTGTGGACCTGATCTCACCCTCCTCTGTATATATACACCTTGGTTTGTATTTCTCTTTAGTCTGTACTCACCCCTGAAGATGTGAATTACACGAAAGTGCTTGGGAACTTCGTGTTTTCCTCTTTCCTTGTGGTTATCAGCATATACCTAGATCACGCGCACCTACAGTGATTTACTTGCATATACAGTGGGGTATGCTATAACGAATCTAATTGGTTCTAGAACCTTGTTCGTTATAGCATTCGTTCGTTATAGGATTAATCCGTTCCAGGCCCCCAAATACAACCACTTAACACTGAAAAATATAATATAAAATTGTAAAAATTGTAAAAAAGTGCATAAATATGCATCTAAACCCCTGAAATAAAGAATATCATTAATACTTGTAATAAAAAAACAATAAATTAGCAAAAAAAAAAAAAAAAAAAAAAAAAAAAAATTAACTGTTCGTTGTAGGAGTTTCGTTCGTTATAGCATTCTCAATTTTATAGGTAAAACCGTTCGTTATCGGAATATTCGTAGTCGGATCCGTTCGTTATAGCATACCCCACTGTATATATATACAGGTAGTCGTCGACTTACGACCTAGATTGGTTACGGCCGACCGGTCGTAAGTTGATCTGGTCGTAAGTCGGCCTATGTTATAATTACCTTACGTATATTATACTGTAATGTGTAATGATAATATAATCATCTTTAAGTCATATTTTATCAACATTTTCTTTGTTCATTATTGTTACGGTCGTCAGGTTTAAGTAAATCACTGCATACTACAGTACAATTGGTTTATTATTTACACTGGGGCTGGGGCCAAAACTGTCGTACCGCCGGTCGTAAAGTCGAACAGACGTAAGTCGCATAGGTCGTAAGTCGACGACTACCTGTATATATATATATATATATATATATATATATATATATATATATTTTATTTATTTATTTATTTATTTAATTATTTAGTTTGACAATCCCTTATCCGAAAATCTTTGGGGCCAGAGGCATTTTGGATTTCAGAATTTTTTGGTTTTCAGAATGGTTAGTTTTTTCTTCTTTTTTTTTAGTGTGTTTGCCCACCCGGGCACAAGTCACTGATCCACATTGGGGCCTGGGTGGCGAAAATATAATAATAATTATAATAATAATAATTCATAGGTCTAGGTCGTATTTCTCACTTTTTATTGTTTTTCATTCTTGTATTTCTTTATTATTATTATTTTATTAATACAGTTTTATTATTATTATTATAAATTTTATTATAATATTTTGTTATTATTATTATTGTTATCATTATTATTTTAGTTTGGTGTATTTTTTAATTAAAATTTTTATTTACTTTGAATAATTATTATTATTATAATTAATATTACTATTACTATTACATTTTCGCCCCCCCCCCCCCCCCCCCAGGCCCTGATGTGGGTCAGTGATCTTTGCCTGGGTGGGCTAATCCCTGTTTAAAAAAAAAAAATGCTCCACAAAAAAACTTCGGTTGTCAGAGCTTTTCAGTTTTCGGAATTTCGGATAAAGGGTTGTCAACCTGTATATTGGACGTCATATTCTAATTGAAGACTAATCAGCGTGGGCTAGCAAATTTGGGATAAACAGCAAGAATGTCCCCAAGCACCCCCGTTTCAATGTAGTAATTGCAAAGTTCATGATACAATAAGCCAGGTAGCCTGAAGTCTTTGACAGTGTCAAATTCAATAATATAGTGTTCAAGTGTATGCTTTAAAGGTTTATCACAAAGTTTACATGCTGAGTGTTCTGGTATGGGTACAGTGTTACTAACATGCCAGATGTGTCTGTATCCTAGCCTAATTCTGGCCACGACTACATCACATTGTGTGGTTCTGTACTTATGCTGGCCATACCGGTACCTCTCGTCACAAAATTTGTCATATTTACTAATGCTACAACTGCCAGGTCTCTCTGCATTTCTCAGTTCTTCTAGATTAAAGTTCCTGATTCTGACTTGAATGTTTTTAAGTACTGTACAGCATTAGACAGGCCAAGGTCAACATTTTATTTCTTACATGCCTCATTGGCCAGTCTATCAGCACGGTCATGATACCTAATTCCAACATGGGACGGAATCCACACAAATTCGATACAAGAGTTGTTCTCATTGGCAGTTATCACATTTCTTTTAATATCACATACAACTTTAGACATAGAACCTGACGGGTTGTTCATTGATTTCAAAGCACTTTGAGAGTCACAGAATATCACCCCACCTCCATTTTCTTTAAGGTAGTCTGTGGCTAAGTAGATTCCAGATAGTTCAGTTTGTATTGTGCTGGCCCAGTTGTTCAGCCTTTGCTTGTTTGACACTATCATCTCTTTTTCTTTATATATTACAACTGCATAGCTTGTTCTTCTTGTGTTTGTCTGCACAGAACCATCAGTAAATGCATAACATTCATTTGATATAATACTCTCTATGTGTCTGTTAATAGTTTCTAGTGTGACACATCTCATCACATCGGTGTTTAACATTTGCTTACTACCAACAGGAGTGTGATTAATAGGAACTGATATATCCAGCCAAGGAGGAATGGCATTAATGGGTTCGTCTGGGGTGATTGGGACATTCAGTTTCAAGAGATCTGCAACACTTTTATGAAGCCACACCCTAAAAAGAGTCTTTTGTGGAAGGTTAGCGAGATAGTCGGGATTACTTAGATAGAACATCAACTCAGTTTGAGCTGTAGTTTGGGGACCATTGTTCTTCAAAACTTTGACACGAAATATGGTATTAAGTAGAGCTATCCTCTCAGATAGGGAGGGCAGTCCGAGCTCTTTCTTCATGTTTACAATTCTGTTTGATTTTGGACATCCTAGAATGATGCACATGGCTTCATTTTGCACTACCTCAAGGCTGTTGAGTTGTTTAAGTGGAATAGTCACAAGATGGAGAGCATGATAGTCAGCTACAGAACGAATGAAGTGAAGATAGAAAGTACGAGCATAGGTGATGTTAATTCCATAGCCCTTGCCAACAAGGGTTCTGAGGGGTTTAATGCACCGCTTTAGTTTGGCACGAAGGTTGCCGACAAAGTTTGCATTATTCACATAGTTCCAAGGGCATGCTGGTAATGTTAAAATCAAGAGGCAGAGGGTGAGCACGACGAGGATTGAGGACCCTCATCTTGTCAACAGATATTATGAGACCACATTCCACAGTCCTCTGGGCAAATACAACCAGCAAGGCTTGGAGCCTGAGGTTGGTCTGTGTCATAATGCAGATATCATCAGCATAGCATATTACAGCCTCGTTTGGCTGAACTGGAATGTCAGCATTAAGCTTGTGCATCAGTATATTAAAGAGCATGGGACTTAACACTCCTCCCTGAGGTGTGCCAAGCTCAAATGATCTCATTCTGGCATTTTTTACTCCCCTAAAC
Source organism: Homarus gammarus (assembly GCA_958450375.1). NCBI lineage: Eukaryota > Metazoa > Arthropoda > Malacostraca > Decapoda > Nephropidae > Homarus > Homarus gammarus. The sequence goes on along the minus strand of CAUDMG010003421.1, from coordinate 973,726 downwards.
AGAACACCGGCATACCTGTTGGACAGATAACCCTTTATCTATGTCAGGAGGTTACCTTGGATGCCCAAATTAGCTAGTTGCTCAAGTATAATGTCTCTATTAGCTACATCAAAGGCTGATTTAAGGTCTATGAAGGCTGTTTGTGTCTTATTTTTTTGAGTGAAGATATTTTGCAAAGCATGTCTGTGTGTTGCGCCCGGGCATGAACCCATACAGATTAGGGACCAGTTTGTCTTTGACGTGAAACATGAGACGGTTGAGAAAACTCTTTCAAGGACTTTACACATACAGGATGTGAGTGAAATGGGCCTGAAGTTTGGAGAGTTAGCTTTAGCGATTGGTACTATGTTTCCATGAGTCCATGTCTAAGGCAGAATAACCTATGTGAGGCTCATTTGATACAGGTCAAGCAGTGGATGGTTAGGGATCTCATTTAACAATCTCAGGGTGTTATAGGTTATGCCATCCTCACCCGGGGAGGATGATTCACCTTTTATTTGTGCTGTTGTTAGTTCGTGGTGTGTTATAGGAAATTGGTCGGTAAGGTCTGGTGAGGAACAGGCTATTTCAATATTGAAACCCCTATTAATGTCTGTGGTTTTATGTGTGGACAGCCAAAAGGCTGAGGGTCCACCAGAGTGCTTCTCTGTTGACCAAGTTGATGGGCTTGGTTAGTTCGATGACAGCCATGTACAGGTCACGACGCTGTTCTCTGCACTTTTCCTGTATCTGGCGGGCAGCAAAGATCATGTCAGTGGTGCCAGGTGATAGTCTAAAACCACATTGAGATTCTGGGAGGAAGTTTTCCACCTCAGGTAGTAGTCTGTTTAGGACTACTCGGGCGATAATCTTGTCAGCTACGGACAGCAGCGAGATCCCACGGAAGTTGCCACAGTCTGACCGGTCTCCCATGTTCTAATAAATATTGACAATGGAGGCGTCTTTAAGAGCTTGGGAGATTTCCTCATTTTCCCATATATTGTCCAGGAGAGAGTGGAGACGGCTGGTAAGCAGAGGTTCTCCTGCCTTGTACACCTCGGCTGGAATTCCATCAGGCCCCGAGGCTTTGTTATTTTTCATCTGTTTGATGAGAGTAACTACCTCATCCAGGGATGGAGGATAGCTGAGGTAGGTCAGCTCTGGATGCTGAGGGACCTGCTGGGTAGTCAGGACATCCACATCAGTGTTTAAGTTGAGCAATGAATGGTAGTGCTCATTTCAGCGCTGGAGGAGGCCTTCATCGTCTTTTAATTATGAAGTTACCGTCAGATGAGCGGAGAGGGGGCTGTGCCACAAATGATGGGTTCTTGAAATGTATTAGTGAAAATTAAAAATTTGTGCATATTGTGCTGATCTGCAAGTTTTTGTATTTCACATGCTTTATTTTTAAGCCAGTCGTTCTTTAGATTGTGAAGTTCCCGCTGGGCTGCCTCTTTCTCCTTGCGGAAGGTATCAGCTTTGGTCCGAGACTGAGGGTTATTCTGCCAGTAAGTAAAAGCAGCACATTTATCATCGATGAGTACTTTGATTGCAGGGTCATTTTCATCAAACCAGTCCTAGTGTATTCTTTTCATCTGGCCGAGGGTCTCTCTGCAGGTTTTTGTCAGAACAATATTAAGAGTATTCCATTCGGCACTGGGATTCGCGTAGTTTGCTGTTGGGTTGTTTATAAGCCCATGTTTGAGCTGCTCTCTGAAAGCTTGTGCTACTGCTGGGTCCCCCAGTCACTTAGTATTAAAACCTCTTCTGAAGGCTTGCTGCCTTCGCCGTTTTGGTGTGATTTGAAGTGAGAGCTTGGCTCTGACAAGTCGATGATCAGTGTTGCAGTGGTCTGATGGCTCTGGTGAGGAGGACATCTCGGCGATCTTTTTCTTTGACAATGATGTAGTCAATGAGATGCCAGTGTTTGGATAATGGGTGTTGCCACAAACCCTTGAACTTGTCGGCCTGCCTAAACAAGGTATTGGTGATAGTGAGGTTGTGTGCAGCACACTTGCTGAGGAGGAGTAGGCCGTTGGTATTACACTTGCCTATCCGTTTCTCCCTTTGGTTTCCTGCCAAATGTTAGCATCTCTGCCAACTGTGGCATTGAAGTCAACTGGAAGCACAACCTTATCTTCTCTGGAGTTAGAGGTTAGCACTCTGTCAAGGTCGGCATAAAAGACCTCCTTGATGTCATCCTCAGCATCCAGTGTTGGGGCCTATGCTTTTAATGAAAAGGGCATGACGTGAGTGATTCAGTGGAACTCAGAGCGTCATGAAGCGCTTGTCGATCCCATAGGCATTTCTGTTAGCCTGTGTAGGATGCGTTAGTAGATGGCAAAGCTAACTCCATAAATGTGGTTTCTATACGCAGCAGGCTTACCCATCCAGAAGAAGGTATAGCCAGACCCCCGTTCTGTGAGCTGGCGCTCATCTGGGAGCCGGTACTCACTAATGGCTGCCATGTTGATGTTATACCTAGCCAGGTCTTTTGCCACAAGGCAGTTTTTCTTTCAGGACGCTTATTTGTGCCAGTATCCAGACGGGTCCTGACATTCCATACAGCGACCATAAGAGGTTGTATAGTTTGTTTTTGTTTGGATCTGTGATTTTGATTGTGTTTTCGACCGCATAAGGATGACCTTACTGGGTACGGTTGCCCAGTCAGGCTGGTTCTTTAGGCAGGCTATGTTTAGGGCACCTTTTCTAGCCCACTCCGCATGTGGGGTTGAGCAGAGTGGCTCCTCGAAAGGGCTGCTCAGTTGCACTGACAGAACCGGATTGCACTGCTGCCTAGATCCCAGCGCATAAACAACCATCTTATCTGTGCACCCATGTGCAGAGTTGTGACTAGAGACTCCCGGCAGTCATCTCTGCCTGTCCTCGTCGTCATAGGAATTTTGGGGGTACAGGGGTCTTGATGATGATGAACTGGATGATGGCTGAGAGTGAGATGATTTATGTGTTGAGGCACGAGCGCAGGCTGCAACCACACAGTCTGGCTCTCCCTTTTCCTGTTCCAGTGGTGCAAGTGTTGCAACAACTGGGGAGAGGGAGAGTTGCAATGGACTGCCGATAGCCCAGTTTGTTGGGTTTTGCCTTAGTAGCCTGTCCATCAGGCATTGCCTTCATCCGCCTGTGTAGTCGTTGGGTTCCCAAGGTGGTCACCTCTTCTGTCTGTACTGCCATTGGGGTCTTGTTAGAGCTCTGTAAGCATGTCTGCCTGATGCGGGGCTCCACCACAGATTTTTCGTTCAGGGTTGACTCCCGTAGTCTTATACTGTACCTACCAAGGTGAATCTGCAAGGCAGCGGGGCAATGGCTGGTAGTCGCCAGAACGTGTCCACATGACAGTGGGCCAACTCTCCGTCCCTCGGGGGCCCACTGCTACTCCGAGATCCCCTGCTGGTCTAGTCTGGGCCCACGAGGCACCCAGTCAACTTGTGTTGCCACGAGGAGGCACAGCAGGAGTCATGATGGTGAAGAGACTGTGCACTGGCAGGAGAAGACTTATGCAAGTTGCTTCCCTGTTCGCCACGAGGGCTAGCCAGCGGTGGTAGCTGAAAGCGAGAGGAAGCAAGCAGTGCTTGCTTGCACCTTAACACTAACATAATGCTGCCACACTAGATGCATTTCACCACCCTGTGTGCGACACACACGCAAGTGCTCGGGAATTAGCTGTTTTGGGCGGTCTATCCAGTACTCAAGGACAGATGGAATACACAGTGAGGCATCCATTGGGGGGGGGGGGGGTTCACAGTCATCCCCCCCCACCCAATAGACCCTTCTCCCTCTGGCTGGGAGGAGAAGAGTTTAACGCATACTCAGGATTATGAAAGGCAGAGGGTTTTTTTTTTTTTTTTTTTTTTTTTTTTTTTCTTCTTCTCCAAAACAGCGCTGACTTGACTTAGGAGAATATAACTTGCATTGCTGGAATTCTTGTAAGATAGCGATTAATTTGAGTATAAACATCCCTTATTTTGCACCAGACATAATAATTTTAGTAATTAACTTGGTACATTTAAGTACAGGTTGTGATAATTAATGTGGTTGGAGTTTCAAAGCTTTGTGACATCACTTGTGTATAATAAGTCTCCATATGCCCTGGTTTATTCATTGATCAGTTGTCTAAGTGCAAATGTAGCCCAGTTGAGCCATCATTTATCAGTTAATTTTAAAATAGAAATTATAATGTAAAATGTTATAAGACAATGGTTTAGTAGTGCTGTTAATGTGTGTGTTGTGTAAGTGTCTTGGCATGTCACATCACCACCTGACTCCTGGACAAACTCTTCATCAACTTCTCCAAATCCTACAATGTGCTTGGCAAGGTCAAACACACAAACACACACACACAAATGGGAATTAAGACAACGAGCATCCAGTGAGGGTCTTGTTGTGTGACTGCATGGAGGCAAATTAAAAGATCAGCTGTTGAGCCTATCACTTGGCAACACTGGTGCATGTTACCACTCCTTTCCACTCTGTCTCTCTAATTACCCAAACCTTTCTGCCTTCTCACTCCATATTTTAAAATGTTATGTGATGTAATGTTGAAGGGATACAACTTTGCTCATTTATACTTATACTTACCACAATCTCCCTAAAAATACTTTAGGTTTCTTGTTTACTGAAGACATTTTCAGGTCATGACACCCAGTAATCCACCACCCAAGAAAAGGTGACCTGACATTCCATCAGAAGGTCAGTAATATAAGAAAATTTGTTCCTAAAGCCGGAAATTGTTGGAAAATTCCGGCTTTGCGAATGATTTTCCGAGCAAATTTCAATTCCGGCTATCGGAGTGTTCCGGGTTTGAGGGATTCTGGCTAACAGAGATATTACTACATGTTTGTGTATAAGATTAAATGTCTTCATTTATTTGTATACATTCATGCCAGTATAAATGTTGGAGTGTAAGACTTAAGAATGTGAACTACTGTACTTCCCTTTCAGGTCTGCATCTTTAGACGTAGAACCAGTTTACACATTTCGTGGTCACTTGGGTCCTGTCTTATGTTTGGCGATGAACAGCGATGGGGAAAAGTGCTACTCAGGAGGCATCGACGGCACCATACGCATATGGAACATCCCTTCCTCCAATATTGATCCTTATGATTCATATGGTTAGTGTACACTGGAAAACTTCTTTTTATGGTTAATGTACACTGACAAATACATATTTATATGGTTAGTGTACACTTGTTTCTGAATATGCGTGTCAGTAAGTGAATCATGAATTGAACCACAAGTTTAACCACTTGTGTACAAGTTCTCTCTGTGCTGAATAAAATCACCTGACATTAGCAAAGTAAGGTATTAAAAGTGGCATCCCCCGTAGTGAAGGGGTGAAGTACCTTTTTAGGTTTTAGTGAAGATGAAAAGGTAAACATAAAGGATGATTTAAGTGAGAATTACCTCAGATATGAGTAGGTGAGACAGTCTCTGTAATGTCCTGCAAATTTTGTGTGTTTGTTTAAATGAGTAAATGAGAATACCAAACTTAGGTGAATCAACTTCACTCCTCTGTGCTGAATAAAATTGTCTGTCCTTATCCATTAAGAATAATAAAAATGATGTCCTGTAGTGAAGGGGTTCCTGGAGATAGTTTATCAACCCTTTGTGTATGAGGATCCCTCTGTTCTGAATAAAATTGCCTGACATTAGTCCAATAAAATATTAAAAGAGGCGTCCAGTACTGAAAGGGTTATCAAGTAAATTGAAAAATAGAGAACTCCAGTGTTGCTGTAATTCTCTATTAAATTCAACAATAGCAAAAAATAAATGTATCCAATATGTATACCGGTGATGTTCTTGTGACCAAGATCTTGAACAAGACCTTTTGTAATTTTTGCCTTGATGGTTCACCAATGTGCTCACATAGAGAGTCAGTCAACCTTCACCCCCCCCCCCCCCCCAGCTTAACTAGCCTGAAGTTTAACTATCTGGGGGAGGAAGGGGGTGGGGGTTAAGTGTTCAGGTGATCCATAAAGACTAAAATTATGAATTCTCTTTCATGTTGTTGGTCCCGACTGCATCACTAATATATCCCGGTGTATACCGTATATCTCGGCCTATAAGACGGAATTTGAACCCTAAAAAAATCAGCCCAAAATTAGGGGCCATCTTAAATACCAGGTATAAAATTCTTACCTCTTAAATATTGTGGTTTAGCGTGTCAAGAGTGGTGATGGAAACATTGTAAACCACTCACACGGTCCTACCACTAATTATTTTATACTGAAACTTATGTTTGGGAAGCTGGATTAAAAATAAGATTACCGGTATATTAAAAAAATAAAAGTATATTATAAACCTGTCTAACATACCGTAAAATAAATAACAACATACCCCAGTAATAAACACAGCTATCATCATGCACCACCCGCCATTTACCAGTGGCCAGTAAGGCATACCAGTATATTTACTGATCATAATACATATCTCCTGTAAATAATTTATTTAAAATTTATTTTTTTTAAAAGAATATTCAGTAAATGACTGTGATAATTCTTGAAACTACCGACAGTGGTAGTTTTCTTCATGCTAAATTTAGGATGAGAATGAAGAAGCCGAAGTCACCGTCAACTAATTCAGAATTTGATCCTTAATGATGATGCAACCATAAATGTATCAGGTACAGTGGTCCCTCGGTTAACGAGCACAATCCGTTCTAGAAGGTTGCTTGATAACCAAAACCATTGTTTTAATGGGTTTTTGGGTAATTGGTTCCAGCTCACCGAAAATTGCCTAAATTCAACATAAAAGGTAGAAAAGTACGCTTATTTTGAGGTGTGTATGTAGAAGGCTCCTGGATGATGATGATGGGAATTAGAATGGGGGTGGAGGAGAAGGGAGAAGAGAAGGCATTGGGGTGGAAGAGAAGTCACCCCATGGTGCCATTTCACCCATAAAATTTTAGTTTTCGTGGTGTAATTCAAGATTATTTTCTTTAAATCAACACTGCACTGCATTATATATTGTCAATATGTAAAATAAATTTCAAAATGACCAATAATTGTCTTGCAAACACAGAAAAAAAGCGTTCAGTTGAAGAGAGTCTCAAGCAAGATGTTACGTCCACTGAAAAGACAAAGACTGACACCTGTATGGTGTGTTGAGAGGCTGGATGGCACGCATAAAACTAGTTTCAATACCTTCATTTATGTTCAATAATTATTAAAATGACTAAAAAATTTAATAAACTTTTAAAATTATTGAAAAGTATAAACTTCTTGATATTTGCTAAAATGGTAAGGAATTTAAGCCCTAGAACCGATTACTGTATTGGCGGACTAATACTACAGCTGGTGGACCGCCAAATGCAAGCAAAAACATGTTCAGGTCGGCTCGTAAGAAACTTGTTAATTGAGGGATTGCTCGTTAACCGAAGATAAGAATCTTATGGAAGGTAACTCGTTAACCGAGGGACCACTGTAAACTTCACCTACCACGTATAGCCTCCCTTCCTTTGTTACGAAACAAGTTTATAAATTAAAGAAAATACTTGCAGTGTGTTTAATATATTACAGTATATTATAGATAAATAAATAAATAAACAAATAAATTGGTAAATCCATTTCAAGTAAATGGAAAAATTTTACTCGACACCGACATTAGTTCCAGTTAAATAACAGACGCTTAAGTGACGTCACTAGTGTTCACACTACACCAGCTGGCAACATTTGATGCCATTACTTGAAGTGAATTGGCCTTATTTTAAAAAACCAAGGATATGTAAACAGCACTGGTCAATGGGATGGTTGGTAAAGGACTACTGGGTCAGTAAGCTCCCAATGGTAAGTGTCACATTTGGGGTAGTCTTATATAGCGAATAGAGCTCAAAACCTACTTTTTAAATGGAAATTTTGGGGGTCGTCTTATACACTCTGTCGCCTTGTACGCCGAGATATACGGTAGTTTGCTTTTTCTGTATTAATTATTTTATGATCTGTGCATATGAAGTAAGTTTTAAAGGGTGCCAGCAGATTTATGTTTTGATTGTGTTCAAGATTTAAAAAAAAAAGAAGCATTAATTATTACTGTCATTTTTATCACAGAGCCGAGTGTGGTCGGAGGAAGTTTATCAGGACACACAGATGCAGTATGGGGTCTGAACTTCCATCCTCAGCGCCAACATCTACTTTCTTGTGCGGCAGACTCTACTGTTAGATTGTGGTCCGCAGATGCCCGCTCGCCCTTACTATATACTTATGCTGTAGAAAAAGGTACATTGTCTTGTTTTAGGATACTACTACTCCTCCTTTTCTTCCTCTTGTCACATTGAAGAACATATGTTTTAGTAATTTTCTTTACATCTAGTACCGTATAACCATAACATGCTAGTGAATCTTTTTTACATTTTTATTTCTCCCACATTTATGTTTCTCTATTGTAGCTTTATTTCCAGTTTTACAGGTTAATGTCCTTTCACAGGATTGGTTAACGTACAGTATATGATATACAGTGGTCCCTCGGTTAACGAACTCCTCGGTTAACGAAATTTCAGTTTACGAATTACCTTCCGTAAGAATCTTCAATTCGGTTAACGAAAAAAATTTGATTAACTAAATCCTTACGAAAATCATGTTTTGTTTTGAACATTAGCTGATAAGCTGAGGAGGTACTCGGCCAATTCAGTAATCTCTTCTATGTTTACATTTGTTTCCAATGGAGTAAATATCAAGAAAATTGTGCTCTTTAAGATTTTTGCATTTTTTATATAGTATTAAAATTATTGGTCATTCTAAAATTTAGCCATCCAAGTTCTGTCTACATAAAGTTATTCAACTAATATTTTTGGCTCGATATATGTAACTTTATTCATTTATTGAAACTCAATTACATGCACACACTGTCCTAAGGGCAAAGCTGTACTGCACATGTAGTCAAAATAATGTACAAAATGATTACTAAGATTTTTGTCTAGTGCAGACTATAGCATGATTATATTCAAATTAATCACTATCCATAAGAATTCCAACAATGTAAGTTATATTCTCCCCTGTCACTTCTGTGACATCTTATAAGCAAAAAACAAAAACTCAATGTAAAGGACATAAATAAACAATTAAATACTTCACACCTTGGCGCCAACTGTGAAACATGTCACTGTCACCCCTCCCTCCCTCCCAAGAAAGGTTTTCCGTCGGCTTTTAGTTTTCATCTTATATAATATCTCAGACTAAAGTTAGGAGAATATAATTTGCATTGCTGGAATCCTTGCAAGACAGTGAATAATTTGAATATAAATGTCATACATTTTGCACAGAAGATAAAATTTTTGCTCTCTGTATTAAAATTCTTAAATTAGATCTAAAATTTGTATGTAATGCAAATTATAGCTTGTTTATATTCAAATTAATCACTATCTTATAAGAATTCCAGCAATGTAAATTATATTCTGCCCGGTCATTTCTATACAATTTTATGAGCAAAAAACAAAAACTCAACTAAATGACTAAAATAAATAAATTAAATACTTCACCAGACCTTCCCCCTAACTGTCAAAGTACCTCCCGTTCCCCCCTCTTCCCAGCTCCACCCTCTTCCCACACTTGCTCACTCCCTCCCTCCCTCCCTACCCCCCACCTTCCCAAGAAAGGATTGGGGGTTTTCAGTAGGCTTTTAGTTTTTATCTTGTATAATATCTCAGACTAAAGTTAGGAGTATATAATTTGCATTGCTGGAATCCTTGCAAGACAGCGAATAATTTGAATATAAACGTCATATATTTTGCTCGCGATAAAATTAATCACCTGTATCACATTACAGTAGTTATTTGAAACAATGGTTTCGGTTAACGAACAACCTTCTGGAACGAATTGAGTTTGCCACTGTATGTATATGTTTGTCAGCTGCTGGAAAGAAGGGAGTATTTGTTATACAGGGTGTTCATCAATAATCTGACCCATTTTAAGAATTATTAATTTAGAAAATTATTAACTTAGAAAATTTTATAGATAGAACATGCTGGTCTTATTATAATTGAAAAGCAACTCTTAAGTTTTTTAATCCTTAAGTTGTCGAGTAATGTATAATAAAAACGTAGTGTTCTGTCCGAGATATTTTTGTGATTATTTAAGTGTTAAAATGAGCCATATATTTTATGGACACCCTGTACAGTAAGTTGACGCCTTACATTCTTTATCTGACTCATCTTTGACTATAAGTAATAAATTTAAGTTTATTTGTACCTTTTCTTCTATGTTGATTATAGTAAATTATAGTTTCTTTCATTAAAATTAATATGCCATGCTGTCACAATAACTAAAAGATAGCTCACTCAGACATGCCTTTTGTTGAAATATGTTATTAACTTTGCTTTTTTATTTACAACACATGTTACCTTCATGATAAACTGATTCATATTACACTGTCACCTTTTGTTTCTCCCACCAGATGGCATCCCCACTTCAGTTGACTTTGTTTATGAATCAAGCAACCAGTTTGTGTGCAGCTTTAACACAGCTAACTGCGTCATATTTGACCTGGAGACTGGTAAACCTGTCATGCGTCTTGACACAGAACCTGATCAAGGCAGCAATTCTCTCAACCGACAGATCAATAGAGTAAGGATTTATTCTGTCTTAGTTTGATAGATTAGATGATTATTGCTTGTGGTTATAAACATTTAAATGGTACAATGATGTATATTATGGTATGATATACTATACTTCATAAACATATAAGGCATGTACTGTGCAGTGATATCCCCATTAGCCAGAACAATTGGTGCAAATCACTTCCGGGGATGAGATATTTCCGGGTATCCAGACAACTTTCTCACACCTGGAAAAATCCCTTTTACCCGGAATTTTTTCCAGTTACTGGGAAAAGTTTCCTAGTGTCTAAACTAGACATCTTGCACCGACAGACACTAGCCCACTTCCTCGGAACGTTTCTGGGTGCTGGGGATGATTTTCTTGAGTCTAAACTACCAGAGTCCATAAATGCAGTTCTAATTAAGTTAGAAACTTCATTTCTTTACTATAATTATCCAGAATAGTTTTTCTAAAAGTTTGGTTAAATAAATATATTTACAAATTAAAAACCTATATGATATGGACATGAATGAAGCTGTGTGTTACAGCAAAGACTGGTATTTTCCACTCCCATGGAGCTGTGGTGGATTAGTGGGTCTTGTGTAACTGATCTGACCTGACCTGATGCAATGTCAGGTGGAGGTAGGGTGGGGGATTAGTGGTCTCATATTACTGACCTGATGGAATGTCAGGTCACCCTTTCTTGGGTGGAGGATTAGTGGGTCTCATGACCTAAAGATGTCTTAAATAAAGACAAAAGCTAAGGTATTTTTGAGGCGGTAGGCTGCTCGCAAACAAGTGCATAAACTTTTATCCACAACATCTGCTCTAATTGTGGTAAAGAAATGAATTTGGTACCGTTGCATACATGGAGATGCATTCTTGGTAACGTTATTTTTTACCTATGAGATATACAGTATACAGTATTGAATATAAAGGGTACAGGTATTAATGGTAACACTAGGCAACAAATTTTAAAAAAATATTCTGTAACATGGTTCAAAGCGGCTTCCTTTGGTAATTTTGAGGTGCTGATTTCAAATCTGGCAATAAAAATTCTCAGGCATGTACAGTTTATTTGTAATACAAAAAATTAAATCATGCAAAAACTGAAAAATACTATTTAAGCTGTTATTCCTGTTACTTTTGTCCACGTCATCACGCTAAAATTCAATAAAGAACGAAAACAATCATAAGAAGACAAAATGTATTAAATTAGCCACTGTATGGGCATTTGTTATTTTATTTCATCCTTTTATGTGTTGTATTGTCCTCAGATTGTAAACACCAGCAATAGTCCCCCATCATGGCAGGATCCCATCTACCCTGGTACCTTTTCTCCCTACGTCTAATGTCCTGATGAAATCGCTCTCCCTGTTCATCACTAACTGCCCCCAGATTCTCAGGAAAAAGTCTAAGTGCGAGTGTAGAAGATGGACTTAAAGGGACATCCTGCATCCTAAGTTATTGTAGTTTTGTATGAGTTCCTCTACAAATTGGCAATAGTTTTTATTGTCATATTTGAAATCAGCACTCCAAAATTAATAAAGTGCAGCATATTTGATCCATATTACCGAACCCTTGTCAGCTAGTGTATTTATGAGAACAGCACTACCACCAGAAGGAGTTGTTCGATTTCATTCATATTTTCCACATATTCTTATCATTAACGTAAGTATTTTAAAACAGGTGACAACTTTTTATTTTAATTATAAGTACAGTCTCTCCTCAACTTACGACAACCTGGACATATGACCGCCATGGTCGTATAAAATATTTTTCACATTACGTATTTTCGAGTCCCGAAACGTTTGGTCGTAATGTGACCCCTTACGGCAGCTTGGGCTGGACCGCCTCGTGGTGTACAGCATCCACGTCGTAGCCCGCTCAGTTGTTGTTTGGCCATTGTTGTTGTTGTTAGTGATCACGCTGTGTACTGACAAAATTTTCGTTTCTGATTCTCTTTAAAATGGCTGGCAAATGTAAAAGTGAGAGTTCTCATGGTGCTGAGAATAAAAAGAGATAGTCAATTACTTTTGAGATGAAAATGAAAATAATAATGCAATATGAAAATGGAAAAATGGTAGCAGCCATTTCACGCGACCTTGGCTTCTCTCACTCGACTATATCAACAATTTTGAAGGACAAGGAACGAATTCGTGAGGGAGTGAAAGGATCAGCACCTTTAAAGGGAACAATAATAAAAAAAAAACAAGGTCCTCTTCATGAGATGGAGAAATTACTTGTGATGTGGATGGACGATCAGCTGCAAAAGAGTGTACCCTTAAGCCTTCTAATCCTATAGGCTAAGGCAAGAAACCTTTTCGAAAGCCTGAAAGATCAGGCAGGAGATGAGTGTGATCGAAACTTTACAGCAAGTTATGGGTGGTTCCAAAGGTTTAAGAAACGTTACAGTTTGCATAGTGTAAAGGTGAGTGGAGAGGCAGCAAGTGCTGATGTGGGTGCTGCCGAAGCTTTTAAGGAGGAGCTAGTATCGTGTCTTCGTGGAGGGAAATTATATGCCTGAGCAAATATTTAATGTGGATGAAACTGGCTTATTCTGGAAGCGCATGCCAGAACGGACATACATCCACAAAGAGGCAAAAACCATGTTGGGATTCAAGGCATTCAAGGACCGAATCACACTTCTGTTGAGGGTGGGGTGTAGCTAGTTTCAAGGTAAAACCCTTCATGATATATCATTCAGAGAACCCAAGGGCTTTTAAAAAATGTCAGCAAGCACACACTGCCAGTGTTTTATTTCAGTAATAAGAAAGCCTGGATGACCCTAGCACTGTTTGAGAATTGGTTCCTGAGTTGTTTCATTCCATGAGCCAAGGAGTATTGTCTGCAACAAGGGGTTGCATTCAAGATTTTGCTGATTTTAGATAATGCTTCGGGACATCCACCACACCTGGATGACATGCACCCTGATGTTAAGATAGTCTACCTTCCACCTAACACTACCTCTATCATCCAACCCATGGATCAAGGTGCTATTGCTGCTTTTAAAGCGTATTATTTGCGTGGTACCTTCGCTCAGGCTGTTGCTACTACTGAAGGTGAGAAAACGCCCAGAGAGTTTTGGAAGGACGACAACATTTTGCAATGTACAAAGAACATAGCTGCAGCATGGGATGAGGTTGCAGGTCAGTGCATGAATGTAATATGGATGAAAGTCCTGAAAAGATATGTGAACAGTTTCAAAGGATTTAATGAAGATGAAGCAATTTCTGAGATTAGTAACAAGATAGTGCAGATGGGTCAACAGCTGGAGTTGGAAATTGATAATGAAGATGTTGAGCAGTTGGTAGAAAGTGTAGCAGAAGAGCTCAGTAACGAGGATCTTATTGAACTAGATGCACAGAAAATTGCAGAGGAAGAAGAGAGACAAAATGTAGAAGAAGAACCTGCACCCCCCAAAAAGTTTTCAGTGAAACAAATGGCAGAAGCATTTGCTACAATTAATAAGGGGATGCAAATGTTTGAAGAAATGGATCAAAATGGTGAGCGTTTTGACAGACTGATCCAAGATGCACTTGCTTGCTACAGGGAGATATACAATGAAAAGGAAAGGCAAACTGTGCAGTCTAAATTGGACATATTTTTTTAAGTCGTCCCCCCCCCCCCCCCCGCACTGCTGTCTCCTCACGCCCCACCCCTGCTGCCTCTTCACTTCCTAAAGATGATCCAATACCTTCAACAAGCAAGTATGTTAGCCTGTCTGAAGAAAGCAAACTTGATGACCCACCCAGCCCTGTCTCCTCCTCTGCTTCATCCAATTAATGCAGTTTCCATGTTTAATTAAAAAATTATTGAGACCCCGTGTCCATTCAGCTGACTACATTAAAGTTAAGTGCACAGTAACTCTTTATTCATTTTTCATTATTGATTACTTTTACTGTATTGTATTTCATTTTTGAATTTCTATGTACTGTATTATTTACAACTTACTACCTGGTCGTCGGGACGGAACCCCGTCATAAGTCGAGGAGAGAGAGTATTTATTTAGTTATTAATTAATTTTAGTTTTTCTCTGCGATCATAAATCTCCTGTAGTGGGCAGGATATGAAGAGTGAGGGAAATTGTGGGGTAAAGCATGGTGAAAAACTGATCATATGACACTAAAATGATGTATCTTCATGCTTTGTACGTGATGAGTTACCACGTATCGTCTGTATTTTTTTACAACTGACCTGCTTGGTCCAAGTGTACTCTCAGGTCCACAAAAAAATTAATTTCTATCATGACGCTTCATCGAAGTTGCTTTCATTGGTACTAGATATCATAATACCCTGTAAGTACTTTATGTTTAATATGTTGGGGGGGGGGGGGGGGGGTGTCCAGCCCCAGGCTAGGAAGTTAGGTAAGTTCCTTTGGTTGGTTAGGTCAGGTTTCATTAGGTTCTAGTATATGTCACCTCTGTTAAAATACTATAGTGATAAGAACGTCTGTGGAAATTTTTTGGAAAATTCATTATTACAGTAACATATCTTTACTAATTATCAATATGTTAAATAAATTTCAGAATAACCAATAATTGTAATGTAAAAACGTAAAAATACTCTGTGTTCAAGACACCCACAAGCAAGAAGTTTCCTCCACTGTAAACAGAGTCAAACAGACCCTTTGGTGGGTGAGTGAAGTGGCTGATGGGCGCACCAAAAACTAGTTTCCTATACTGCATATATTATCGATATGTTAAATATATGTTAAAATGACTAATAATTTAAATATAAAACTTGCAAAAATATTAAAAGAGCACAACCTTCTTGATATTTACTCCAATTTTAACAAATGTAAGCCTAGAACCAATTACTGTATTGGCGGACTTGCCTATCAGCTGATGTGCAAGCCAAAACATGTTGTCGTAAGGATTTCGTTAATCAAATTTTTGTTCGTTAACCGAATTGAAGATCCTTATGGAAGGTAATTCATTAACCGAAATTTCGTTAACCGAGGGACCACTGTGTGTGTGTATATATATACAGTGGGGTATGCTATAACGAACGGATCCTACTACGAATATTCCTATAACGAACGGTTTTACCTATAAAATTGAGAATGCTATAACGAACGAAACTCCTACAATGAACATTAATTATTTATTTATTTATTTTATTTATTTATTTTTTTTTACTAATTTATTGTTTTTTTGTTACAAGTATTAATGATACTCATTATTTCAGGGGTTTAGATGCATATTTATGCACTTTTTTACAATTTTTACAATTTTATATTATATTTTTCAGTGTTAAGTGGTTGTATTTGGGGGCCTGGAACGGATTAATCCTATAACGAACGAATGCTATAACGACCAAGGTTCTAGAACCAATTAGATTCGTTATAGCATACCCCACTGTATATATACCGTATATATATATATATATATATATATATATATATATATATATATATATATATATATATATATATATATATACAGTTAACCCTCACTTTACGCGGTCCCGCATTCTGCGTTTCCACGTTTTACTCGGTGCCTTGCCAGAACATAACGTGGTCAAATTACGCGGTACGTGAACCCCATTACGCGGAGAGTGTCCGGCGTGACGCTATTTTTAGATTCGCCCCACCCCCCCGCCTGCCTGCCTGTGCTCCTCGCCTCTCCCTCCTCCTCCTCCTCCCTCCTCTTGGGCAAGCGGCGCGGTAAGGTTGCGCAGTGTGTGTCTTTGTTGCGTTATCACTGACGTCATATGACGTATCAGACCTGTGATTGGCCATGCATCCCTACCCCCCCTCTGCTGCTAGCTGTAATTGGCTTAAAGTATTATGACGTGTCCACCCGGGGGAGGGAGGGAGGGAGGAAAGACGATGCTTGACCTAGCCGCGGCAGTTTCATCCCTCAAGGCCACACCGTGTAAACGCGCATCCATTGTTCCGTAAAATGGCTTCCGCTGGACCACCACCCCCAGAGAGAAACCTTTCCTTACCTGGACCCAGCGGCACTAAGCCAAAGAAGACACGACGTTCCTTAAGCTACGAGGTGAAGTATACCATCATCCAAGAGTTGGAGAAAGGAACAAGGCAGGTTGATTTGGCGCGCCAGCATGGTGTGAATGAATCTACGATTCGAACAATAAAGAAGGATGCAGCCAAGATAAAGGAGCACATGAAGTTCACAAAGTCTACAGGTGCTTCTATGATCAAGTATTTTCACAACCAGGTGCTTCTCAAGACAGAAAAATTACTTGTGAGGTACTTGGTGCGTCAGGCGCGACGGAACATCGCGGTCGACACGCGCTCTGTTAAGGACTACGCACTTGAACTGTACATCGCAGTGGCACGAAAGATGGGAACTACAGAGCCCAAACCCTTTAATGCTTCCTCTGGGTGGTTACAGAGGTTTAAGATCCGGAACAAGATCACCAATATAAACATTGGTGGTGAAGAAGCGAGTGCTGATCGTGCTGCGGCTCAGGAATTTCCTCCGTTTTTACGTGAGATTATGGAGGAAGGACAGTACAGTGACGACCAGGTGTTTAACATGGACGAATCTGGTCTTTTCTGGAAAAAGCTACCTTCCAAGTCCTTCGTTGTAAAGAATGCCAGCAGGATTCGGGGCCGGAAGATGCAGAAGGAACGCATCACCGTCCTGTTTACCACCACTGCCTCCAGTACCTGTCAGCTCAAGTTATCGGTGATCCACACAGCACGCAAGCCTACAAAACCATGGACATGACCAAGCTAAATGTCCACTGGCTGACCGCACGTAATGCGTGGATGTTCTTTACACTGTCCCTCTCCTGGTTTGATGACTGTTTTGTTCCCGATGTAAAAAAATTCTGTGAGCGACAGAATGTGCCATTCAATATTTTGTTGCTGCTGGACAACGCACCAGGACACTCGCCCCTACTGTTAGATCGTCACCCCAACGTAAAAGTGGTCTTCCTTCCTCCCAACACTACGTCTATATTACAGCCCATGGACCAAGAGTTAATCTGTAATGTAAAAGCTCTATTCTCAACAAAAATATTCCAGCTCCTGAACGACTACACCAACACCAGGGAAGAGTTGCGTAACCTGAGTGACACCACCACCGATAGCAAGAGCGAAGAAGATGAGGATCAACTGTTGGCACAGCAAAAAATACTGTTCAAACAATTCTGGAGAGTATTTAACATCAAGAAAGCTGTGGACTTCTTGGTGGAGTCATGGGATCAGCTGTCTTTTGCTACAATTCGTCACGCATGGAGACATGTGTTGCATGGAATACCAGGTGAGAGGAGGAGTCAATCTGTGACTGGTGAGGTTCAGAATGTTGCAGTAGCAGTGGACCTTGCCAGAGAAGCTGCGCAGACTGTTACAGTTCCAGGCTTCTCCGAGACCACCAATGACAACATCCTTGAGGTGATCAGAGATCCTGAAGTGACTGCCGACGAGATGTTGGAAGAAGAACACGTCAGTGAAGAGGAGGAAGAAGGTGCATCATTCTCCGAAGAACACAGTTTAAGTCATAGTGATATTAAGGGTGCCATGGAGTGTGCAGAGAAAATGAAGTCCTTCCTTTCCCGCGACAATGACGATGACCGCTATGAAGTCTTCCATACCCGGCTGGTGCAGGCTATGGAGCCGTACATCAAGGTGTATCACGACAACATCAACGCCAGCCGTCAGCAAAGCATAACAGATTTCTGCGCCCGCAACCCACCACAGCCAGCCCAAGCCAATGATAGTGACAGTGAAGATGACTTTGAGGGATTTGTCAGGGAAGCCCTGACAACTGTAAGTGACAGTGATGGTGATTCACCTGAGGGCCAGTAATCTGCCCTCTGCCTCGGAACCAGCCTCCATCCCCGTAGGCCGACCCATCTCTTCTACTACCGTAAGTGTTCCACCTAAGTTTTAGTTTTCTAACCTAACCTTTATTTTTCCTATGTTAACCTTTATTTTTCCTAACCTAACCTCTTCTATATTACTTGTTTTTTCATACCATCATAAAGTTAAGATAAAATTTTTACTGCAACATAGTTGTGTGTCGTCAAAAAGTGGAGTTTGGGGATGGGCCCGGACTCCATTTCAATTAATCCCATATGTTATGTTATTCACTTTACGCGTTTCTCACTTTCCGCGGTACCCACACACACACACACACACACACACACACACACACACACACAGTATTACCCCGCCTAACGCGGTTTCACTTTACGCGTTTTTTCATATACACGGTGCCTCGCCAGAGCTGAACTTTCACTTAACACGGATTTTTTCCACATACCTGTATAAGCGGTGAGTGTCCGGCTCGAGACGCTATTTTTAGATTTACCCCACCCGCCACCCTGCCTGACTGCCTATTTTAGCTTATAAAATTCATACAAATTACCCGGCCAGAATATAATTTACATTGCTGGAATTCTTATAATTTGGTGATCATTTTGAATATAAACATCATATATTTTGCATTAGACATACAAATTTTAGATAAAATGTTTTCTCTGAGTAAATATGTTATCTTTTGTGCAAAATATATGACATTTATATTCAAAATATTCCTGGTCTTACAAGGAATCCACCATTGTCAATTATATTATTCTAACTTTAGTTTGAGGTATTATTTAATACAAAATGTTAAATATTCTGGTTTTCCCACACATCTCCTTGGGACGGTTGGTGGGGGGTGGGGGGGGAGGGAGGGACCGACCGATCATCTGTTACCCTGTGAAGAATATTTTTTTTTTTTTTTTATTAACTGAAGATATTTGTTTTAGCTCATAAAATTCATACAAATTACCCGGTCAGAATATAATTTACATTGCTGGAATTCTTATAATTTGATGATCATTTTCAATATAGACATCATATATTTTGCATTAGACATACAAATTTTAGATAAAATGTTTTCTCTGAGTAAATATGTTATCTTTTGTGCAAAATATATGACATTTATATTCAAAATATTCCTGGTCTTACAAGGAATCCAGCAATGTCAATTATATTATCCTAACTTTAATCTGAGGTATTATTTAATACAAAATGTTAAAATTTATTTTTTTCACCCACTCTTTCTCTTGAAGGGAGGATTGGTGGGGGGTGGGGGGGGAGGGTTGGGACTGACCCCGCGGTTTGAAGAGGGGGGAGGCAAGGTGGGGTACTTTGATTGACAGATAGTGTCGTGAAGAATATTTTTTTTTTTATTAACTGAAGATATTTGTTTTAGCACATATAATTCATGCAAATTACCCGGCCAGAATATAATTTACATTGCTGGAATTCTTATAATTTGGTGATCATTTTGAATATAAACATCATAAATTTGGCATTAGACATACAAATTTTAGATAAAATGTTTTCTCTGAGTAAATATGTTATCTTTTGTGCAAAATATATGACATTTATATTCAAAATATTCCTGGTCTTACAAGGAATCCAGCAATGTCAATTGTATTATCCTAACTTTAGTTTGTGGTATTATTTATTAAAATTTAGTGGTTTTCCCCCAAAAATTTCTCAGAGAGGGAAGAGCCAGCAGTGTAGTGTGAGAAGAGGGGGAGGGAGTTGAGTCCATTATTTGAATGGACATTAACTTGGCGACTGTATTTCTCTATTTCTCTGAAGTATTAATTTAGTGCATGTACCATCATAAAATTAAGATGTTATTTTTACTACAACATAGTTGTGTCTTCAAAAAGTGGAGTTTGGGGGTCGGGCTGGTTTCTATTGGAATTAATCCCATATGTTCTGTTGTTCACTTAACGCGGGACCCTCTGGGTTCTATTGACCTCATTAAGTGGGGTACAACTGTATATATATATATATATATATATATATATATATATATATATATATATATATATATATATATATATATATATATATATATATATATATATATATTTCATTATCCCAATAAAGCACGCGGACTTCTACATACAATCAACACCTCAACCCGCCAGGATTCGAACCCACGGCCCAGAAGCCCATGACTGTGACCGGGGAACGCTACCTCTGGACCACCAGGATACTAAAAGCAGTCCTATACTTTGTTATATTTCACACAAAGCCTGTTCAACGAGCTTATGACGCCGTGAACCTCTAATGGGGACTACCCGTATCACGTAGGTGGTCAGAGTAACGTTTTACCAAATCCGGCTTCGAAACAGGGTTGAGGTGTTGTTTGTATGTAGAAGTCCGTGTGCTTTATTGGGCTAATGAAATATATATGGATCCTTCTCACCTGGTTACAAGGTGAGAAGGTTGGGTCACCTTACCCTCTGACCTGACTACCGACCGTTGCAGTGCTATTTAAAGATTAGTAGGGTCATTACCTAATACCAGACCATTGTGGACCTGGTTTCACCCTCCTCTGTATATATACATCTTGTTTTGTACTTCTCTTTAGTCTGTACTCACCCCTGAAGATGTGAATTACACGAAAGCGCTTGGGAACTTCGTGTTTTCTTCTTTCCTTGTGGTTATCAGCATATACCTAGATCACGTGCACCTACAATGATTTACTTGGATATATATATATATATATATATATATATATATATATATATATATATATATATATATATATATATATATATATATATATATATATATATATATATATATATAAGCTACATAGTAACGTGTGATGTTTATGTTCATGACAGGTTGTGTCTCACCCCACTCTGCCACTAACCATCACTGGACACGAGGATCGTCACATTCGGTTCTGGGACAACAATAGTGGTCGTTTAGTTCAGTCTATGGTGGCTCACTTAGACTCTGTCACTTCCTTGGCTGTTGACCCTAACGGTCTCTACCTCCTCTCAGGCAGTGAGTTTTACCAACTTATTTATCTTCATTTTCACTTTTTGTCTTCAAATATATATTAAAATAATCACTATTTTAAACACATCCTCTTTAAGTTCACACCTTTTGTTGTCTAATACTTGTTTCTGACAGCAAGGTTTGAAGAATTAATGTACAGCAGCTTATTTCTTAAGTGGTATTTCTTGTTTATAAGTAAAATTATGATTTGGATACAAAATACTGTAGTAGGAAACATAATGTGTTAGTAATGATTAAAAATTGTTGATAATTTTAGTTTATTTTTATATACTTAATAAATGCTTTTATATTTTTTTATATATAACTAATAGTTCACTTGCTTATTAGAATCATTATAGAGAGATTGACTTGGTAGTACAGTAATGTGATGTTGCAGTACTGTATATCAAGGTTGTTGCAAATAAATAAGATCATTGTACATTCTTGAATATATACAGTATGAGTTGTAATGAATTTACTGAGTTTGACTATTTTTATGACTTATTACATAACTCGTAAGGTGAACCTTGTTCCACAGGCCATGACTGCAGTATTCGCTTGTGGCAGCTAGACAGTAAACAGTGTGTGCAGGAGATCACGGCCCACAGGAAGAAGTTTGACGAGAGCATATTTGACGTGGCCTTCCATCCTAGCAAGCCATTCATTGCCAGCGCAGGAGCTGATGCTCTAGCTAAAGTCTTCGTCTGATCACAGAGCGACTCCGGTAGAGTCCCAAGTCCAAACCCCAAGTCGCTGCTGGAGGAGCAGATTCCAGGGCTACAGTATTCCTCTAATGCCTCGGACTTACGTTGTGCAGAAGATATGTAGAAGTGCTGCGTTCATGGTGATGTGGACAGTACTGAGTATCCACTTGGGAGTTTGAGACCTGATTTTAATATTAGTTTTCTTTCCAAGAAGACATTCATTGAGCATTTTATCGGTACTTCTGAGGAAGCATTCTGCATTATTTATTGTTATTAAAATCACTCTCCTTTTGAAACTTAGGTTAGATGGTGGTAAAAGTGAACCAGTTCGTGGTCTCAGGCTCTCAACCTGAAAACCTAAATAATGCTCTCTCAGCCGACACACTCAATAGCTGGCCAAATTCTTGAGTCATTGTGTGAGCATTAGGTTATACTTGGTTCAGCTGGTTCTGAATTATGGTTGGTATCTATTGTTTTCTTCATTACCCAGATGTGTGATAACTTAAAGATGCCAATTAACTTCAGAGTCGCCCCATTCAAAAGTATTTTTTATAACCTTTTGGAAATGTACAGAATTTTGGGCTTACTGTGGTGGCCCGGAATCAGCTCAAGCCGTAATACTCTAATTTAAGCCAGATTCCACCCAAGAATAAATGGCTACAGTACACTTAATAGATTCATATTGGTGCATATGAAACCCTCTGTAGCAGACAGTGACCGACCCTGTAAATTCCTAATATTAGCGGTAACAAATATAACGAGTCGCTAAAGTTATAGGGTGGTACCACTGCCCTAAGTTTAAACAGACATAGTTGTTGGAATTATACAAGAATAGTTTAAGCAAATGCCGTGGATATGTTATGCTCGGTGGTGTTCTGTTTGGGAGACTGAAGGACCCATGAGCTTACTGCAGAAAAAGAGTTACGGTCACTAACAGAGAATGTGAGTTGAGTGAAACTCTCCTGGTGAAGCGGATACAATTCTCGACTAGTCTTTAAAGGGTTAACGTGGAAGTTGCCCTGTGGTTTAAGAATACTGGCTTGCACGCAGACTCTAATCATGGGATGGTTTACATTCTTATATTTATCTGTAAATAAGACAGTTCACTTCTTGCTCATATTAGTAGGCATATTCTGTGCCAAATGTTGCTGGGAAAATAATTGTTCTTGTTATTGCAAAGGAAGAATGTATGTAAATTCCAGTCATTTACAAGAAAACTAGTTTTACAGAGGGTAATGAAGCCCTTTGCTTATCTAGTGTAACAAGATGATAAGTCCATGACCAGTTGCAGCCATGGGTTGTTAGGTCATACAATCACTCCTGTAGACACTTGTGTTACACCACACTCACAATATGACTGACTGCCTCACACAAGTATTATTTGGATTTGATAAATTAGATTAGCTGTAGAGAAACACTAACCCAGACTCAACAACAACACGTGAGTTAATCTTGGTGAATTATGTAAGATGAAGATATCATTGAGAAAGGCTTTATTTTTATATATTTTTTTTATAAACAAAATGGATTATTTTCCCACCAGCACTTGGTTCAACCCACCCTCATTGCAATCTTCATAAGCATTAATTTCATTGTTTGTGATGATATCAGAAATTTTGAGCCTTGAATTATTTTATATTTTGAAAATATTACAATTAAGTAGTGAATATGGAAATATACACTTCCTCTAAATAGCTAAAACTGGTAAAAAGTGAATCCTAAGTTTAAAATGGTTATATTACTTAATCTCAAAAATAAATTAATGAACATTTTAATAAGTTATCAACCCCAAAACCTTCATTTAAAATGTATTAGTCAATATTAATTATTTTCACCTTGTGTGTGTGTGTGTGTATATATATATATATATATATATATATATATATATATATATATATATATATATATATATATATATAATATATATAATATATATATATATATATATATAATATATATATATATATATATATATATAAACAAATTTTGTTTCCTTCTAATCTTTCTAATATGTATAGGATGATGTTTGTCACATATATTGGTTTAGGCAGCACCAGGAAACTTATAGTTTTCTGCTCTCACAAGTTATCCTTAACTGTACATGTATTTTGGCAACTTTTCATCTGCCAAGGTGTGCCCTAATTTTTTATATTACTTTTTTTTTAAATATATTGACTAACATAGGTAGAAAAACTTAGACCACATTGAATAAATATATCTGTCTTTTACAACTATTATGATACTGTAACATTTTATTTTGTCTTCCCTTCCCCATAATAGCATTTGGCATATTTTTATTGATGCATTTTCACTGATACCTCACAGAGTGTAACAGGTTCAGAAATATTGGTTATAACCAATTATATGATAAACCATATCAAGGTGGAGATGGAAAGATTGGGTGAGAGGAGTGTGAGAGGGATGCGAGTGTGTGTGGAGTTACTGAAGAAGAGGCACAAGCTGCTGATGGTATGGGTTATACATTTTATATTATATTACAGTACTTTGGGTCACAGCCACTAAATAGAAAATGGATAACCTCAGAGGTTGATAGATAGCATATATATTATGTGCTTAAATGTGGCCAAATATATTTAATGTTCGCACAGCAGCAACATTTCTTCCTTATTGGTCTGGTAATTTATCATAATTTTGGACACAGAAGTAGATTATGTTTTCATAGCATTAAATAAGCAAGGATTTACCAAAGCCTTAACAAATGTCAAAATTTCTGACTGTTTTCCTTCTCAGTTGAGGCAAATGTTTGTGAATTGTCTTCATGTAGTATGTATTAATTTCTTGTTGTATGAAGGAACATTTCTTTAATGTCTCATCCTGGGAGTGTTCAACATTGCAGGGTAAAATGTGAGCTTTTGGTTATAGTCGGAGAGAGAGAGTGTGCATGCATGCGTGGAAGAGAGAGCGAGTGCTTGCGTATGTGCGAGAGAGAGAGATGAAAGGAGCTTTTAAAATTAACTTCTGCCAATGTAGCTTAGTCGTGTATATGAATTAATTACGATGATTTCTGTAATTTAAATAATATTTTAAAAAGAAGATATCTCTTTGGTAACAACTAAAGTACTTGTGCACTTTCTTGTTCATAAGGAATTAACTTTATAAGTTAATACTTTATTGGTTCTTGATTCCATCCCATTTATTAAGCAGACTTTTGCTGTTTAAATAATCAAAATGCTTCTCCCAGTTTGGGGTCCCCAATGTTGGTTATTTTATAATTTGTTTATTATATACATTACTGTATATATATATATATATATATATATATATATATATATATATATATATATATATGTACAGGTATATGAGAAGTGACAGTATTTGAATGAGGTAACTAGGACATGATAGGGAGAGAGACTGAAGGTAAAGGAGTAGAGGAAAGTAGTAGAGCATGGTGCAAGCATCAAGGACCTGGAGTGTATGAAATATACCTAACTTACACTTATCATTTTCCATTCACATGCTAAACCATAAATAATCCAGCTGAGACAGATTTCAAAGGAACATTAAAAATATTGTTTGTCAAGCAGGGAGAAAGGAGTGAGAGAGCATTATAGTTGTCCCGATGAGGTTGTTGTTATAGTGTTGTTTCAGTTCTGCGCTTCAGCAATGAAGGTTTTAAACGCGAAACAAAGTTAATAATGCACTATCCAACACCATTAAAAATTATGAGATAGAACTCTCTGTAATGATGCTGTTTTGTTTTTATAATTCAAACAGACATACATCTACATCTCTCCTACTTAATGTATATTACAGTTGTTTTTTCATAAACTGGTGATGGGAAGCACACAGCAAAATATGAGTGTTGAAAGAAAAGTATGAACTACTTTTGAGATATCTGACAGAAATTATTAGTGTAGTCAGTTCACACTAGTCAATGTTGTGGAGAAGTGTTCTAGTCAGTCAACTATACTTTGGCTTAATAGTTGTTAATGCACGATATATACTGTAATGGAGATGACTGCTGGACCACTATAATGTTTCTAAGAGTTATCTTTGATTTAGATTTATTTTTAGTAAATGTAAATTTGTCTTTATAATTTGTTTATAATAAAGGAAACCCAAATAGCAGTCCATATATTGGGTATTGGATGAGTTAGGTGCTGATGGGTAGTACTGTACTGTAGTACTAATATATAATGATCGATTTTGTTGATACAAGTTGTCATGTTTGTTAAAATAATACAACATAGGGAATATGCTCAATCATTTTGTTATAAGAGTATGTTCCAATTATTACTACAATATTTAATTTTTTATCACAACCTGGTAATAATAATATTTTTTAGCGTTCACTGTAGATACTTCCCTGTCATGTTGACCAAAATTGATCAGTATAGCTATTAAAAAAGAAAAAAAAAAGGAAATGAGTAGAAAGAGAAGGAACACATGAGAGTCGTTGGTCGTATTGAGCAATAATAAAAGCATGTGACTAGTTACCAGTGTGTTTGTCAACTCACTTGTTGCCTCTCAGGGAATATTTTACTTTCTTGATTTAACTGAAAGACATATCTACTTGAAGTATAAATAGTGCCATGCAATAAAAACATGAAGAGCAATATGTCTGCCTGCTTCTAAGACAACACTATGTAGCATAATACACCAGCATATCATCACCAGCCCGATCTTGTGGTGACAGTCATACTGTGTGCCACATTCCTCCTGCTCACACACTCTCTTGTACCTCACTACAGTATATTAAAGACTCCAGCTCACTCCTGCTTGCATCACTCATGTACTCTCACTTTTCTGTTACATGTGTGATTCATGTCTTAATCATTTTGCAAATAATTTGCTTCATATTTTAACTTAAAGTGGTGTACCAAAAAAGGGTTCTTAGTTATTTTACTGATTTATAATGGAGGTGTGATTAATGTGTAAAAGCTACCAGATTACTTGCTGTTTGGGCTCCCAGTCTGTTCTTTATTACAACTCTCATTGTCCAGTGTTTATAGTTGCCTTTGTTCAAATAATATTTGTGTCATTCTTGGTTCTTTCTCCTTCATTATATGCACAAGGTGGCCACTCATGGTGTTTTTTTTTTTTTTTTAGTACACACGTACAGATAAATTATACCAGAATCTGCCTCATAATGAAGGAAGCAGTCATTTAGAAATGTTCCTCAGAGCTTTAACACCCAAGGTGTGTGTATACCATCACCAGTTAATTTAGTTATGGGAGATTGTGTGTGCCTTCTGCTCTAAATATGCGTGTACCCCTTTATTCGGGTGAAGTATAATTTTTTTATTTAGCTCATAAAATTCATTCAAATTATCCGGCCAGAATATAATTTACATTGCTGGAATTCTTACAATTTGATGATCATTTTGAATATAAACATCATAGATTTTGCATTAGACATACAAATTTTAGATATAATGTTTACTCTGAATAAATATGTTATCTTTTGTGCAAAATATATGACATTTATATTCAAAATATTCCTGGTCTTACAAGGAATCCAGCAATGTCAATTATATTAACCTAACTTTAGTCTGAGGTATTATTTATTACTAAAAGTTAAAATCTAGTATTTTCTCCCAACATTTCTCTGGTAGTGAGGGTTGGTGGGGGTGGGGGGGAGGGTTGGGACCCACCGACCATCTGGCGAGGTTGGAAGAGGTGGGGGAGGCAAGGTGGGGTACTTTGATTGACAGATAGTGTCTGAAGAATATTTTTTTTTTTATTAACTGAAGATATTTGTTTTAGCTCATAAAATTCATAGAAATTACCCGGCCAGAATATAATTTACATTGCTGGAATTCTTACAATTTGATGATCATTTTGAATATAAACATCATAGATTTTGCATTAGACATACAAATTTTAGATATAATGTTTACTCTGAGTAAATATGTTATCTTTTGTGAAATATATGACATTTATATTCAAAATATTCCTGGTCTTACAAGGAATCCAGCAATGTCAATTATATTATCCAAACTTTAGTTTGAGGTATTATTTATTACTATACCTTAAAATCTAGTGGTTTTCCTCCCAAAATTTCTCAGAGAGGGAAGAGCCAGCGAGTGTAGTGTGAGAAGAGGGAGAGGGAGTTGAGTCCACTATTTGAATGGACATTAACTTGGCGACTGTATTTCTCTATTTCTCTTAAGTATTTATTGTGTGCATGTACCATCATAAAATTAAGATGTTATTTTTACTAGAACATAGGTATTGTGTCGGAAAAAGTGGAGTTTGGGGGTCAGCCGGTCTCTATTTCATTTAATCCCATATGTTATGTAATTCACTTTACGCGTTTCTCACTTTCCGCGGTACCCTGTGGGCTGAATTAACCGTGTAAAGTGAGGGTTCACTGTATATATATATATATATATATATATATATATATATATATATATATATATATTGATCCCTCTGTTGACGAACACAATTCATTCCAGAGGGTCGTTCGTTAACCGAATCCATTGTTTCAATGGGATATTGGGTAATTGGTTCCACCTCACCGAAAAGTACATACAAAGTAAAAAAAAAGTGCAGTAAAGTACACTTACGTTGAAGTGTGTATGTAGAAGGCTCCTGGTTGATGATGAAGATGGGAATTTGGAGTGGGGGGTGGAGGGGACGGGAGAAGAGAAGGAAGTGGGGATGGAGGAGAAATCATCTTTCAGAGGACCCATGCTTGATGCTGTCATTTCACCCATAAAATTTTAAGTTCACTGGGTGTAATTCAAGATTATTTTATTTAAATCAACACTTCACTGTGCTATATATTATAAATATGTTAACTAAATTTCAGAATGCCCAATAATATCAATGAAAAATGCAAAATATTCAAGACACCAACAAAATAGATGTTCACTCCACTTTCAACAGAGCCCAACTGATGCCTGTTGGCCGAGTTAAGCTTCTGATGGGCGCACAAAAAACTAGTTCCCTGTACTGCATATATCATCAAGATGTTAAATAAATGTTAAAATGACTAATAATTTTAATATATAAAATGCAAAAATATTAAAGAGCACAACCTTCTTGATATTTACTCCACTGGAAATGAATGTAAACATAGAACAGATTACTGAATTGGCTGATCAGCTGATGCTCCCAACAAAACGTGTTGTTCGTAAGGATTTCGTTTATCAAAGTTTTGTTCGTTAACCAAATTGAAGATCATTATGGGAGGTAATTCGTTAACCGAGGGACCACTGTGTGTATATATATATACTGTATATATACAGTGACCCCTCGTTTAATGAACTCGATCCGTTCCAGAAGGTCGTTCGTTAACCGAAACCATTGTTTCAATGGGTTTTTTGGTAATTGGTTCCAGCTCATCGAAAATTTCCTAAATTCAACAAAAATGGTAGAAAAGTTCACTTACTTTGAGGTGTGTAGTAGAAGGCTCCTGGATGATGATGGGAATTAGAATGGGGGTGGAGGAGAAGGAAGAAGAGAAGTCATTGGGGTGGAAGAGAAGTCACCCCATGGCACCATTTCACCCATAAAATTTTAGTTCTCTTGGTGTATTTCAAGATTATTTTCTTTAAATCAACACTGCACTGCATTATATATTGTCAATATATAAAATATATTTCAAAATGACCAATAATTTGCTTGGAAACACAGAAAAAAAGTGTTTAGTTGAAGAGAGTCTCAAGCAAGATGTTACCTCCAGTGAAAACAGAGAGACTAACTCGTGTTTGCTGTGTTAAGAGGCTGGATGCCGCGCATTAAACTAGTCACTTTACCTTCAATTATCTTCAATAATTGTTAAAATGACTAAAAAATTGAATATTAAACTTTTAAAATTATTGAATAGTATAAACTTCTTGATATTTACTAAAATAGTAAGGAATTTAAGCCCTAGAACCGATTAATGTATTGGCGGACTGATACTAAAGCTGGTTGCCCGGTCAGTGCAAGCGAAAACCTGTTGAGGTCGGTTCGTAAGAAATTCGTTAACCGAATTTTTTTTCGTTAACCGAATTGAAGATCCTTATGGAAGGCAGTTCGTAAACCGAAATTTCGTTAACCGAGGCGTTCGTTAAACGAGGGGTCACTGTATATATATATATATATATATATATATATATATATATATATATATATATATATATATATATATATATATATATATATATACAGTTCGTCCCCGAGTTACGTACATCCGACTTACGTACAAACGGCCGGTACGTACATCGTTTCTGAAGTCTTTAATTGCAAAAATATTGTCTTAAAAGGGCGAGCAATTTTTAAATTTGGCGGGCGAGCCAGCCGCACCGCGCCGCCACTATCACTGACCATGCAGACGACACGCTAGACGCACCAAAACAACAAGTGTGGTCATTGTGCATACAGTACTTCTGTGAATTTCTGCCCTATTTTGTACACTTTACTCTGTGTGCAATGACTGGTGTAAAGCGTAAGAGTGGTGAAGCCAGTGGGAGTGCTACGAAACGTCAAGCATGTTTGCATTTGATAAGTTGTATTAATTACCACCAGATAACATTATAGGGTTGGGGGATTTTCGAGTTAAGTACAACCTTTTGGTCCCCATTATGTACGTAACTTGGGGACTTACTGTATTTATATATATAATATATATATATATATATATATATATATATAATATATATATATATATATATATATATATATACGTATATATATATATATATCACATAAAACATATAACATAACACAACACAAACACACACACACACACACACATATATATATATATATATATATATATATATATATATATATATATATATATATATATATATATATATATATATATATATATATATATATATTACTGTACATCTCGAGTTCTTTTGCAGTTCTATGCATCAATTCTTCTATACACATTTTGTTTTTCATTACCTGTATTCCATCTCTTTGGTAAATATATTTAATAGAATATTCATTTTATTTTATTTTTTTAAACTGCAAAAGCAGATAATAATTGAGATACAACATCATTTTTGGATATGCTTATGTTTATTATTTCACTTTCAGTGTTGTAGGAATCCTTGTCACTGATGTTAAGAAGTGTTCATATTGTATGTACCCTACAGGTGTCTTAACCAGAATTCAGGTAACCCCCACCCTGACCTACTCCATTTTATGCTTGAGAACATAGCAGTATGGTGCGCCGAGACAAATTTTTTTCACTTGTCCTAACACTTGTTAATTGTCTTAATAGTTCATTTAGTTGTCTTGATAGTTCAATTAATTGTCTTGATAGTTCAGTTCATTGTCTTGATAGTTCAGTTAATTGTCTTGATAGTTCAGTTAATTGTCTTGATAGTTCAGTTAATTGTCTTGATAGTTCAGTTAATTGTCTTGATAGTTCAGTTCATTGTCTTGATAGTTCAGTTAAATGTCTTAATAGCTCTGTAGATTAATTTGCTCCTTGCCCTGTAACTATTTTATGTACAGTACTTCAAAAACCCTTTGTAAAATATTTATGAGAGAATTTTAAATGTGAATTGTAAGGTACTAATACAAATAGTCGTCTTCCTCAACAGATGATAAAATGAATAACCATTTGTTGGTATAGTATGTACTTGTTAACACCCTGAGTTTTGTGTGGTTCAGTATGCAGTGTTTTAAAAAGATGAGAAGTTTGTGGTTTAACTCAAGTTGCCAGTTTTATGGTTTAACATATGTTGCCAGTTTTATAATTTAACACAGGTTTCCAGTTATATGGTTAAACACAAGATGCCAATTCTGTGGTTTAACACTAGTTGCCAGTTTTATGGTTTAACATAAGTTACCCGTTTTATGGTTTAACACTAGTTCCACCCCCTGATTTATTGAGGATTTGTGTTATATGTGTAATTGTGATATAATCTCTCTTGCTAAATGTTCATGGCTCATGAAATCTGATATTATCATAGATATTGAATTGCATTGCACATTTACCATTAAAATTGTTGATGATTTAATGCTTCTTAAGTGATCATAAAGTGTCTGATATACCGTACTGTATCATGAGGTACAGCCTAGATTGATGAATGGGTGTTTTAGTTATTGTTGAGGGTTGATTCTTGCGTTGCTTATATTTTGCTATGTGAACCCTCATGTCTATTATGAAATTAGTGATGAGTATATCTCTTACTTATGCATTGCATATTATGTGAGACTTGTTAAAGAAAGTTTTTCTAACAAACTGAATGGCATGAATGTGCAAGAGAACTGTAAAATAATATAAATATCTGGTATGTGTAATTTATTATTAATATTATTTTCTTTTAATGAAGCAACAAGAGGATCCAGGGATGGTGCCTCCACCCTAACCTAACCGAAAGGGGTCTCGGCGGGTGATTCTCCCATCATAGTTGTGTATTTATCATTATGCCATGGGCAGCGGTTATGTGTTGCAGAGCTGTTAAGACCTTCAGTTGCCTGTCTCTACAATGGGTAACATCACCTGCATTACTGGCCAGCATCTGAGTCACTAGTAAAAAGTAGCTCCAACATCCAGCTAATATTAATTCTTGACGGCTGTAGACACTTCTCAGCCGGCGTAGAAGCGTTAGCTCCTTCCTATCTTGAGTAGTAATGGCCAAGTATACTGAGGACAACTGCACGTTGGTTGTGTGTTGCTGTTTGGTCATCATTAGTGGTCAGCTTATTATTTAACTTGGCAGTAAGTTACATGCCTCTAAGGATTAGTGTTGGACCCGTCAACTATATTTTAGATCTCAGCTGCTGACTGTAAATGCAGGTGTTTTTCCATGTACAGTATACTTATTTCTCTATTATTTACTTTACTCTTTTATTTCACTTTACGGTGTATGCTGTGAAGTAATTCCAAATATCATTGTCTTGGATGACACTTTGCAAGTTGAGTTCTTGGACACTTTGGAAAACTATGTGATATGCTGTATTATTTCCATTCATATCTTGGGTATGTTACATTCATGCAAGTGTAAATTAATAGATGTAATTTTTTTTTTTTTTTTTAAGTGTGGATATTATCTCAACATAATTGATTAAAACATTTGAAAATGACTTGTAGAGTTGTAACCCTGTTGCAGGTGATTATGTTTCTAATTTACTAACTGTGGGAGTTACCCAAGTGTCGAGTGATGATACCTGCCATAACTGCCTGCATGTGTGCTCTAACTTATGTTTTAACCATTATATTGAGAATTATATTTAGGAAGCACACTGCTAAACTCGGTTAATGCAAGCGTGATGTATTTTTGTGGTATCTACTGCACACTAGCTTTATATAGATGACCAGCTCATTTTTAATGTTTTTCCTTAAAAAAAAAAACTGCCGAGTTACAAATATGTCTATTTTATAGGTGGATGTTATTTGTAACTTAGCAGAATGTACATAAAGCTAGAGCATAATTACTCCAGAATACAAGTTCAAAGCATTAGTTGGTGTTTAGGCTTTGTGGACATGTTAAATGGATGAGTCCATGCTCTGAGTATGCTCTTGAGAATATGATTTTTCCAAGCTGTTATTTTGGCTAACCTGTAAATTTATTTATTACTGAGAATTTTTAGTATTTTGTTTACTTATTTTATATTATTTGTAAATATTTTTTTAATAATTCATGGTCAGTTTGTTAGCTTTGAAAGATAGGAAGGTAACTTGTTCGGAGAAACTGGTCTAATCTCTTGAGTTCATTTTGAGAATCTCATATCTTATATTTGCTGTGTGGAGCTTCATGCCAAAAGAAAGACGGACAAATTAGTTTTAAGCGAGGTGCTGCTTGCAGTGAATAAATGTTCTTCCTCGTTTGGAAGCAATTGCTATTCTTTCAGACATCTCCCGAGCATCATAACTTGCCCAACCCAACCTAACCTAGTCTTACTTCACTCCCAGTTTTGTAGGGTCACCCCTTTAGGAGGAGGTGCTCCAGTTAACTACAGTCACCTTATCTCTTCCTAAGAATTTTTAGTAATCTCTGCGATCAAACTACCCGTGGATATAATTTGAAGTCGACTTAATACTGGAAAGCGCACTTGTTAAAATGATTCTGCAATCTTCTTATTTGAATATATATATTTTTTTTTAGAGGGTTCTTTATTCTTTTTTTTTATATACTGTATGTATATTTGGGGAGGCACCTGTTTCTGGATCATTTTTTATGTGATGTGACAAGTGATGCTGTGGCTCCATAGTGTCACTAGGGCTCAGACTCCCCTGCCACCACACATATATCTCCTGTATGTAGCCTTGTACATGTGTTATAGAAAGAAGGAAGCAGTAGGTCTGGACTGATGGTCCTTTCTGAGTCAGTGTTCAGAGACAGATGCCTAAGTTCTGAATTCTTTTATGTCATGTTAGGTTTTATACTCTACTTTTTGATGTTCATGATATTTACTGCAGGTTTATTTTGTTTAGAGTCTCCGTCAAAACTATTCAACTCGCAAACTATTTTCCAGAATTTCTACCAAACTGTAAGTTATTTGGTTCAGGACTACTGCTTGTATCCTAGTGACAGTAAGTAATGTAAGAAAAACAAACTTTGTGTATTTTATGGTTATTTTTTTTTAACCTAAGATATAACAATTGAAGTATTTTTGTAAGTGGTCTTGGTCCTCCATGAAGAATGATGATATGGAAACACACTGTTCTGCTAATTCTCTTACCATGGAGAATGATGGTATGGAAACACATGTTCTCTTAGTTCTCTTATTGTAATAGAAATATTTTCATGTTGATATTAGACTTAGAAGAAACTCCAATAGGTGTTCAAATTTCATGTATAGTAAAGTTGAGTGCTAAAGCATACAATAAGGCTTCCACTTGTGTGCTAAAGTCCTTGTGCTGCTCTAGTCTGTCTGGTGGTAGCATCTTACCTACATTTCTGGCCTTGCTTAGTTCTCCAGTATTTACACGTAATGAAATCTAATAAAGATGGAAGCAACTTCTCTCATAGTATATTTAGTAAACTTTTTATTTATTATCACACTACTGTATAGAACAGAATTTCCACTGAGCATGTTCTTTACAGTATGTCAATTAAGTTTCTGCTCGTCAAGATGTCAGATGTAGACGACGTAAAGACAGAATTAATACCAAAGGCTTGATGTATTGGTTTCATCCACCCCAGGTAATTGGGAATGGAGTAAGATGATGAATAGATTGATCGACAAAACATTACTCTCTTGGTCTGTCTGTCTCTCTCTCTCTATCATTTAGAGTATTTCTCTCTTTAAACTTTGCTTAAAGGATATCTGCAGTCCCATACTATTTTAACCTATTGTTGTTACTTTCCAAAAGGTGAATCTAAATTTGAAATAAAATTTCATAATGTAGGTTTAGCCCAAAAAATTTAGAGTGCCATAACAACTTCCACATTTGCCACCTCTCAGCCAGAATGGCTTCAGTGTTCTCACCTCTACCTATTGTGACCCATAACAATTTAAAACACTGGTACAGTACAATTGACACGGTGTGCAGTTAAGTAATTACATAAAGATCACTAAAATTTTAAAATCATAACCCAAGACAAATATCAGTACAGAATTACCTTAACTACATTGAGAACATGGTGTTGCTAGAGGCCAGTTTAGATTATGTTTACATGTACTTTTATTTATGTTGAAAAAGTATTGAATTAATGCAATTGACTTACCATTACTGCCCAGTGTTTGGAGGAATGGGGATTGATGTTATGAGATAAAGCATTTACAGTACAGTATGTTCCTAATAACATGTATCATACTTATATCCCACATCATACTTACACGTAACATTACCGTCATATTTATCCTAAGAGACTGTGATACCAGAAGTTTAAAGGATTACAATTAAATTTTCAAGGTAATGAATACATTTCATGATTTTTTGGATGAGAAAATGATTATCCCTTATGTTCTTATTACCAGACTTAACACATATTCTCCTCTGAAATTTTCCTTTCTAAGTTTCTATGTATCAACCAGAGAGAGACTGAGCTCTGTTTTACACCTTCCTGATGACCTAGTTGTACAGTAGCTAAAACAACTATCAGTGCATACTTTCTGGGAAATAATGAGACCATGGACGATAAATTTTGGTATATGAGGGCTGTCACTAGTCACACGTTAAATTTTGGAGCGTATCGACCCTCACCTGCACAGATAGTTGTTTTAGTTACTGTACATGAAGCTTTATCTCTTTATTTATCTTTATGTCTAATTAATTTTTACTCTCCATTTTCTTGAAAGAAAATAATTAATTTTTATAAAGAATAATTACTTTTTACTCTTCATTTCCCATAAGGTATACTGCACAGTAGTTAGTTGTCACTCTCTTAATTCCCACAAAATATAATTGTTCAAAAACTTGTGCACAAATGTCCCCTCAACAGTTTATTCAAGGTCTCTGAGATATTATTTTCTTTGTCTGGTGAATTGTATCATATAATAGGTCTCGAATACAATTTACTGTAGTATTTAAAGAGAGGAATATATAAGATTATTTTTAAGGGAGGGAACTTTGATAGACAATATATATACAGTATTTTAAATCTTATTTCCAAAATTTTATAGATAGACTACAGTACACACATTAAGACAAGATGAATAATTGAGTTCATCAAGTTTAATACAACCGGTGTTCTACCTAGAATGGTTTTGAGAGGTTATTAGGTTTTTAAATGGTCAGATAATTTGTGGGCACCTTGCCCTATATACCATTAAAGTTTCACAGTTCTGAGTTGGGCAAATGAGGAGAGCAGCAGCTTTTATCACTTGCACCTATGGTGTATATATAAGTGAAACATAAGGTTTGTTGTACTGTATAGCATGGGAAAACATTACTTTGAGCTTAAGACTGAGGTGTTTGTAGATAATTGTGTTGAGGAAAGTGATTGCTGAACTTGTGGGCCTGAAGAAATGTTTGTTGGTGAAGTGTAAATGTAATGAGCAAAGAAAAGGGAAAATATAAAGTTAATACAAGAGAGAAATGATAAATACAGGAATTGGGCTCGATAACAAATGTACTGCACATAGAGGTTAAGAAAGGAAAGGTGTACCTATGGGTGATGAAAAACAAACGGGGCATTAAGAATGAATTCAGAATGATTTTGAATAAGAATGAAACATCACAACTATACTTGTCAGGTTTTTGTTAGGTTATGTATCAGTAAACAATAGAAGTGGGAAACATGACAAGAGCTTTGGAATGATTATTTTTATCATTAAGGAAGAGTGAATGGAAATATTATAATTTTAGGTTATTAATCATTATTAAGGTCGAAATTAGTAATGGAGACAATAAGATTTAGGACGCATGGAAAAATACTGTAAGACATATGAATGTGTTAATGTATGTGTACAGTAGTTTTTGTCTAGGGAGGAGGGTGAGGCAGGACTTGTCTGGGAAGCTGGTTCAAGATAAAATGGCAGAGAGGTCATCAGGGATTATATACAGTACAGTACAATATATATCATACATAAATGATCCATTAAGGAGAATCTGGGTTTTTGTGATTAAAAGAAGCATGGAGGGCATTAAGTCTTGTGTACTGACATACAGTACACCCCAAACCTCAGGCATAAGGTGATACATTGTTAGATCAATTTTCATTCAGCAACTGGAATATTACTTAATACTGAATAGTATAAATTTGACCTAAATCTAATTGTGTGGAGTTAATTGATATATTTTTGTTGTTAAGGTTATATAATGTAATCAATAATGTGCGTGTAATGACAGTAACTACCAAATTATTTATCTTATCGCCGAATTGAAAATTTCTCGGAAAATCTTTCCCAAAGTCGGAATTTTCCCGTTTTCTGAGGGGCACATTTTCTGGACAAGTCTGAGAAAAATTTCCCAGTACCCAGAAAATTCCAGGGATGGGGAGGTTTTTCCAGCTTTGAGAGAGTTGTCTAGTTACCCAGAAATCTCTCATTCCCGGAAGTGCTGCACCAATTGTTCCGGCTAATGGAGATATAATTTTTTTTTTTTTATCCTTGTCCATTTATACAACCCAGCATCATTGAATGAAATAGCTTTTTTTATCCACACAATATGTGGCTCTACAACCAAATATGGAACAGAATTCTTCTGTCTATTCCTTAAGGCCATCAGCACAAGCAGCGACAAAGTAAACAAAGAACATGAAAAATGCTAAAGGAAAGAAGACGATCAGAAAGCAATTGAGGCGGGCTGGCAGACTGTTGGTATGGATGGTGGTGGCGAGTTCCTTCGAGGAGATATGCCCTGGTGCAAATGGAGTGACCTGGATAGTCTTATGTGGGCATTGCTGCCGCTTGACGTCCCTCAGGCGTAGATTCTCTACAAAAATGAGGGAGATGATGACAAAGAAGACGTAGGAAATGAGGGCAACATACCACACATCGATGAGCTTGAGGTAAGATGTCTTGGGGATCGTGAGACTTGTCTGACTGAAGAAAGCAGCCAACACCAGTAGTGACGTCAGGGACACCATGATACGATCCTGTGGAGGTCAGGGTCATGATACACTGAATGATGAAGGTGAAGTCATGTTTACCCAATGAAAAGTTTAGTAAACCAACAAATTATAGGAACACTTAAACCATAATAGTGGAGAAACTTAGGATCCAACATAGTCTTAGGTCCCCTAGACTAGATGAATCAGATATACTGACTGAATAGTATAAGAATTCAATGAAGGTTCAGAACTGCTACTATTAACCTCAAGAAAGCCAACAACTCAAAGATTTCCAAGAATTGCAATATAAATTACATTAAGAAATGTACATATCATGAACTTTTATAAATAACTTCAATATCACTAAGAAGCTCTTATTAAGAGCTTTAGAACCTTCATAAAGAATCCACAAAAGGTGGACTTTTTCATGTTCTAAGAGCTGGCGAGACACCATCTTACCTGAAAGTCTTCCAAGTCAAAATAGAGACTGAAGTAAGATATGACAAGCATCATGGTGCTGGGCAGGAAAGCGTTCATCGAGTAGTACTTGTACAAGTTGGTGAACTTCAGCCTGACCTGTTGAAGGGAAGGTAAACACTGCTAATAGGACTAGGAATGAAATTGACCTGTAGGTGATCTGGCTTCTGTAATTAACCAAATTTCTTGTAGGAAGTATCACCTTTCTGTAGATCATCAGATTACCTTGTAGGTAAGATTTGTAACCTCAATCTGACCTTCATTTGGGTGACCTGCTCCTCGGTAATGTCATGGATGGTCTCGTCAACAAGGTTGTACTCCAACAACTGTCGTGTCCCAGCAAAGGTCAAACCAGCACCTTCCTGAGGGAGGAGGAAAGATGGAAGAGGTCACCCCAGGTTATAGAGAAAATAGTTTTTGAAGGAGAGGTCAGCCCAGCTTATAATTTTGGAACATATTGTAACCTCTCCGTTAAAATTTCTCCCTTTCCACTGAATTTTCAGGTCTCAAAGAGTCCAGTTTATAAAAATCAGAAGTTTGTCACTTTAAAGTAAATTTAATTTCGTGGCAGGAGCGGGTATGTCAGGTTACCTTGTCCAGCTTGCCAGAGAAATCAGTGATACCCTGAACAGTGAAGGAGAGTGAACACCGCTGAGTGTCGAAGGGGTAAGACTCCAGGTCAAGCTGACAGCGGGACTTGAGAGTCTTGTGTAGACGATACAAGAGACTGTTGTTTGACCCGCTGTACACGTCATCTGGAAGGTGAACATTGAGGATTACTTCTCTCTAACTTACCTGGCTGGTGGTGAATTGATCAAAAGTGTTGATTTTGATAGGAATGGATGGTAACTAATGATGGTAAGGGGAGTATGTAACAAGGTGTAAAAATGTGAAAGTTGGGTCCCATATGTATGACTGCCTGTTAGGGACTGGATTGGTCCAGTCCCTAACAGTATATTAAGCCTTTGGTACACAAGAAGGCAGCATGACCAATACTGCACTCTACCACATTCACCTCCCCAAGTTGTAAATTTAGGTACCCACTTAAAGTTTGGGAGGGTGTACCTTCGTGAAGGACGGCGTTGTTGTCAGCCATAGGTGTCGTCATCTTGACAACGTAGAGGTCACCGCCATCTGTCTGGCCATGTTGCACCCAGCTCTGTGTGCCATCTGTCACCATCAACTCCGGCGTCCACAACAATCCCGGCTGTTTCACCTTGTTCTTGCGGTGGTCTTCCTGCAGGTTTGTGAAGGTTACCCTCGAGTCGTTCCACCTGATAGTGATGATGACGTCGATGGTAAGGGTGAAGGACACTACGTTGAACTCCCTAATGGAGGTGATATTGAGATGGAAGAGGAGAGGAACAGGTTTTAAGGTGATCTTGGGGGGCGGCAGTTGGGCAGAGTAGCCCTCGGGTATGGCCATCACATCACAGGTGAGCTCATCGGTGTGGTCAGGACAGTCGGTGGAGAGGTCACAGCGTTGTGATTTGTCAATACAAGTGCCGTCATCACAGGTGAACTCGTCAGCCCTGCAGGCGGTGAGGAGCAAGTACACCTGAGGAGGAACATCTGGGTCATAAGTACACCTGAGGAGGAACACCTCAGATGGGTCTCGTGTTTACTCCAACCACAAGAGATTACACGAAGGTTCAAAGGTGACCCTAAAAGTTAACCAAGGTGAAAATGTCACGATATAAGTCACAATGATATGCTGTTGTAGTCCTGAAGCTGCAGGAACTAATCAATGTTTCATGACATAACTAAGACTTTGAGGAGAGTCAGCATACGTACCGACAAGAAAGAACACTACTGTATATACACCTCCCTCATGAGTGGTAGGTCATAAAATTCAACTACCTGTACTAATTAAACCTACATTAGTCACATTGTACATCCATGGCAGTAATACTGTATGTCTGTCATATTGTACAATACGTTTGTGTGTGACAGTCGAATACTGTATTGATCTGATGAATCATCATATATGATTGACCATTTGGGAGGGATCATTGTACTTTATCTGCCCCTCCACCTGGGTGAAGTCGGGAACTCGGTAGTTATTAAATTTGGTGGGTTATAGAAGTACATGATGGTAATAGACATAAATTATAAAATTTGTTTTTCTATGTCAACTAGTGATGAAATGACACACAACTTAACATGTACTGTTACATGTAAAAATATTCAGTACCTGACCAGAGCTTGAGGACACAATGTTGACGGGGAAAACTTGCACAATGATGTATTAACTGGTGAGTGGTTTGAGACAGTGTGTGATACAATACCAGACACTGTGTGTAGTACTACAGTGTGTGTCACAACCATCATCCATACATGACAGTGAATACAGTATTACCGTACCTCTTTCTGTCTACATTTATCCCCTCTGATGTTCCACAAATGGAGGCCGACAGGGTAGTCCATCTGGTCCACCATCTTTGCTGACAGCTGGGGGTACAGACGGCTCTCCATCACCCAGCTCTTGTTATTCCATATAATGCTGCTGTGTCGAGCACCGTCAAACTTTGGGCGATTGTTGATGTACTCATGCAGGAAGAGTGAGCGATCGAAGAGCGAGGACTCACACAGACCACGCAGATGCACCTCGGGATGGCTGGTAAAGTTACACATGACGCAAGCGATGACGGTACAGGGGGCGTGGTACCACTCATAGGGATGAAGTATACCGCCAGCGAGGATACAGCTGTACTTATCTGTCACGCTTTCCCAGGAATCTTTAAAGTTATGCCAGTGTATGGGTTGATCATCAATGAGGCGGAGCCACTGGCCGCTGGAAACATTGCCACTTGCACCCACCCAGTACAGTGCCTGCCACACATCGAAACATTCATTGTTGAACTCGATGAACTTGTCAAAGATCTGGATATTATTCTCGAGGCTGGTGGGTAGAGCGATGTCTCCCCGCAGCTTGTCGCACCAAGAAATGGAGTCAATAAAGGTTTTTTTCTCAGGAAAGAGCATTGTGTACCCTGGGATGTGACGGCACACCTCGTCCTCCGAGATGTTGAAAAGTTGTGTCTGCCCTTTGATCATGAAGCTCTTCTTCTCAAGACTGATGATGGGTGCCACCTGTGAACTGAAGGCCTTGTCCTCGCAATGGATGAACCTCTTCACATGGGAGGTCTCCAAGAGGTGATCATATATCCTTAAGTCAGCGATCTCCCCGTGGAAATTGTGAGAGACGTCAAACTGTCCCTCTAATGTGGCGATATCCTGACCCACCACCAGGCGGCCACCACCGGTCACCCTGGGGCGTGTCCCCGGCAGCAGCTTGGCATCATCAATCTGCAGCTGCCGCTCCTCCAGCTGTGTACAGATGAAGAGGACATGAGTTGTATAGTTGTATAATACATTATGTGGCTAACTGATTGTGGGGTATTTACTAATAAGAGACAACTTAACAAAATCTAAAC
Source organism: Homarus gammarus (assembly GCA_958450375.1). Classification (NCBI taxonomy): domain Eukaryota; kingdom Metazoa; phylum Arthropoda; class Malacostraca; order Decapoda; family Nephropidae; genus Homarus; species Homarus gammarus. The sequence goes on along the minus strand of CAUDMG010003421.1, from coordinate 931,441 downwards.
CCTTTAAGCCCCGGGTTAGGGTGCTGCTGGCAGTACCCCCCATGCGGGGTTAAATCGAGAAAAAAAATCAACATTTCCAAAATTAATTAAAAAAAAAATGGCGGGAAAATAGGCGGACATTCTGGAACGGCACCCGGGGCCTAAGGGCTCCACAATCCTTATCTGCACATAGCTTTGTACATTCACACTCACAAATTTACTTGTACGTATATGTACAAGGGCTGACAATTAAGTTCACGAACTCGCCACGTGGCTCAACAGGCGACAGGTCTGTAATGAGTGTGAGTGGCGTGTGTGTGACCCTTCTCTTACTGCCCCAGTTGTGTCGTCGATTTCATGCAAGTCGGACGTACGCAGCGGCAGTTATTGTATTAAAGTGTTTTCTGGTTTTGTCACGATTATGACAGATATTGTTTTAGAACAAAGAACGAGCATCAAGCTTCTCGTGAAACTGGGGAAAACTGGACCCGAAATTTGGGACATGTTAACCCAAGTTTATGGGGATAATGCACTAAAGAAAACACCAATTTAAAGGTGGGTTAAGTGGTTTTCTGAGGGAAGAGAAGACGTGACAGAGAAGGACGACCAACAACGAGCAGGACTGAGGTAAACATTGAAAAAAATTGGAAAGTTGTGTGAGCTAACAGGTGATTGATGGTAAGAAACCTTGCAGATGAGGAGGACATTGACAGGGAATCAGAAAGGTTTTGACTGATGAGGAAAGTTAGTGCAAAATTGGTGCTGAAAAATTTTGTTGACGAACAAAAACAAAGAAGAGTTTAAATTTGCTCAGACCTTTTGGAAAGAGAAGCTGGAGATGACCCTCTTCACTGAGTCGTTATTGTTGATGAGTCATGGGTCTACCAATACGACTCGGAAACAAAAGGCCAGAGCCTGGGAAAACTGCAAACTCTCCACGCCCCAAAAAGTGCCACACGTCAAAGTCGAAAGTGAAGACAATGCTCATCACTTTTTTTAATTCTAAGGGTGTAGTTCACAAAGAATTTGTTCCCCCAGGGCAGGGTTGGAACCAGTTTTACTATCTCAACGTGAAAACCCCCTGAACTTTTTGCTGGAAACAAGTGGATCTTGCATCATGACAATGCCCCAGTGCCCACGGCATTGATTGTACGGGAGTTTTTGGCCGAGAAACAAATTACATTGCTGGAACACCCTCCTTATTCACCTGCCCTGGCCCTGTGTGACTTTTTTTTTTATTTTCTTAACTAAAGAAACAGTGAAGTTGTAAATAACTTAAAGTGAGCGCTAACTAGCAAGCAAGCTGGAAAGGCACCGTGCCAGCTGAAACCAAGTCGAGTTATAGGTGCCACAGAGACTTGAAATTTTATTTTGTTTGTGTGCTTTCTCAAGGACTGAAACTGTGCCTACAATACACCATTCACAGGGAGATACAGTGTATGCAGCCGCAGAAGACAACTCTATAGGCAACAGAGAGTAGCTAAATACTTTTTTTTTTCTCTATTCTTTTTTTAAATAGGTGTGATCTACACAGTCTGCACCCCTCCCCCCCCCCCCCCCCCCACAACAACAACAACCATGAGTGTGATATGTGATTACTGTACTGCAGGGAGACGTCGGATATGGAGGATACAGGCCTGACTAACGCAACGTTCAGGACGTTACTAACTACCGTAAAATATGAGGGCTGTTGCTGTTATTGCCCTGGCTGCATAGTCAAGGTGAATGAGGCGATTGCAAGCCATAAGGGAACGAGTTCTCAAGGGACGAAAATAAATGAAGCTGAAGCCCTGCTGGTTGCCAAACTGGAGCAAGTTGGGAAAGAGATCCTTGCTAAGACTGAGGAAGTAGCCGATGGAATGGAGGTGTTTGCTGAGAGGAGTTATGCTGACATATTAGCAGGGCCACGGGAGGGTGCAGGATCAGAACAGGTTCGACAGCAGATTGGGACTCTGAAGAAGTGTGTCGAAGAAATGAAAATTAACGGACCTACTGGTAGGGGAGAGGAGGAACACCAGCGCAGGAACAATGTCATAGTTTTTGGAGTCCCAGAGAGCCAGGCAGAGGGAACTGTGAGTAAGATAACACACGATAAGATGCTGTTTCAAAATATTTGTACAGAGGTTCTGAAGATTCCATCAACCCCTCAGGATGTGAGGAGGCTGGGACAAAAGCAGGGGGATAAGCCTCGTCCCCTCAGGATCACACTAGCGAGCGGGGAAGAGAAATGGCAGGTTATTCGGCAGGCGAAAAAACTTAGCAAGGAGCGAGGCATTTCAGGATGTATTCATTTACCCAGATCGCACGGTAATACAGAGGGAACAGCACAAGAAGCTCCTGCAGGACTTGAAGCAGAAGAGGGAGGAGTCAAGGAAGAACGGGGACGGGTGTACATGGGTTATACTCAGAGGTAGGGTAGTGGAAGCAAGTGTGCCGACTCAGGGCCAGGGGGCAGCAATGCACCCTCCATCCGCTCTAACCCCCACCCGGGAGGCGGCACCAGCTCCGCCTGCCGGACAGGAGGAGGCGAGCGCCGTGTAAACAATGACATTTCTAACCACACCCTGCAAAATACAGTGTACTTAGCAAACGCTGCAGCTTCTGAGAATGAGGGGGGGGGGGGGTTTACTACTAAGAGCAGAGACGTTACCGCGAACAAATTCTGGCTTGAATGTCATGTACACTAATACTGACATGTCTCTCGATAAGAGAGAGGAGCTTGAAACTCTACTAAGAGTACACCAACCAGATATCGTAGGAGTTGTAGAACTGTTGTACAAGAACAGGAGAATCAACCCAGAGGAATGTGAGTTCAGTATTGCTGGATATGACTCATTTACGAACCTTTCTCAAGAAACTTGCAAGAGGGGTGTAGTTGTCTATGCAAGGCAAGACCTTAGAGCCAGCCAGGCGAGGGTGTAGTGGCTCCTCTCCCCTACAACTCCCAACTGAGCTCCGGCCGCGCGCCTACCAGCCATTCAGAGTACAGCCGAATCGAAAAATGCTAGTGACAGGGGGGAGGGAGGTTCAGGGGAAGGATAAAGGGAGGATAGAAGTGAATTTTAGAAGGAGAGAATAGGTGCAGTGGCTAAACACCGCTTGCGTGAGGGGGTAGGCAATGTGCCCGGTGGGTGTAACAATCACAATCAGGACGAGGCAGAGGGGGGGGGGGGGGCGGGAGCAGGACCGGGCAAGCAAAGGGCCAACGCGGGTGCTCTGGTTGTCGTCTTAGCCTTGGCAGTGTTGGCAAAGCGGAGGAAGAACCGCCCCGCCACGGCGGCGGCGCAAGCCGAGAAGCGCAGGTGGACGGACGCACAGGCCACACACGAACAAATTAACAGAGAAGGTGAAAACATGGAAATGTAGCTAGTCGTAGGGTTGTTTGGAGAAAGGTGAAGGTAAAGTCTTTGAGCTATGTCAAAGAGGAACGGAGCGAGTTGGAGGAAGGGTTTTGAATCTTTGAGCTTGAAATGTCAAAGTATTCGTAGTAAGGAAGGATGAGTGTATCGTAGGAGAGTTTTTAGTATTAGCAGCAGACAGATTTGAGCTTTGTCAAATTGTGAACGGAGATGAGAGTGAGATATAGGTTGATTGGTTTCAGTCTTGAGTTAGGTCGATTTTGTTGACAGTGGCTGGTATAGAGGTTGGGTATGTTTGATTTGGTTTTGGAGAGTTGTGGTGTTATGAGGGGCTTTGTCTGGCGGGGGGGGGGGGGGGGTGTTGTGTTTGGAGATTGGCTGTGGGGGGGGGGAGTTTGTGTTTGGGGATTGGCGGGGGTGGCTGTTGTATGTTGATTTGAGCTGAATTAGAATTGCTTAAGGGGGGTTGTTGTGTGAGTGTGTATGTGTTTGCGTGAAAATATTGTAAGGGGAGAGGGGGAGGGTTAGGATAATTGTTAGTAAGGTCAGGTATGGTTCAGTTGTTGGGAGGAGGGGGAGGAGAGGAGAGGGGGGGGGAGGAGAGGATAGGAGAGGGGGGCTTTGGAGGTTGTTGGGTTAATTTATAGTATGGTAGGATTTCTTAGGGGTGATATGATTTGTGTGGCTAATGAATAGTTGTATTGAGTCATGTGCATTTTTTTTTTTTTTTTTTTTTTTTTTTTTTTTTGGGGGGGGGGGGTCGAAGGGGGTTGTTAGAAAGGTCGGGTATATTAAGTTTTTCTTTCGGGAGGATTGTAGGTTTTATTAGTGGTTGGCAGAGTTGGGTTATTATTGCTTTCTTTCTTTCCTTTGGCTTGTAAAGGACTTCTGCAATTTGCGTGGAGGGCCTTTGCAGGTATTGTGAGTTCCTGGTCCCATTCTTGAGGGAGAGGGTTTGTGTACAGGTACAGTGCACCCCTCCCCGATCTTATTGGCTAAGGGAGGCGTTCATGTCATCTGTATGTTGGTACCATACTTTGTTAGGTACACCTCTCCGACCTTATTGGCTAAGGGAGGCGTTCATGTCATCTGTATGTTGGGACCATACTTTGTTAGGTACACCTCTCCGACCATATTGGCTGAGGGAGGTGCCCATGTCAACAGTGTTGGTAACATTCTTGAGGGAGAGGACTTGCGTACAGGTACTGTGCACCTCTCCCCGACCTTATTGGCTAAGGGAGACGTGCACGTCATCTGTGTTAGTATGGGATGGGTAAGTTAGGTATTTGTTTTGGGAGGAGTGATAGGGTGTGGTTAGTTAATGGTAGAATGGTTATTTTTTATTTTGTGTGGGATTGCTAGTAACGGCTGGGTATGTTAGGTTTTTATTTTGGGGGGATTGTTAGGGTTTTTTCATTCTTTTTAGGGGGGGGGGGGGAGTGTTAGTGCAGATTGAGTGGGTTAGTTTTATTTTTTTTTTTTTTTTTTTTTTTTTTTTTTTTTTTTTTTACGTCGGAGTGGTCTTTGAGTGTGAGTTGGGGGCGTGGGGTTTAGAGTGAGGGGGAGGAGGAAGGAAGTTGGGTAAGTCAGGTAAGGTTAGGTTAGGTTGATTGGGTTAGGTTGGGTGGGAATCATTGGATGTGGGGTTGAGGAGAGGTTTGGTTAGGGTTAAGTTAGGTTAGGTTAGGTTGATTGGGTTAGGTTAGGTGGGAATCGTTGGGTGTGGGCTGAGGAGAGGTTAGGTTAGATTAGGTTAGGTTGATTGGGTTAGGTTGGGTGGGAATCGTTGGGTGTGGGTTGAGGAGAGGTTAGGTTAATTTGGGGGGAGTTGTTGGGTGTGGTTATAGGGAAGTTATTAATATAAGGGAGGTGGGAGGGGAGTGTTTGGTCTGTTTAGTATGGAGGGATTTCTGTCTCTGAATCTGCGTGGGAGTATGATGTTGTCGAAATAATCCTGCCATTGAGGGTAAGTAGTGAGGAGTGATTCTATTTGTTTGTCACCTAGTTGTCTCCAGTAGATGTTAAGTGGGGGGAGGGAGCTGAGTTCATGTAGATAACTATTTGGGGTGAAGGATGACCAGTGTGTGTTATGGATGAATCTTAGTGCTTTGTTTTGTATGACTTGAAGTTTCTTGGCATTTGGTGGTGGTGCTAGCTGGAGTGTGTTGGGTGCATAAGTCAATAGTGGGCGTATGAGGGCTTTGAATAGGTGTGTTTTGGTTTTGATTGATGCGGTTCTGAATCTGTGTATATTTCCGAGTGTTTTGTTTGCGATCGAAGCCTTCGTTTTGGTGTGTAGTGTCATGGTGAGGATGTCGTTGAATGTGACTCCTAGGATTGTGTTTGTTCGTTTGACAGTTATAGGTGAAGGGTAGGCGATGTAGGGGTTTAGGTAAATGTGACGTGGTTGGTGTCTTTTGGTGCCGAAGTAGGTGATTTGTGCTTTGTTCGGGTTGGTTTGTATTCGCCATCGGAGTTCCCATTGTGTAACTTGTTCTAGCTCCCTGTGAGCTTTGTCTGTTAGGTGATCAAGGCTAGTGATGTGTCTGACTAGTTGGGTTACATCGTCGGCGTACTGTATTGTCAGAGAGTCGATGTGTAAGGGGTCGGGTAAGTCGTTTGTGTAAAGAATGTATAGTGTTGGGGACAGGACTGATCCTTGTGGGACTCCTGCTTGCAGTGTGAAGTGGTCAGAGTAGGCAGGTGTGAATTTTATCCTCATTTTTCTGTCTGTTAGGAAGTTGCATAGTAATTGTTGTGATTTTTGAGGGAGGTTAAAATTGGTGCATATCTTATATTTTAGTCCATCGTGCCAAACTGTGTCGAAGGCTTTTTGTACGTCTTTTGTAATGAGTGCTGTCTTGTATGCACCTTTGTTCATGTGGAGGTAGTTTGTCATTATATTGAGTGCGTCTTGAGTTGAGTGGTGTGCTCTGAAGCCGAACTGCTTGTAGGACAGTAGTTGTTCATCTTCAAGGTGGTATCTGAGGCGGGTGTTGTATAGTCTTTCAAAAGTTTTGCCTAAGACTTCGGTCTGTTGTTTTGTGGATCTGTTGGGTTTTTGTTTGGCTTAGGTATCATGATGGCTGTGGCTGTCTTAAAGAGTTTTGGGAAGTAACCTGTAGCCAGTTGGGTGTTGTAGAGGTATGTAATGGCTGTGACTGTTTCTGGGGGCAGGTGCTTCAGGATTGCTTGACCAATATTGCTGTCGCCTGGTGTTTTGTTTTTTGTTTTGTCTAGTGCTTGTTTGACTTCTGTTGGGGTGAAAGGAGCAGTGAGGGTGTGGTTCCGTGTGAGAGTGGAGGTACCTATTGTGTTGTCAGGAGTTGTTCTGTCGTGAAGTGTTTGCATGTGTGTGGTGATGTTGTTTATGTGGTTTAAGATGTGCCTTTGTTGTGTGGGGGGGTGTGGGTGGAAAATGTGTTCCCAGTGTTGTTTTAGTGTTTGTGCTACGTCGGCTGGCTCATTGATTTTCCTACCATTTACTAGTAGGTGATCAAAGGGGGGTTTTGCTGTTCCTCTCAGCTTGGCGATCCTTTGCCAAAATTCTCGGGGGTTATGTGTTCTGTGTTCCTGGGCAGCCTCTACGAGTTTTGCCCAGTGAACCTCATGGTCTTGTCGGAGGCTGTGGATGATGTGTGTTCTTAGTGTGGAGATGTCTGCGTAAACTGGTGCTAGGTTAAGTTTGTTTAGTTCGAATCGTGACCTGTAGCAGTGAAGTAGGCGTCGAGTTTTTATGGAAGGTGTGAAGGAGTATTTTCTCTTGAACCGGTGTTTAGGAATGTGGGTATCTGCTATGGCGGTGATAGTGTTGAAAAGGTGTGTCCAGGTTTCCTCAATCTTCCTTGTGGGTTGGTGTTCGAGGTTGAGTGTGTATTGTTGTTCAGAGAGTGTGGTTTGGAAGGTATTCCAATCTGCGTGTTGATACTGGTATTGAGGTGAGGCTGTTGGGAGGAGGATGGGATTGTTGGAGAGGTGAAGAGTGATGGGAATGTGGTCTGAGCCTGATAGGGGGCCGGGAGTGATGTAGTGTTGGAATTGGAGGGCAGGGGTGTTGGTGATGACGATGTCTGGTGTGCCTTTGCCGTGAGCAGCGTAGAATGTGGGGAAGAAAGGGCCAATGTGGTGAAGGTTTTTGTGAGTGACCAAAGCGTATAGTTGTTGGCCATGGGGGTTGATGACCGGTTGTGTTGGAATGCGGTGTGGTGTGCATTGAGGTCGGCCATTAGTATTACAGGTAGGTGTGTGTTGTTAAAGATGGAGTTTAGTTCTGTGAAGGGGATAAGCGTGTTAGGTCTTGAGTATGTTGTGCAGATGATTATCTGTCCGTGTTGAGTGTCGATCTTGGCGGCCATGAAGTGTTTGAAGGCAAAGTTGGTGATGAATTCGTGTTTCATGGAGGATCTGATGAGGATTACAACGCCCTCGTATAGTTCGTGGGGTGATTGTCTGCTTGTGTAGCCGAAGTGCTTGATTTTGGTGTTTGTGCATGTTGTGTTGAGGAGGAGGATGTCTGAGTTGTGTTCTTGTAGGAGGAGAGAGATGGCGTATCTGTTTGAATGATATGCTCTACAGTTGTATTGCATAATGGTGATCATGTTGTATAATTTGTTCTTGGTTACTTATATGAGATTGAAATTCTGGGGTGCAGGGATGAGGTCTAAATTGTCGAGTGACTGTGAGCGTGGTCTGAGTGTGGTGTATGCAGGTGAGGGATGGGCGGTTACGTGACTGTGTGTGGGGGAGTCGGGAGGATGAGTGGAGTGTGCTAGGTTCTTGTTAGGGTTGTATCCTGTTTCCTTAGGGGTAGTGCCGAATAGATTTACTTTGATTATAGATTTAGTTAGATGTGTGTATTGTATAATTCTTTTGCTGTCAGGTGTGTAGGAAGAAAGGGGGGAGGTGTTCTTCCTCTTTGGTCTAGGGGTCTTGACCACTAGTTCTGTGGGGGGATGGGCTGCCATTTTATTCTTGGGAGTCTGAGGTGTTAGGGGAGGATTGGGTTTGGTTTGGGTGTTTGTGGTCCGGGAGTTCATCGTAGTCGTGTGGGAGAAGTCAGGTGTAGGCAAGGTCGAGGTGGAGGGGCCGGGAGGTTTTGGACTGGTTACTCTGGGGGGTGAGGTAATGGTAGGTTGGTGAGATAAGTCAGGTGTGAGCATGGCAGAAGAGGAGGGGCGGAGGGAGATTGCAGTGGTTTCTCTGGGGGGTGGGGGGGGGCATGTTGGTCTGGGGGTTGGGGATGGTGAAGGTCCGGTCGGAGATGGGGGCAGTGGGGAAGATGAGGTCGGGACCGGTTCTGAAGGAATCAGGAATGTGTATGGTCCGTACAGCCAGACAGACAGAAAATGCTAGTGACAGGGGGGAAGGAGGTTCAGAGGAAGAATAAAGAGAGGACGGAAGTGAATTTTAGGAGGAGAGAACAGATGCAGTGGCTAAACACCGCTTGCGTGAGGGGTTGAGGGGTGGGGGCAGACGGGAGGCGACAAGACAAAGCCAGGCTGGCGTCAGGTCAAGCGTCAGGTGCGTGTTGGGTTGGGCAATGGATGTTCAGTGCCTGGGCGGCTTGATTGTGTTTTGGTTTCTTGTGTGGAGGAGATGTCTTGGTCTTCTTAGCTTGAGGTCGATTTTCTTCTCACTCTCCTCCTCTTCTTGCTTTCTTGAATTGTCCATTCGTTTGTGTTTGGGTCTTGTTGTTCGTCTTCCTCGTGAGGTAGGTTCTCATAGGTGTGGAAGAAGTCAGAGAGGGTGAGGTTGACCGCGCGGGCTTCAGCTCCACGGGCCACGTGGTGTTCTTGGTTCAGTGTGGTGGGCGACTTCTCGAGAGTTTTCTTTTCTTGGTTTTTCTTTTTTTGGTTTTTCTTTTCTGCTGGTTTTTTCTTTTCTTGGGAGCGTACGGCAAGGAGGGCCTCTTTGTAGCTCAGTTTCTTCTCGATGCGGGCCCTGGCTACCTTGCATTCCTCCTTCCATTTGGGGCAGTTCCGATCAGCGGAGGAGTGTGGGCCACCACAAGGAGCGCATTTTTTCTCTTCGTTGGGGCAGACCATGTAGCGGTGTCCAGGGCTGCCACACATGGAGCAGGTGTCCTCCTGCGCCTCACACTTGTTTACAGTGTGTCCATAGTGCTGGCATTTGTAACACCGATTCGGTCTGCAGTAGGGCTTGACTGGCACAGTTACCCACGCCAGTTGAACCTCCTCGGGTAAGGTGGAGTGGTGTCCGATGAGGGCAGTGGTGTCGGACAGCTTCTTTACAACTTGGAGTTGCCCCTGGAGGAGCTCACTTAGTTCTTCTTGGTCCATGTGGGCAATTTCGGCGTGGGAGATTACTCCCAGCTTCAAGTTGTCCCACATGTAGGCAAACATTTTGAATGGGATGCCGTTGATGTCAGGAATCTCCGCGAGCTGGGCGGGCATGCCCTTTTCGGCGAAGGTGATCCTGATGTCTCCATGGAGCTTTAGACGCTCCACCTTGGTGACCCCCACGATCCCATTAGCTTCAAAGAACTTCTGGAGAACTAGGAGATTTAGTTTCTTGGGGCAGGTCGGCGTGTCCGGACGAATCCGCGCCACGCTATCAAACTCGTAACCGTTCATGGTGAGAGAGGGTTAGAGAGTGTGTAGCCGTACAGCCAGCTACGCCGAGAGTCTAGGTCTATGCAGAGGACGTAGGGGTACGATCGCCGACCTAGTCTCGACCTTCAACCTCTGGTTCAGGATCAGAGCGTTTCACACCTTACGCTTAAGCCGCTGTGATTGGCCCTCTCGCTACGCTCATCCCAAATTCTGATCCTCGTAAATTGTATAAATACGGCCATGCGAAAACGGACCTTTGAACTAAGAAGACCTCTCAACAAAACCTCCTGCAGGACCCGAAACTGTGAAGACCGCCCTCTCTCTTGTGCCATTATTTGGCCATCTTCCCAGACCATACCACCCACGACTGACATCGTCAACAACAACTCACGAGCGTTTCCGGTTTATCGAGCATTAGCTTGCCCTCCCCACTGGTGGTGTGAGTGACCCACACTCCAGCTGGAGAGCAGTTATAGCGCGATATTCCCGGCGTGATTTGAGCTCTTTTCCTTCTACTACTATTTTTCCTTTTTCGCTCTGGCCTAGGGACCTGCACCCTCAAAAAGTGTATTCGTCCTGCGGTCCCCCCTGTAACTGTTCACCTCCCTCCCAGGAGATTGTGAACACGAAAGGGGGTTGGAGCAAAACCCATCCCAGCCGAGTCTTTCCAGGAAAACCGTGATCGTGCGGGTCCACCTGGAAAGAGGGTAGCAATCCTTATCCTTCCCAATAGGCACACTTAGCTCACGTCTATAAATGAGCAGTCACATACGCTAGGAAGTAGGCTTCCCCAACGGGGCTCCGGGAGAGAAGCTCAGGAACCACTCTACGACTACCAGCCAGTGGGGAGTGCTGAAATTCCTCTGCTACTTACTCAACCGGAATAGGTAGGATTAAAAAAAAAAAAAACGGTTATGGAGCGCGTACGCCCTCCTAACCGCGACCCCCGCCTGAACGGCCAACCTGACGACCCGAACTACGACAGGCTCCGCACAGAGAAAGCGGACCAGTTACGTGCCTTCAATGAAGCCCTAAAAAGCAGGAACACTGCCACCACCTCCAACAACTCCACCACCACTGCTACCGCCACTGAGGACGACAACTGGACGAAGGTAGAAAATAAAAAACGCCGACGTGCTTCTTCGGGAAACGAATGCCGTCAAGCAGCCCAAAAGGCACCCATCACCACCACCAGCTCACCTCCAACGACACTGCCAAAATTCCGTATCACGAAAACGGACACAAAAACCACATATGCCGCCGTCACAGAGATAGAAAAGCTAAATCCACTGGCCAAGTTCTCAGTGTGGCCCAACCTAAAGGGGGAGATGATTATTCACCCCAAAGACAAGGACTCCGCCACCACCCTCGACACTTACCTGCAAAACACCACCACCGTTGCATCAACCAAGCTAGACCCCGCCCAGAAACTGATGAAGTCGGTAGTCCTCCGGTACCCAAAGGAACTACCTCTCGAACCCCTGGAGAACCACCCGAAGATCTTAAAAGCCGAGAGATGCTCTCCCCTGTCCGACAAGACGGCCACCACAAAACAAGTGCTCATAACGCACTACGGTTCACCCCCCAGCACCATAGACCTCAAAACCTGGGGGGTCTACGAAGTGAGGCCCTTCGTCCCAGAGCTCCTGCGGTGCTTCAGATGCCAGAAATATGGGCACCATCAGACAAGGTGCACGTACAAGGAAATCTGCGCAGTCTGCACACAGAAGCACGGCACACACTCCTGCCTCACCAAGCTGAAAAGTGGAGAAAAAATTCCCCCCAAGTGTGCCAACTGCGGGGGCAAACACCACGCCTGTAACCCTGGATGCTCCGAGAGGACAAGGAGGGTCCAGGCAAACCGGCCAGCTGCAAGACCGGCCCCCACCGCCTACACACCAGCCCCACCAAGTACCTTCGTGTGGGGAACCCAAAGGCCAAGACAACAAAGCCAACCTCCTCAGCCGGTCAACACCCAAAGTGCAGCCCAGTTTCCTGGCCTCACTACGGCCACACCTCAGCCACCCAAGCAGCAGACAACGACAACCACGAGAAAGACAAAAGAAGCACACACCAAGGCACCAGAAGGAATGATACACGTATCAGACCTAGCCAAGGTACTGACAACCTTCGCGGAGGGCCTAGCCGGACTACTGGGCCACAAGATCCAACCCACACAGCTCCAAATACTCATGGGGAGCGTCCTCGGGCAAGTCGCCACAGCTCCAGCCACCTCAGTGGAGGAAGCCACGCCGGTCCTCACACGAGTGACAGCCGAGGTACACTCTACACCGAGGAAGGCCACCAGAGAACCCAAGATACCGACAGCTCCCAGAAAGAAATTGGTCGTTTCAACTCCCCTGAACCGAACCACGGCCCAGAAGGCAAAAACCACAGAACACGAAGATATGAACCTGATCCAGTTGGAATCGAACTTAGACATCTCCATCGAGGACCACCAGAAGTCCCCGATGAAACAGTGGTGGAAAACATCAGCACCCTGAACATCCTAACATGGAATGCTCAGGGCATCAAAAACAAGAAACACCTCCTACAAGAAGCAGCAGCCAAGGACAAGCTTGACATCATACTGCTACAAGAAACACTTCTACAAGAACACCACTGTTTCAAATTCAGTGGTTACAAGACATACAGGAGGCATTTCACGCAGGCGTCAACAAGAGGATGTATGATCCTGGTCAAGTCAAGCATACCCTCCGCCGATGTCACGCAGCAATTTCCATGTGGGGAAAACATCGAGACACAGGCCGTCAAAGTAACCCTCCAAGAACGGGAATTAACTGTTCACAACATCTACAAGAACCCAAGGGGCTCACTGGAGGTGACTCAATTATTTGCTTCGGCCGCTGACCACGCCACACTCATAGGAGGGGATTTCAACGCACATCATCCCTTCCAAAGCTCGGCAAGCCCCACAAATGAAGACGGCCTACACCTATACACCACCTTTCAAGATACACCCGAGATCTGCCTCCTGAACACCGGAGAGCCCACCCACACTAGGGGAGGAAGGCTAGATCTAACCTTCGTCTCCAGTGCACTACAGCCTTCGGCCTCCTGGCAGCTACACCCCACGCTGACCATTGACCACTTCGCCACCCTAACAACGCTGAAGGTGAACAAACTCCCCACTCCACCCCCCCCCCCGAGATGGAGATACAATACCCAAAAGGCAGACTGGGGACTCTTTAAGAAATACCTGGCTAAGTGGCGCGAAAAATCACAGCCGGCCGGCGGCGCAGCACCCGTGGACGAGACAACCCTCCACCAACAATTGGTCGAGGCGTTTCACCAAGCGGCAGAAGAGGCTATCCCAAAAACAAAACCCACATCAAGACAGTACAATGATTACTGGTACTACTGTCCCAGGGTGAAAGAACTCAACCACAGAGTGAACATGGCCCGAAGAAACTACAGGAGACATCCCACGGAAACAAACAGACATCTCCTGCAAGTCATAGTTAAGGATACCAGGGAAGAGAATGAAGAAATAAAAAACGTAAGCTGGCTCAAGTGGTGCTCCGAACTGAACGAGCACACCTCCCTTGGCAAGATGTGGGCCCAGATCCGAAGGGCATCTGGGAAGGCAACACCACCACCACCAACCCATCCCAACCCAGAAGAGGAAGCCGAGAGACTTGCAAAACTGTTCTCCGACCGAGCAGCAACGAAAAACCTCCCGAGACAGGCGGAGGAGACACAACGGCGTCTGCGACAGGTCAGACTCCAGACGATCGAAGAGGCCTGCAACAGTGAAGATGACACCGACAGACCTTTCAACTAGCAAGAACTCCAGAAGTCGCTAAAACGAAGCAAGGACACAGCACCAGGGGCCGACAGGATAACCTACTCCATGCTTTCTCATGCCGGTACAGCCGGACACGAGGCTCTGCTACAAGCCATCAATGCTTCGTGGACAGCACAAAGACTCCCACCGGAATGGAAGAAGGCAGATATACAGCCCATTCCGAAGCCCAGAGAACCAGACAAACCGAGGCCCATCTCCCTTCTCAGCCGCATAGCGAAGACGGGAGAAAGAATGGCTCTCAACCGACTCAAGTGGAAAGTAGGCAGCCCACACCCTCACATCTTTGCTTACACCGAGAACACCAGCACAGGCAACAACATCGCCGAGATACTCAGCACAGTGGACTACAAACCAGCTCTGGTGGTCTTCCTCGACCTGGAGAAGGCCTTCGAACTAGCAAATCCATTGGCCATTACAACTACGCTCGCTGAAAAAGGCGTCAAAGGAAGGTTGCTGGGGTGGATCCAGAACTACCTCACACAGAGAGAAGCACGAGTACGCTTTCAGGGAGCAACCTCAAGCTACAGGGTCCATGAAAACGGAACCCCACAAGGAGGCATCCTCAGTCCAATGCTGTTCAATGTCCTGATGGAAAATCTAGTCAAACTTCCTTTCAGACAAACAGCCAAGCTCCTATGCTATGCAGACGACTTACAGCTTATAGTAAGAGGATCAAACAGACTAGCCAACACGCAACACGCACTCCAACTTATAGAAGAAGAGTGCAACAGACTTGGACTCAAGATAAATCCAGCCAAGTCGAAAGCGATGGCCATCTGCACAGACACACCAGACAAGACGCTCTCCATACAAAACACGCCGGTAGTCTGGACCAACACCCACCAGTGTCTTGGAATCTGGTTTGACCAGAAACTTACCTTCAAGCCGCTACTCGAGTATCTCAGGCACAGGACGAAGAGCAGACACAATATAATGAGGTCGCTCACCAGCACAACCGCAGGGGCAAACCTTCATGTGCTCAAAGCCTACTACAGTGCTAAACGGCCGCCATCAGATCGCTGGTAGATTACAGTGCTCCAGCACTCATTGGACTGAGAGAAGACCAAATAGCCAAGCTAGAAGTAATCCAAAATAATGCTCTCAGGACCATGCTCGGAGCACCCATGTGGACCAGAATTTGCAATTTGCAAATGGAAACCGAACTACCACCCCTGGCAGTACGAGTCAAGCAGGTGACAGCCGGTCTCCTCGCCAAAATCTGTAGATCAGATAAGCCCACAGTTGCCAAAATTCGAATCAGTGCCTCCCTCCACCTCGACCACAGAGTGCGAGGGGCCACCTGGTCGCACGAGGCAAGCGAGGTCATCCGACACCTGCAAGCAGAAACACTCGTCAAGAACAACCAAGACACACGAGACAATGGTTACGCTGTTCCTCCACCATGGAGCCCTCCACCAGCCACACTCAAAATTACCGACCTAGGCGATAGTAAAGCCAACCTCCAGAAGGAGGACCTCAAAAAAATAACTCTCGAAGCCATAGCCACCGAGACACCGGCTGATGCAGCATCATACTTCACAGACGGCTCGGTGGACCCAAAACATCATAGATTCGGAGCGGCCTTCTACACCCAAGGTCAGACCCTCCGATGGAGACTTTCCAATGACTGCTCCACCCTACAAACAGAGCTGGTAGCAATCTCAAAGGCCCTACAACACGCTGCAACACAACACAACAAGTCCATCATAATTCACACGGACTCGAAATCGGCCATGCAGGCGCTGCAACACAGTCAACCAAGAGACAACGTCCACATCATTACCTCGATCCTCGCACAGCTACAGGAACTCCAAAGCCAAAACCGCCCAGTCGTCTTACACTGGATTCCCAGTCATGTAGGGATCGGAGGAAACGACGTGGCAGACGAAGCAGCCAAGGCAGCTACACGTTCTAGTAGCGTACACATCCAAGTTCCAGCAAGCGTGCAACGGATCAAGAATCACCTCAGAAAGACTAGCAAGCTCCACATCAAAAAGAGCTTCCTTCACGCATTCAACGCCGGTTCCCAATCAGCCAAATGGTACCTGGCGGCCACAAAAGGGGAACCACCTTTCGCTGATAAGAAAACTCCAAGACAAACCCAAGTCAGCCTTCATCGACTACTACTAGGGTACAAGTGCTCCTGGCAGATGATCGGAAATGACGTCATGGAATGCACCTACTGTCAGGAGCCAGCAGCCAACCCACTTGAACACTATCTCCTCGACTGCGAAGTCACACAAAGCCTCCGAAACAGAACTCAAATCTCCCAAGAAACACACGCAACACTAGCGGCCACTCTAACCCGAAAGGCCCATACAGACCACATTCACCACCTACTCCGGGTCATCACACGATACCCACCACCCAGATAGCTTAGAAAGCATCCTCTCCCAGCAAGTGCTGACCCCGGTTCGGGGGGCGCGCCACTCCGAAACTGACCACGTCCAAGAGTGGGGGTTGGTGGTAAGCGTCCACTGATCGGGGGTCCGCTCACACTTGCAACCTGCAGTATCCTTCCAATCTGCAGGTGGGACCACCTTCAATCCCAATCCGGCCTGGCTGCTCCTGGAGCTCCAGCCGGAACCACCAAACGGGCCGCCTATAGGCAAAGGCCCGTGTCGGACTACGGTCCGACAATCTCAACAACAACAACAACAACGGATCTTCACTTGAGAACTGAACCTCGGCGAGGTAGGTTCTCTCTGCTCCCGAGGTACCACGTGAACCAGACAATGTTCACCTGCAACTAGGCGAAGGTCGTTAGACTGTATCCAGTCAAGCGCCCTTCGCGCAAGCAACTGAACCTCCTTGTCCTGAGGAAGTTTTTTGACTCCTCAGGAATCACGGGGGTGACAGGGGTCGTCCGCAGAGACAGCGGTGACCTTATCGTCACCTTCGCGGAATGGGGAGAGGCCCAGCAACTAGAAAACCTAAGAGAAATCAACGGAATCCAGATCCAAGTTGAAGCCTGCACAGAAGACAACTTGGTTTTGGGAGTCATCTCCCACACAGAAATTGAACATTTAGAAAAAGAGGAACTGGCCGAGCTGATCGGAGACCAGCTCTCAATAGTTCGGAAGCTGACCAGTACAGCTGCACTGGTTGGCTACCCAAAGAAACTACCTAGCACCGTTTTGCTGGGATGGGAGAAGATCCCAGTAAGACCATATCAGCGAAGGCCTACAAGATGCTACAAATGCCAGAGGTACGGCCATCTGGCGCTGAAGTGTCGTGCTCAGGAGGTGTGTTCCAGCTGCGGGACACCCGGGCACCAGGACACCAACTGCTCGGCGGCCGCCAAGAAGTGCGCAGCTTGTGGTGGCCCTCACTCCTCCTCCGACCCGGAGTGTCCCAAGTGGAGGGAGGAGGGTAGGGTGGCCAAGCTGCGAAGTAAGGAAAGACTGAGCTACAAGGAGGCTCTCCTTGTAGTGAAAAATGAAGAAAAGACCAATCAAGACCAGAACAAGACCACAACAAATAAAAATCAAGACCCCAAGAAGACCACGGAAAAAGAAGAAGCCAAAATTAAACCCGATTTTAAAACACTATCATTAACGCCGTTTATAGAAGTGTATGAGAATATTCCAGAACAAGACGAAGAAGAAGAATGGAAATTGAAAAGTAAAAGAAGAAACAAGAAAAGGAAGAAGTCCAAAGAAAATGAGTCTACAATCAATCAGCTTCGGCGGAAATGGCCTAACGGCGAAGTGGCCAGTAATCCCCAATACCATACCCCAATAGGGTGTGTAATACGGAGGCGAATTATTTTTTTTTGAGTTTGAAAAATCGGCCCATGGTATTAATGATGTAGTTCTATATGCAGAATCATGTGATATCTTCAGATTTGAAAAGTTTTCAATTTTTGCTAGGTAAATTTTAACTTGAAATCTTATGAAAATTCAGTATTCCCACCCTTTTACCAACACCACTAAATAGCTTATTTAAAGTAAAGTAAATGTATCAGGTTGATTTATTAGGATGAAAATGATCCAGAATAGTGAAACGAATGATCTTGACACATTTATTAAATTTAATATTCCTTTAGAAAACAAATCATCAAATACAAAAACCGGTTTTACTACTACGCCCCGGTGTTGCTGCACACCATAGAGAACATGTCTTTCTGCTTCTGTTTCTACTCATCACCTCCCTGCTGACCACCTGAGCTCGGATGTAGCCTTCCCTCCTCTCCTGGCTGTACACGTGACTGCTGGCCTCGCTCACTTGCTGTACACAATGCTCTATACTCTGGGTGTGCGAGGGCCAGGCAGGGACATGCATGGGGTTGTCCAGGAAAGCTCTGACTTGAACATTGGTGAGGCTGCAGGTAAGAGGGGGCTCACTGCCAGCCTGGATGTTATCCAGATCTATGAGATCAGTGAGGGTCTTGGCACCTAGATTGACTTCAGGAGTCTTCCTGACCCTGAAGGAATCGTCACCAACTGATTCGTCATGCCCAGATCCTCTCATAAGTCTCATATCCAAGATCTTTTTGACTGTCACTCTTCTCTCCTCCTCATCCTTACTGCAGAGCATTGTCTGCAGAACTGCCTCGGGATGAGCATACCAGGAAGATCTCCTCACAGTCTGCTCCACAATCTGAACAACCTTCCTTGGCTGACTCCTCAGGAGCTCAAGCTGGAAGAGAACATGCCTCGGACCTTCGGAGAACGATGTTTGTCCTTGGTGTTGAACCAATTTGGCAAGTAGACACTCACGATGAATTGGACAATAAGTCTTAGGTTGTGAAGCTGGTTCCCTTTCAGTTTATGATGAGCGACCCAAATTCTGCAGAACCTGAGAGCCGTTGTGAGCCACCTAGAATGTGAGACTGGACCTATCTGCAGGTAAGCAAGTCTATCAGGCATGACCCCAGTTTTGATGGCACTGCAAATCATGTAACCATAGTACTGGTCAGTACTCAGGTCGTCAATGACAGTATGTGCAAGCTCAACGAGTGGAGGGCCAACAGTGATTTTTTCAAAGCTCGGATTTATCTGTTGTTTGAAAGAGTCTTGCCATCCAGCTCCTGGATCAGATGTCTGAGTGGCAACTCGTTGGTGTGGAGGTCACAAACAATCCAGACCAGCTTCCTCCCAATCTTCCGCTCTATCCACTGTATGACCCCCCCTTGCCACCCTGTGTTCGTGTTGGTGCTGTCCCCTCCAATGGCCTGCAGGGTCTGGTCTACGTTCCTCTCTCTGAGCCAGTTCACAATGTTATCTGCCACTATCTCAGCTGGTTTCCTGATGTCATCTTTCTCTGGAGTGAAATGCCACAAATACTTCCCTCCTGGTTCACTGCAGCAGGAGTAGTGTTCCTCCTTCACCATGGCAGGGAACAACTTGTCAGAATCTCCAACTTTCATGAACACTTTAGTGTCATCCCTTCTCCCATCAAAGAACAAACAATTGATTCCATTTTCTCTTATCCCCTTATCAAACTCCTCTTCTAGGTTACTGACAAGTTTCTCCTGAGCTCTCCTTACTTTGTTATGATCTATCACCAGGTGAACATCATCAGGTGTTATCAAACCACCGTCAACCCAGGCAGCTGTTGCTATCTCTGCAGTTTCTCTGAGACCAGTGTGGTGTCGCATGCTGGCCAGAGCTATGCTCGGGATATCTTTCCTATTTCGAATCTTATGCCTGGAAGGTTTGGGATCATTATTTTCTGGGTTAGGGACAAAGTCACCATTCTCCTGGTCAGCACTCGGATAAGCCATGGGGAAGTCATTAAACTCTGAATCAGCTTGACTCCAATCATCGGCCTTTTTTACCTCACCCTGGGCCTTCTCAAGTCTCTTTTCCTCGGCAACTCTTCTCCTCTTCTGTCTCTCTGTGGCAGCCTCCTGTCTCTTGGACTCCGGAATATCGTGGCTAGAAATCATGAGAGCCCCTATACTGCCAGTCTTCTCTCTCTGTGCTTTGACAAATGCCAGTTCGATCACAGGAATCTTCAGTTCACGCTTGCAAATACAGGAGATGTGGGCCTCGGATTTACAGTCACGATCGCATCCAAACTCAGGACAGAGAACAATTGGGCACTTGCAAGTAATTATGTCAAATAACTGGTCCAGTTGCTTGGCAAAGCTGTCCTTAACTGCAAGTTTTCCTCTCCCAAGAGAGATATCTCTTGCCTTTTCCCAACTGGCTAGCAGTCTCTCACTAATCTTCTTCTGACTTGTTATGACTGGAGGCTTGAACTGAGCGTTAGCCAGAGTGTACTGTGCCAAGACAGCTTTGGTCATATCACTGGCAATGTCTTTGTTTGTGTAAGTTCTTTGTTTCTTTTCACTGATTTGCCTGATTAAAACACCGTATCTCAAAGCATCTCTCAATGTAGGCAACTCCGACTTCAGGAGCTCTCTCCCAGACCCAAGATAGTGACTGAGATGGCTGGATTTTTGGGTCCTCGTCCTGACACAAGCAGCCATCGCAAATATTATCAACTTATAAATGCATCAGAATCTGAAACAGAAAAAATATTGTTAGTTGGGTTGTTATAGAATGAAGTCAGAAAGCAATGTTCACTATTTAATTGTAATGCACTAATGCAGCTGTACGTTAGATTTTCGATAAATTTCACGCTAAAATTTACCTAGCAAAAGGTTGCAGAATATTGAACCTGAAATTATTTTCTGTTTATATACACTAAAATCTACCAAAAAAGTGATGGGCCATTAGTTTTAGCTGATCTTTCCTCCTATGACACACCCTAATACCCCAACGGACCTGCCCTAGACTCCTCACCATTGGCTAGGACATAAGACCCGAAAATGTAAGGCATAAAATTGCAATATTTGCTAAACATACAAACACCTGACATAAATATGATACCTAAGACGAAAATTAGCTGAAACACAAACATGAAAAAACAGAAGCACTTGGGTTGAGCCCCAAGACCTAGCATTCTACTACTATTTTCCAATTTCCTCGCTTTTCTTCTTGCACTATCCACCAACCCCAAGTCCCTCCAAATTCCACCATTATTCTTCAAGTCCAGTTCCCGCACCACCAATCTAAGCACCTGCATCAAGATTTCTTCATACTTTACTTCACCCATCGATCGATCGGGAGACCATTCTACACTCGGCTACTGGACCAGCAACATCTCTCACAGCTCCTCACCACTCAGCTTCCTCAGAAACCTCCTCGCCCTACAGGACCTCTGAGCAAGTTCCTCCTCACCTAGTCACTCCTAAGCACTGCGCTGTACAACAATATATATACAGAAAGCGCATTGTGAGTTTCTATCCTACCTCATTCCTGAGTGTGAGATATCTACATGTACGTACGTTTGTGTGCCCATACAAAGAGAATTGACAACTGGCCACTTACAGTACACTACAAGGGTACTGGGAGAGGATGTTTTTGAAGAGCCCAAGTGGTGTAAAATTAAATTAAAGGGAGGGGACCTTAAGAACCTTAATAAACAACGCAGCAATGCTCAACCCTAGCCACCTCCTTATCGTGGGGGACTTTAGCTATGGCGACATCGACTGGAGAAACGAGTCCACCCCAAATGACTTGAATAACCCTGCTACTCTTTTTGTAGAAACTCTCAGAGATAATTTTCTGTTCCAACATGTTAGAGACCCGAAACATTACAGAGGGGAAAAAACACCCAATCCACTTGACCTCATCATAACAAACGAGGAGGGTATGGTGGCCAAACTGGAACACCTTGCCCCAGTTGGCACCAGTCACCATATAGTGTTGTCATTCACATTTAACTGTTACCTAGTTCAGGATAAGGCCAGGCCAAGGTGCAAATATTACAAGGGGAATTACAATGGGATGAGGAAAGAGATGAGAGGTAGAGGTATCGACTGGCCCGACTCATTAAGGTACAAGAACGCAGACACTACGCTGAATATCATAACTAGTAAAGTGACCCATTTGATCGATAAATAAATACCCAAGACCAAACCCAGTGCTTCTAGAAATACGAGGGGATCCCTACACATGAACCATGCGGCGGTCGACAAAATTAAGAACAAAACCCAGAAATTCAAGACTTGGGTTGGGTCAAACGATGAGCAAGACAGGAGGAAACCAAGCAAAGATAGAGTGTAGAAGGGTTGAAAAGGAGTTCCAGAGGCTGGTTGCAAGCGAGGTCAAGTCAAACCCAAAGGCGTTTTACCGCTATGCAAAGTCAAAATTGAAAACGCTAGTAGGAGTATCAGACCTGAGGCTTGTGGATGGTAGTTACTCAGATTCTGACCAGGATAAAGCCGAGGCATTGAACACCTTTTCCTCAGTGTTCACAAGAGAGGATGCAACTAACCTTCCTGCGTGTGAGGACAGACGGTTCGACACAGCACTGACCCACATTGTGTTCACAAAAGAGGGTATTAGAAATAAACTGTCCAGGCTAAAGGTCCATAAGAGTCCCGGCCCTGACATGGTGCATCCTAGAGTGCTAAGAGAGTTGTGCACCGAGCTTGCAGAGCCCCTGAAAATCCTGTTTTGTAAATGCCTGGATGAACAAATGGTCCCCAGTGAGTGGAAAGTGGCTTAAGTGAGTCCTATCTTCAAGAAGGGCGATCAGCACTCCACGAACAACTATAGACCGGTGAGCCTGACCAGCATAATATGTAAAGTACTTGAGAGTATTATCAGAAATGCCGCAATGGAACATCTAATACGAAACAATCTTGTAAATGATTGCCAACACGGTTTTATGCCGGGGCGCTCCTGCTTAACACAATTGCTCAAGGTATTGGATATTTGGACCCATATTCTGGAACGGGGTGGTAATATCGACAATATTTACCTAGATTTTGCCAAGGCTTTCGACAGTGTACCCCATGAAAGGTTGAAAAACAAACTGGAAGGGTACGGATTTCGGGGAAATGTCCTAGCATGGATAGAAGACTTTCTACATGACCGCAAGCAGTGTGTGGTGATTAATGGCACGAAATCGTCATCCGTACCTGTCACAAGTGGGGTACCACAGGGCAGTGTATTGGGCCCGCTGTTGTGTGTTTGTTTCATAAATGACATGCCTGACGTTGTACACTCCTCCATACAAATGTTTGCCGATGACGTTAAGTTATTTCGGGAAATTAAGAACCAAGCTGACTGTGAAGAGCTGCAAAAGGACCTATGTGGGCTCCAGGAATGGTCGAAGGAATGGCTGCTGAGATTCAATGTCATGAAGTGTAAGAGGATGCACCTGGGGCGTACCAACGGTAAGGAGGCATATCATATGTCCCAACGGGATGAAGAAACTGCACTAGTTGAGAGTGAATGTGAGAAGGACCTAGGTGTGTATGTTGACAATGAGCTGAAGTTCTTGGGCCATTGCGATAAACCAGGCAAATAAATTATTGGGTCTTATAAGAGGGTCGTTCAGATATCTAGATGGTCCGTCCCTCGTAACGATCTTCAAGAGTGAAGTGCTTCCCCATCTGGAGTACTGTCACCCCGTCTGGTCCCCGAGATATGCTAGGGACTGTCAATTGGTTGAAAATGTTCAAAGGAGGGCCACCAGACTGGTGCCTGCACTTTGGCACCTCAGCTACCCTGAGAGATTGGAGCGCCTGAACTTGCCTAGCTTATATTACAGACGGGAAAGGGGTGACCTAGTTGAGGTGTATAAGCATATCAGGGGGTACTACTCAGTCAGGTGTCCATACTTGGAGCTGGCGGACGCTCGCCCCATAAGGGGTCACAGCTCAAGATTGAAGAAGCCGCAAGTCCAGAAAACTGTGAGGGCAAACTTTTTCGGAGTGAGGGTTGTAAACTCTTGGAACAATCTACCAGAGAGTGTTGTGGCGGCACTGAGTGCGAGCTCTTTCAAAACAAGACTTGACCAACACTGGAGAGGGTTCAGGTACATTCAGGAGCCGGTGCATGCCCAGTATTTGCCAACAGTGCGTGACAGAGACGTGACCGATCGCCCGGGCGGCTAGCGAGCCAATCTTTTGGTGAAGAGGATAAATGAAAAGGAAAAGTAATCAGAGACGTGACCGATTGCCCAAGTGGCTAACGAGCCGATCAGTGGCGAAGAGGATAAAAGTAAAAAGCAAAAAATATAAAAGCTATTCCAAAAAGTGAGTTCTAGAAATGTTTCCAGGAGAGTAAGGTACATATATATATATATATATATATATATATATATATATATATATATATATAATATATATATTATATATATATATATATATATATATATATATGCTGATAACCACCAGGTGGTTATCAGCATATACCTAGATCACGCGCACCTACAGTGATTTACTTGCATATATATATATATATAGACACACACACACACACACACAGCTCCGACCCCCGACTTATGACTTACTTGACTTACGACCACCCGGACATACGACCGCCTCAGTCATACCAAAATTTTATCAAATTACTTATTTTCGAGTCCCAACGTCAGTGATTGCCCTGTGTACTGAAAATTTTTTCGTTTGTGATTCACTTTAAAATGGCTGGCAAGCTTAAAAGTGAGAGTTTTTTGGTGCTGAGAAGAAAAAGAGACACCCATTTTAGATTTTCTATGTAGTGTGTTATTTAAGCATTTTCGACTTGCGACCATTTCGACTTACGACCTGGATTTGGGTCCCTAACCCCGTCGTAAGTCGGGGAGATATATATATATATATATATATATATATATATATATATATATATATATATATATATATATATATATATATATATATATATAAATATATATATATGGAGATAATTGCCAATTAGTGTTACCTCTTATCTATTTATCTTTTGTGGAAATTTCTTACTGGCCATAAATGATCATGTAGATCATAGAAATAAATATTTACGAGGGTCATTCAGTAATTGCTGAGACAAATGAATATAACTGCAGAAGTAATGATTTATTATTAATGATCACATACCTAGTTTTCCACATAATCTCCCTCTACAGCAATGCACTTGTCCCATCTTTCTACAAGTTTTGTTAGTCCTGTGGTGAAAAATTCTTTTGGCTGACCCCGTAGCCAATTTCGGATTTCTTTCTCCACCTCTTCATTATTAAAAAAAAAAAAGCTTTCTCTGTAAAGCTGTTTTAAGCGGACCAAACATGTGGTAGTCTGATGGTGCGAGATCTGGACCGTATGCGAGTTGAGTCAGTTTCTCAAAATTTTCCGCTCAATGTTCTGGGGCAATGTGGGTGTTGAAACTTCCACAGATCATCCAGCGCGATCTTCACTCGCAATGCTTATTTGTCCGTTCTTTAATTGTTCAACCCACTTGTAAATGTTCCCTTGACTGAAGCAATTGCATTCATATTGAAGTGACACTGTGCGATAAATTTCACTTGGTTTTATTCCTTCTGAGTTCAAAAAACGAATAACATTATTGTTCTTTCAAAGTCAAAATTTATGCGGAGCTTCTTTGTTAATGCAACACTTACTCTAGCCTAATCGAATGAACTGACTAAGATGTAGCTTATGCCTGTCTAAACATGGCATAACATGATCGCTGTGCTTGCCCCTCACATTCGCCATCTACAGGCACTCCTCTACTTAAGAAGTTCAACTTACAAACTTTCGGAGATACAAACATCATCACTGAGGGGGGTTACCTGCCAGAACAGGTGTTTAATGTGGATGAGACTGGATTACTTTGAAGAAAATTCCAGATAGAGCAAACATTAACTAAGATGAGAAGAGTGCATTAAAGGGTATAGCTGTACTGAAAATCCATAATCTTTTAATTTTTACAATATGTTTGGTATCTACAAGAGTAAAGTTGGATTTACAAACAATTGAACTTACAAACAAGCCTCAGGAACGTAACTTGTTCGTAAGTAGAGGAGCACCTGTAATTCAAAAAGTCTCGTTACTTATTGAATGACCCTTGAATGAAAACGTAATATCTCCGTTAGCCTGAACAATTGGTGCAGAGCACTTCCAGGAATGAGAGATTTCTGGGTAATGAGGCACTCTCAAACCCAGAAAAATCCTCTATCACCGGAATTTTTCTGGGTATCAGGAATATTTACAGGCATCCTCTGCGTTACGGAACCCTGGGTTGAGGAATTTCGCTCTTACAGAAGTTGTAAATTATGACCAATAATTTTGCCATACGGCCCGTAAATCCGCCCTAACGGAAATTGGGGTAAATTTTAACAAATTAAAAAAAAAAAAAAATCACTATAAAATTGATTTTTTTTTTTAAATTATAATTTGTTTGGTTGGGATTTCTTGGTGTTTGCTACCGCCAAGCGTGGCATCGCCAGGAGGAGTCACTCCATTGTTTACATCCAGTGTGAGCGCATGTTTCTCGCCCCAGCAGTTGGATTTAACTTTTACAAACATACAGTAAGTGCAGTACAGTGCATTACCCTTACTCAAGGTGACTGAAAAGAGGCCATCAAGTGGAAGTGACCACAGTAGTGCAAAAAGAAGCCGCAAAGGCATTACATTGGATATTAAACTTGATGTTTTAAGAAGGTATATCATAAATTATTTAATGTACTGTATTGTATGTGTTTATAAATGTTTATTTTCATTCATAAAAGTGCTTGAATTACTTTTTGGGGGCCGAAAAAAATTCCTTAGGAACGCATCTCCAGTTTTATAATGGATGTCAATGGGAAAATAGGTTTCGCATTACGGAATTTCTTGATTCGGTCAATTTTCCAGGATGCATCCCTTCCGTAACATGGGGGATGCCTGTACTCGGAATTTTCCAGTAAAATTCAGAACTAATTTCAATGCTGGCTATTGGAGAATTCTGGGTAAGAGGGATTCTGGTTAATAGAGATATTACTTTAATGCAAAACTTGATGTACGCTATCCATACCAAATCCACTACAGTAATAATTTTGATATCTTATGATAGTAAAGGGCACTTTTAATTGAAACAACTAATTTTACCATGTACGAATTAATTTGCTTCTTATGGCTCAATCGGCGATTATCTCTACATGAAAAACACACACACAGACACACACACTCTCTCTCTAGCCATTTTAAGTGCAACTCTTCACACAAAATTATTTGCTTATGCCTGTTTGTACTGGGCAAAACTTTAACCCCATGATCAATCATACACCAAGCAGCAGAACTCACCCCTCGATCAGAAACCCGGCAACACATTTAGTTTCATGATCACAAGCCAGGTAACACAATTGTGATTATATGCTAAGCAATTCTACCCACCCATGAAAATGCACTGAACAACAAATTTCATTCATTATTGTATGCCAGGCAATGCAGCATATCCATTTATGTTATAAGTCGGGTAGAAAAACTTACCACGTTGTCAAATGCCACCAACATGTGTTCAGAAATAAGGTCGATGGCGAGACAGAAGTGCTGCCAGACATAGAGCGACAGCGGGATGATTACGTTTTCACCAACACTGCCGCCACAGCAGGTGAAGGTCAGACTCCTGGACTCTCCCTTGATATCTGGAACATATATGGTCGTTCTTTGGGATTATAATACCATTAGAAAGATAAATAGATAGATGGAGAAATGCTACTATAGTGTGTCTACAAAGATGTCTTTTGTCTAACCTAACCTCGCTCTTGTAGAGAGAGAGAGAGGGAAATGGATAAATAAAAAGATAAAGACAGACAGAATTTCTTGTAAACGAATATAGAATTGCAAAACTGTATGAATAAAAAAAAATCAATAGTGCCTAATATGGCAGAAGAGGTCAACCATCACTACCATCTAGGGTCAGTTGACAACCACACACTGGTCTGTAAGGTCAAGAAAATGTCTCAAGGTCACCGTTAAGCTATAGGTGCCATATATGGTTGTTTGAGGCACCTTTGATCATTTTCGTCGATCCGTGTTATTTTTAGTAATATGAGGGTGTTTTAGGTCAGTACCGGTAGGTCATATAGGATCATGTTTGGCTAGCATGTCATGTTAGGTCTAGAGATCATATATGATCAGGTCATGTTAAGTTAGCAGGTCATATAGGTTCATGTTGAGTCAGTAGGTCATTGTAATGACTGCGTTTGGCACCATTGTGATGAGCCCTTCTGACACCATTGTAATGGATACTATTGGCACCATTATGGAGGTATAGTGAGGGTTCCATGACAAAACCCCAACGGACAAAACCCCAACGGGGTTGTCATTTGTCAACACTAACCTAACCTAAACATAAAAGTGTTTTATTTTATATATGAGACTGGGGTTTTGTCCGTTGGGGTTTCATCCGGTCACCATAGTGAAAGTTATAGGAGGGGGGATTGTAAAGTGAGGAAAGTTGGTAGCCTGTGATCCAATAGTTATTTAACTGTTAATATGTTCTTAAGGGGTAATCTTCTGAACAACAATTCTAAGTACAACAATTATAGTTAATAACACCTGACATGGATACACTTCCCACGCCAGTAATTCATCCTATGAGTCGCTCTGACAATGATTCATGTGTCGCCTGTAGGAGGCTCTGTAGCTGGGAACTGTCTGCAGGGCTGGTACTGCTGGGGAGAATGGTCCTCCTCCCAACCCGGGACTCGGGCCTGCATGCGATTTCAACTACGGTTGGATTCTGTCTTTTTCGAGAATGAGTTGTTGGCCCCTTTTATTTATTTTTTCTAGTCCAAAGTACTTTCACAAATCGATCTTATCTAGGTTAGTTTACTGTAGACCTGCTCCTGGTGCGACCCCTACTTACTGCTGGCTGGAGGGCAGCCTTTATTAGATTTAAGGGTCATAGAGCGAGAACTCCTTGTTCCTTTGTATCCCTTGTTGGGTGAGATCTTTTTCTCATTTAATTGCTGTAGGGTGGGTCATATTAGGTGGGTGTACACCTACTCCACTAGTTACTGCTATATGTGGTGTTGTTCTTCTGGGATGGACAGCTTTGTTCTGCTAGACAATTCATTATATCATATTTGGTCAGTAGGTCATGCTGGATCAGGTTATATTAGATTAGGAGGTTATGTTGGGTCAAGGGGTTATGTTGGGTCAGGAGTTCATGTTGGGTTAAGAGATTTATTAGGTCAGGAGGTTATTCTGGTGACCTACCTATGTGAAGGTCGTCATCAGTGGCGGGTTCGAGGTAGCTGACTAGAGGCATAGTTGTGGACAGGTGTAGCAGCTTCACGTGGGCACACACACTCACCTGTAACATACTGGGAGGTGGTAACGGGTAGTAACAAGTGGTTACAGGTAGTGACAGGTGGTAACAGGCAGTGACAGGTGGTAACAGGTAGTGGCAGGTGGTAACGGATAGTGACAGGTGGTAATAGGTAGTAACATGTGGTAACGGGTAGTGGCAGGTTGTAATAGGTGATAACGGGTAGTGATAGGTGGTAACGGGTAATAACAGGTGGTAACGGTTAGTAATAGGGAGTGGCAGGTGGTAACGGGTAGTGGCAGGTTGTAATAGGTGATAACGGGTAGTGACAGGTGGTAACGGGTAATAACAGGTGGTAACGGTTAGTAATAGGGAGTGGCAGGTGGTAACAGGTAGTAACGGTCAGTATTAGGTAGTGACAGGCGGTAATGGGCAGCAACAGGCGGTAACAGTGACAAGTGGTAACGGGTAATAACAGGTGGTAACGGTCAGTATTAGGTAGTGACAGGCGGTAATGGGTAGCAACAGGCGGTAACAGAGTGACGAGTGGTAACGGGTAATAACAGGTGGTAACGGTCAGTATTAGGTTGTAACAGGAGGTAATGGGTAGTGACAGGTGGTAACAGGTAGTAACGGGTAAAACATTGCAGTGACAGGTGGTAACAGGCAGTAACAGGAGGTAACAGATGGGCAACAAGTTACCTACATTAACATCAAACAGGTAAAGATTATTTCATTATCACTGTTAATCAAAATATAATCGAAGTGATTAGATTGCTTAATTTATTTTATTTCTAAGATTGCTAATTTAACTTTATTTGTATTGGTTGTTTGACCTTTAACTCAGGTAGAAATGGATTTGCGTGTTTTATATAATTGCTATTTTCGAATGGTTGTGTTGACCAAAGACTATATATGAAAGACGGAAAAGCAACTACCTTTATCGATAAAAAACGTGAGCCACCGAGTTCCGATCACCGCCATCTGTTGGTAACGCGGCTAACTAAAAGCTCGGGGCGTGTGAGGGTAGCGTGTCCCTGTTTCCACGGTAACCAGCGGAGTGAGCTGACATTACCTTGTTGTCTTTGCCTCGGCGTTCTTAATGTGTACAATGAAAGACAAAAGTCGTGTCGTGAAATTTGGTGAGAACATTTGCAGAAGGGCTTAACTTTTGGTGCGCTCGGCCTTGTGGTAGGGGGCTCTCATAATGTTTCACGAGATATATTAAATCTCCGGACAAAACCGCGACACGACTTTTGTCTTTGATTGTACACATGCACAGTAAGGTAGAGCTTTGTCACTGGACATATTAACACTGAGCCCTTCGTCTTCACTTTGGCACACCTCACCAGGCTGTCATCACCCGGTGCCTCCTCCAATACCCTTCCTAGCATCCACTTGCTCCTTGGGAGAGGATGTCCAGATATGATGACGATGTCCCCAGTGCGGAAGTTGCGGTGCGCCCGGAAGTGCTTCCGTCGCCGCCGGAGTGTCGGGAGATATTCCTTCATCCACTACTTTCAGAATTGGTCTATTTATGGTCCATCCTGGAAATGTGCGCACTGCGAACGGCTCTCCGTTCTCCCCGGTCCTTACTTCTAACGATGTTTGGACTTGTAGTACATCTAACCCTATCAGGAGATCCACTCTTTCCAGTGCGTGGAGTGGTGTGGTTCCTTGGAGGTGCCTCCATTTGGCAAACAGCTCTGGTGTCCGCAACCGATGTTTCCAGTGAAGAAGGCAGGTCTTTAATAACGAGGATTCTGGGAATGTTGATGGATCGACTTCTCACTCCGACGCTAGTCACCTTCAGATCGATCTCTTTGGCCTTCACGCTCTTCGTCTCCTTCAGGATCGTTGCACACACACATACACACTGACACATACAACAATATCACACAGTGAATTATATATGATCAATGATATATAGCAACGTGAAAACGTGAAACACAACTTTTATTACTTTTATCCTCTTCACCACTGATCGGCTCGTTACCTCTTGTCCGATCCGTCACGTTTTTGTTACGCACTATTGGCAAGTACTGGGCATGCACTGGCTCCTGAATGTACCTGAACCTGCTCCAGTGCTTATCAAGTCTGGTCTTGAAAGAGCTCATACTCGGTGCCGCCACAACACTCTCTGGCAGATTGTTCCAAGAGTTTACAACTCTCACTCAGAAAAAGTTGCCCCTTGCAGTTTTCTGGGCTTGTGACTTCTTCAACCTTGAGCTATGACCCCTTGTGAGGCGAGAGTCCACCCGCTCCAGGAGCTCAGGGTGAATGGGTGATCTGTTTTTGTACATGTGCATACGACACACGGGTGATGGAAACGCCCACTCATGGTTAAATGTCCCAGTATATGTGTAAGCAAACAGACGACGTACTGATGACCCGCGCCATGCACACTAACACCATCTGTTGATCCCGCGGCCAACTGTATGCTGTGGATTACGCGGTTTTCGCCCTGCTTTTTCGTCTTTATTTTAAAGTCTTTGGTGTTGATACAATGACGTCACTCACTCCGCCAGCTAACTAAAGAAATGCGGACTTAAGTTTCAAGATAATTGACAAAATCACTAGAATATGGATTTATTCTAATGAACTTAACCAATCTTCGTGTTAGATTAATTTAGCTTCATATTTTGATAAGTTTTGTAATTTGTTTGTGGAATTTAACCTCGTACTCCCTTATTAGAATTTGGCATCACGAGGTAATAAAGGTAAACACTGACAGCAGGTGCGGACGTTAACACCAGTGAGGCAGTGACCAGACTTACATAATACCCCCTGAATAAAGGAGAAAGCACCGTTATACTCATTTCAAACGAAGTGACTCCGTCGCCGTAATATGGTGGCTACCTCGCCCACAGGTACAGGTTGCATGGACAAGATGTTACATTCTTAGGGAATAGAATCCACTTCATTCAGCATTATGCATTACAGTGCCGAGTTTTCAGTGAATGAACCCAAACCTAACAAAGAACCGTAATATTGAAAGCAGTAATGTACTTCTATGTTCGGTAATGTCTGAGAGCAGCACTTACCAGCAGAAGGAGTTGTTGGTTTTCGTTAATTTTTTCCACAGAAGTTCTTATCATTATAGCAAGTATTTAAAAAAAGCGACATTACTAGAACCTAAAAGAACATGACCTAACCAACCATATAAAACAGTACTCTCTGGCTTAGTGTCGGGTGTAAACAAACAGACGACACGAAGTGACAGATTTTTCGGAGGAGGATTTACGGTAAATAATTAATTTCTTCACGTACAAAGCACGTAGAGGCATCATTTTAGTGTCATATCAGTTTTTCATCTTGTGTTACCCAGCAATTTCCCTCATCCGCTACCTGATCTAGCTTGGAGAAGGACGTGCCCCTAAGTGCTCGTGTTAGTGACCAGAGGAAATGGCCGCCGTGGATCATTGTGTTGTGGGGGAAGAGGGACGGTGTGTGAAGAACCTGGCTACTTTGTTAAGTCAGCTGGAGCAGTTGAGGAGAGAGATGAACATGTTAAAGGGGGAGAATGAAGCCCTCAGGACTGAACTTCTTCAGGCAGGTGTCCTGCTAGGCAGGACACCTGCGAAGGAGGAATAGGAGTGGAGAGTGGTTGCTTCCAAGGGGACTAGGGTCAGACTCAGGAAAGCTGACCAGGGTGTGGAGTGTAGTAACACCTACCAAGTGTTGGAGGAAGCTGGCGAGGAGGAGAAGAGGCAGGACGAGGAAGAGAAGAGGCAGGACGGTGTGGTGCCAGGAGAGAAAAGGGCAGTTGTTCAGACCCTGCCCAGTGGTAAGGTCGTGGTAGATGGGGACAGCCAGGTGAGGTGCTTAGATAAGACCTTTTGTGCAAGAGATAGGAAACGTAGGACTAGGGTGTGTTTTCCTGGGGCTAGGATAGGGCATGTAGCTGAGAGGATAGATAAGGTTTTGTCAGGGGAGGGTACCAATCCAGTCGTGTGTCTTAGTGTGGGAGGAAACGACATATGAAAAGTTAGGAGTGAGGAACTTTTCAAGAGGTATAGGGAGGCGCTAGGGAAGGTTAGAGATAGGGGAGGGATCCCGGTAGTATGTGGTGTCTTGCCTAGAAGGAGAGTTGGTCATGAATGGCTGTCCAGGGCAATTGCTATAAATTGCCGACTGGAAAAGCATTATGCAGGCAATGGTGGGCATTCATCGATAACTGGCAACCATTCTATGACAACGACTACCTGTACAGTCGTGACGGAGTACACCTGTCTCGCGCTGGGGTAAAGACTTTGTCTGCATCCCTGGAGTGTGAAATTGTCACTCCAAAGGGGGGGGGGGGTGGGTTCGCCAGTAGAGAGAGGTCAGGGTTAGTGGGAGTCAAAAAACAAGCAGGTCCTGGGGAGTAAAAGTGGTTATTCAGGACAAGGGGTAAAACAGGACCAGGGAAGGGTAGGCTTAAATGTACAGTAGGGAGTGACAGTTTTGCAAAAGTTTTCAAAATCTAATTTCTTGGGTTGGATTATTTGTCTATCGGCCACGCTAATTCCGAATATGTTTGAGTTTTTTACATCATTGCATTAAAAGGTTTGTGGATACTTTTGGTTTTGGCATGAAAAACGCGAAAAAACTGTAAATAATAAAGGGACTGGCAATGTGGCACAACCTGTTAAAATCAAGTTATTGAATTGGATTATTCGACACTGTGTACACTGGTTCATAATATGCTATTGTTTCACAACTCAATGCGCTACAAATTATGCCGATATTTTTGCTGCAAGTCACCACATACGTATATTTCGAAAACCAGGGCCCAATATTACCAACGGCGTGGATAGATTCCGTGGAATGAATTCAGGACATTCCCGCTCATGGAACATTACCAAACTCCGTATATGTGCCAATGGCAGGCCAATGGCAATATTTACAGAGTTTGTTGAGGCTCCCTGGACGGGAATGCCCTGAATTTGTTCCACGGAATCTATTCACGCCGTTGGTAATATTCGTCCCAGGACTGATCAACGAATTCAGCCCAAGTAGCTTGACTTGGACAGTTAAGGACAAAATCTCAGTCCGTACTTTTGAATAAAATATTGTTCAATAGGTGGTGATATTGAAGTGCTGAAAGTTGTTTTTTCTGTGTTGTTTTGCAGTTAGTTCAAAGGGCCGCCACCAAGATGGGTCGTCCTAAGATTA
Organism: Homarus gammarus; assembly: GCA_958450375.1. Taxonomy (NCBI): domain Eukaryota; kingdom Metazoa; phylum Arthropoda; class Malacostraca; order Decapoda; family Nephropidae; genus Homarus; species Homarus gammarus. The sequence continues at coordinate 897,507 of CAUDMG010003421.1, read as the reverse complement.
GCAACACTCAGCTGCGCCAGGGTAACGATAAGGTGTTCGGGGTTCGGATGCCTCTGCCATCTAACAAGTTGCCTCTGAACAAGGAAGTTGGAAGTGCCCTGGCTTATGAAGCAGAAAACGAGAGGTTAAGGAGAAGAACAAATGCTTTTGATTATATGGATGCCACCAACAAGGTGACTGAGAAGGTACTGGATGTGTATAGGAAGGCCACTGCCCCCACTATCTCTGAAATCAGGGTGAAAATGAGAGTCCACGACCTGTGGAGGATGCGGAGGGAGACGATGATGATGAAGGGAAATGGACAGAAACAAAAAAGGAAGAAAACGAAGAACGGGAAGCCTCGAACCTCATCTTCAGCTTCCCGTTCTTCGTTTTCTTCCTTTTCTGTTTCTGTCCATTTCCCTTCATCATCATCGTCTCCCTCCGCATCCTCCACAGGTCGTGGACTCTCATTTTCACCCTGATTTCAGAGAGAGTGGGGGCAGTGGCCTTCCTATGCACATCCAGTACCTTCTCAGTCACCTTGTTGGTGGCATCCATATAATCAAAAGCATTTGTTCTTCTCCTTAACCTCTCGTTTTCTGCTTCATAAGCCAGGGCACTTCCAACTTCCTTGTTCAGAGGCAACTTGTTAGATGGCAGAGGCATCCGAACCCCGAACACCTTATCGTTACCCTGGCGCAGCTGAGTGTTGCTAATCTTAGGACGACCCATCTTGGTGGCGGCCCTTTGAACTAACTGCAAAACAACACAGAAAAAACAACTTTCAGCACTTCAATATCACCACCTATTGAACAATATTTTATTCAAAAGTACGGACTGAGATTTTGTCCTTAACTGTCCAAGTCAAGCTACTTGGGCTGAATTCGTTGATCAGTCCTGGGACGAATATTACCAACGGCGTGAATAGATTCCGTGGAATAAATTCAGGGCATTCCCGTCCAGGGAGCCTCAACAAACTCTGTAAATATTGCCATTGGCCTGCCATTGGCACATATACGGAGTTTGGTAATGTTCCATGAGCGGGAATGTCCTGAATTCATTCCACGGAATCTATCCACGCCGTTGGTAATATTGGGCCCTGGTTTTCGAAATATACGTATGTGGTGACTTGCAGCAAAAATATCGGCATAATTTGTAGCGCATTGAGTTGTAAAACAATAGCATATTATGAACCAGTGTACACAGTAGTCGAATAATCCAATTCAATAACTTGATTTTAACAGGTTGTGCCACATTGCCAGTCCCTTTATTATTTACAGTTTTTTTGCGTTTTTCATGCCAAACCCAAAAGTATCCACAAACCTTCTAATGCAATGATGTAAAAAACTCAAACATATTCGGAATTAGCGTGGCCGATAGACAAATAATCCAACCCAAGCAATTAGATTTTGAAAACTTTTGCAAAACTGTCACTCCCTAATGTACAGTATACTATACAAACAGTAGGAGCGTTAGAAATAAAATAGACTTGCTGAGAGCGGTTGTATGTACCGAGAATGTAGACGTCATAGCAATCACCGAAACTTGGATGAATCTGGCGAGCAAGAACTTTTTATCAGAGTACCACATAGAAGGGTACAACCTTTTTCACAAGGACAGGGAAGGTAGGAAGGGGGGAGGGATTGCACTCTTCGTCAAGGATACATTAAAATGTTGTATAAATAATTCAATAAAGGGTGAACCAGGAATCGAGTCTGTATGGGTAGAAATTGCGGAAGGAAGAGAAAAACTAATTATGGGAGTGATTTACAGGCCCCCAAGTCTTGGGAAAGAAGCAGCTCAGCCCATATGGCAGGAAATGAGTAGGGCAGCAAGATACAACAACCTGTGCATTATGGGGGATTTCAGCTTCAGAAATATTGACTGGGACAACATTGTAGGTGACTGAATCTGAAGACTTCCTAGATGCAGTACAGGGCAATTTTTTTAAACAACTAATTACAGAACCTACTAGAGGTAACAATATATTAGGCCTAGTATTAACAAATAACGAAAATATTATCAGAGATATCACAATAGGGGAAGAACTAGGGAACAGTGATCACAGAGAAATCAGGTTCACCCTAAATTGGGAAACGAAAAACAATGACAATATGGTCAGAGTCCCAAACTTTCGATTGGCTGATTATCAGGGGTTAAGAAGGTACCTATGTGAGGTCGCCTGGGAACAGTCAGGTCAGTCCCCAGTAGGAACGGGTGAGGTCACAGAGGACACAACATTTCATCATGACTATAATATATTCACTCGTATACTACGTAAAAGCACAAGAACAAAATATACCATACAGAAAAATTAGGTCAAATAAGAATGAGCCAAGGTGGATGACCAGAAAACTTAAACATGACATAAGAATACAGAAAGGAATTTATAAGAAATTAAAGGGAGGGGAGGAGCAGCTCAGAAATAGGTATAATGAACTATCTAGGAATGTTAAGAAAAATGTAAGGCAGGCAAAGAGGGACTACGAAATCAGGATAGCGAGAGAATCCAAGGCGAATCCCAAGGGATTTTTCCAGGTATATAGGACAAAGGTCAAGGACAAAGTTGGTCCTTTAAAGTCAGGGAGAGGGGAAGTGATGGATGACAGTGAGGAATAAGCAAAGCATTGAACAGCTACTTTTTATCAGTTTTCACAGAAGAAAATTCATGAGGAAATTCCAGAGGTGAAACTGATATTTAGGGGAAATGAAGAAGAGAAATTAAAGAATATCACTATCAGAAAAGAGGATGTTCTTAAGAAGATAAATAAATTAAAGAAGACAAAATCCCCAGGGCTGGATGAAATTTTCTCTCGAGTTTTGAAAGAGTGTAAGGAACAGATTAGCGGACCCCTCGTAAATTTATTTACAAAATCATTAAACACCGGAGTTGTGCCAAACTTGTGGAAACAGGCAAATGTAGTACGCATATTCAAAAAGGGAGACAGAGCATCAGCGTCAAATTACTGGCCGATTAGTTTGACGTCATTAGTGGGGAAATTTCTTGAATCAATTCTAGCAAATAGCATTCGATCCCATTTAGAGAAAAGCAAATTAATCCACGACTCTCAACATGGGTTTACAAAGAGAAAATCTTGTCTAACAAATCTGCTGACGTTTTATAGGAAAGTCTTCGAGGTAGTCGATAATGACGAAAATTACGATGTTATTTACTTAGACTTTAACAAAGCGTTTGACAGAGTACCACATCAGAGGCTTCTGAGAAAAGTTAAGGCTCATGGTATCGAGGGGAAAGTTTTAAATTGGATAAAATCGTGGCTCACCGATAGAACACAGAGGGTCAGCTTAGATGGTGTTAAATCTGAGTGGGGCTGTGTAACCAGTGGGGTTCTCCAGGGGACAGTACTGGGCCCACTCTTGTTCATAATCTACATAAGCGATCTAGATACTGGGATCAGCAGTGATATAAGAAAGTTTGCGGATGACACCAAAATAGGGCGGCAGAATGATTCAGGGCAGGATGCAAATGCACTACAGGAGGATTTAAATAAACTGCAGGAGTGGTCAGAGAAATGGCAAATGAAATTCAACAACAGCAAGTGCAGCGTACTTAATATTGGAAGAACAAATACTGTCAATGTATACAGCCTTAACAACATCAATCCAGAGAGGTCGACTTGTGAAAGAGACTTAGGGGTACTTGCAAGCCTGGACCTGCGGCCTAGAAAACGGTGCGTTAATGTTCGAAATAAGGCAAACAGAGTATTAGGTCTTATATCTAGAAGTGTAAGTAATAAGAGTGCCGAGGTCTTATTGCAACTATATCTTGCGTTAGTCGGGCAGCACGTCGATTATGCGGTTCAGTTCTGGTGCCCTTATTATAGAATGGATATCAATTCACTGGAGTCGGTGCAGCGAAGAATGACGAAAATGATTCCGGGACTTAGAAACCTTCCATATCAAGATAGGTTAAAGAAACTAAACTTGCATTCCCTAAAAAAGACGAAGAGTGCGGGGAGATATGATAGAAGTATTTACGTGGGTGAGAGGAATCAATAAAGGTGATATAGATAAAGTTCTTATAATATCCGAGCAGGATAGGACTCGTAGCAACGGATTTAAGTTGGATAAGTTTAGGTTTAGGAGAGAGATAGGAAGGAACTGGTTCACAAGTAGGGTGGTTGACGAGTGGAACAAGCTTAGCAACTTTGTAGTAAGTTCTGGACCGCTGGAAAGTCTTAAAAGGAGGCTAGATAGATTCATGGATGATAGTGTGGTAGCAGGGTGTGTCATACGGAGTCGAATTTTTTTTTTTTGAGTTTGAAAAATCGGCCCATGGTATTAATGATGTAGTTCTACGTGCAGAATCATGTGATATCTTCAGATTTGAAAAGTTTCATTTTTTGCTAGGTAAATTTTAACTTGAAATCTTATGAAAATTCAGTATTCCCACCCTTTTACCAACACCACTAAATAGCTTATTTAAAGTAAAGCAAATGTATCAGGTTAATTTATTAGGATGAAAATGATCCAGAATAGTGAAACGAATGATCTTGACACATTTATTAAATTTAATATTCCTTTAGAAAACAAAATCATCAAATACAAAAACCGGTTTTACTACTACGACCCGGTGTTGCTGCACACCATAGAGAACATGTCTTTCTTGCTTCTGTTTCTACTCATCACCTCCCTGCTGACCACCCGAGCTCGGATGTAGCCCTCCCTCCTCTCCTGGCTGTACACTTGACTGGCCTCGCTCACTTGCTGTACACAACGCTCTATACTCTGGGTGTGCGAGGGCCAGGCAGGGACATGCATGGGGTTGTCCAGGAAAGCTCTGACTTGAACATTGGTGAGGCTGCAGGTAAGAGGGGGCTCACTGCCAGCCTGGATGTTATCCAGATCTATGAGATCAGTGAGGGTCTTGGCACCTAGATTGACTTCAGGAGTCTTCCTGACCCTGAAGGAATCGTCACCAACTGATTCGTCATGCCCAGATCCTCTCATAAGTCTCATATCCAAGATCTTTTTGACTGCCACTCTTCTCTCCTCCTCATCCTTACTGCAGAGCATTGTCTGCAGAACTGCCTCGGGATGAGCATACCAGGAAGATCTCCTCACAGTCTGCTCCACAATCTGAACAACCTTCCTTGGCTGACTCCTCAGGAGCTCAAGCTGGAAGAGAACATGCCTCGGACCTTCGGAGAACGATGTTTGTCCTTGGTGTTGAACCAATTTGGCAAGTAGACACTCACGATGAATTGGACAATAAGTCTCAGGTTGTGAAGCTGGTTCCCTTTCAGCTTATGATGAGCGACCCAAATTCTGCAGAACCTGAGAGCCGTTGTGAGCCACCTAGAATGTGAGACTGGACCTATCTGCAGGTAAGCAAGTCTATCAGGCATGACCCCAGTTTTGATGGCACTGCAAATCATGTAACCATAGTACTGGTCAGTACTCAGGTCGTCAATGACAGTATGTGCAAGCTCAACGAGTGGAGGGCCAACTGTGATTTTTTCAAAGCTCGGATTTATTTCTAACTCAGTGGCAGAGTCCAGCATCTTGCCAAGAGGACCAGACCATCTGTTGTTTGAAAGAGTCTTGCCATCCAGCTCCTGGATCAGATGTCTGAGTGGCAACTCGTTTGTGTGGAGGTCACAAACAATCCAGACCAGCTTCCTCCCAATCTTCCGCTCTATCCACTGTATGACCCCCCCTTGCCACCCTGTGTTCGTGTTGGTGCTGTCCCCTCCAATGGCCTGCAGGGTCTGGTCTACGTTCCTCTCTCTGAGCCAGTTCACAATGTTATCTGCCACTATCTCAGCTGGTTTCCTGATGTCATCTTTCTCTGGAGTGAAATGCCACAAATACTTCCCTCCTGGTTCACTGCAGCAGGAGTAGTGTTCCTCCTTCACCATGGCAGGGAACAACTTGTCAGAATCTCCAACTTTCATGAACACTTTAGTGTCATCCCTTCTCCCATCAAAGAACAAACAATTGATTCCATTTTCTCTTATCCCCTTATCAAACTCCTCTTCTAGGTTACTGACAAGTTTCTCCTGAGCTCTCCTTACTTTGTTATGATCTATCACCAGGTGAACATCATCAGGTGTTATCAAACCACCATCAATCCAGGCAGCTGTTGCTATCTCTGCAGTTTCTCTGAGACCAGTGTGGTGTCGCATGCTCGGGATATCTTTCCTATTTCGAATCTTATGCCTGGAAGGTTTGGGATCATTATTTTCTGGGTTAGGGACAAAGTCACCATTCTCCTGGTCAGCACTCGGATCAGCCATGGGGAAGTCATTAAACTCTGAATCAGCTTGACTCCAATCATCGGCCTTTTTTACCTCACCCTGGGCCTTCTCAAGTCTCTTTTCCTCGGCAACTCTTCTCCTCTTCTGTCTCTCTGTGGCAGCCTCCTGTCTCTTGGACTCCGGAATATCTTGGCTAGAAATCATGAGAGCCCCTATACTGCCAGTCTTCTCTCCCTGTGCTTTGACAAATGCCAGTTTGATCACAGGAATCTTCAGTTCACGCTTGCAAATACAGGAGTTGTGGGCCTCGGATTTACAGTCACGATCGCATCCAAACTCAGGACAGAGAACAATTGGGCACTTGCAAGTAATTATGTCAAATAACTGGTCCAGTTGCTTGGCAAAGCTGTCCTTAACTGCAAGTTTTCCTCTCCCAAGAGAGATATCGCTTGCCTTTTCCCAACTGGCTAGCAGTCTCTCACTAATCTTCTTCTGACTTGTTATGACTGGAGGCTTGAACTGAGCGTTAGCCAGAGTGTACTGTGCCAAGACAGCTTTGGTCATATCACTGGCAATGTCTTTGTTTGTGTAAGTTCTTTGGTTCTTTTCACTGATTTGCCTGATTAAAACACCATATCTCAATGTAGGCAACTCCGACTTCAGGAGCTCTCTCCCAGACCCAAGATAGTGACTGAGATGGCTGGATTTTTGGTTCCTCGTCCTGACACAAGCAGCCATCGCAAATATTATCAACTTATAAATGCATTAGAATCTGAAACAGAAAAAAATATTGTTAGTTGGGTTGTTAAAGAATGAAGTCAGAAAGCAATGTTCACTATTTAATTGTAATGCACTAATGCAGCTGTACGTTAGATTTTCGATAAATTTCACGCTAAAATTTACCTAGCAAAAGGTTGCAAAATATTGAAACGGTAATTATTTTCTGTTTATATACACTAAAATCTACCAAAAAGTGATGGGCCAGAAGTTTTAGCTGATCTTCCCTCCTATGACACACCCTAGTGCGCATACAAGCACAGGTAGCCCTTACACTCCTATATGGGTCAACTGAACTCTCTCTGACCTCTCAGGCGACATGTGGTAAGTGATACATTAGATTTTCGATAAATTTCACGCTAAAATTTACCTAGCAAAAGGTTGCAAAATATTGATGTCGCCAGGCACATTTATCTAAGCGTGTGGTGACATGAAACAGGGGCATTGCTACACGCTACTGACTAGAGAAGTAATGTATATATATAGAGTACATACATGGTATACATACAACATACATAATATACATACAGATTATTCTTACATAATTAATACATCAATATCATCAATATATAAACGAAAATTTCACTATATTTACCAAAATAACTTGCTGAAAACAATCAAATTACATAGTTTACATAATTATAATATGAAATTATGCTTCGGCATAACAATATCAAACAAATCCGATCTCTGAGATTCTTATGGATGACGGTGTAGTGGACGTCTCCCCTACAAACTGCGTAGCTGCATCCCACCTGCGACGCCTTCCTTAGCAACCAAGCGAGAGGCGACACCAGATGGTACGGTAACCTAGCAATGAAACTAGAGACCGGCGACTTTCTCGGGTTTTCCCAACATGACTCATAGAGGACGCGCGGCTGCTGGGTATATAAGCTCTGTCTCTCCATTGAGATTCACTTGAGAACTGAACCTCGGCGAGGTAGGTTCTCCCGGCTCCCCGCTCCTTCCTCCTGAGGTACCACGTGACCATGTTCACCCTAGCCCAGGCGAAGGTTGTGAGACTGATTCCGGTCGAGCACCCTTCGCGCAAGAAACTCAATCTTCTTGTTATTAAAGATTTTTTTGACCACATTGGACTCAAGGGGGTGACAGGGGTCGTCCGCAGTAAAGGCGGTACCCTTATCATCACCTTCGAGGAATGGGGGCAGGGCCACAAATTGCCTCCCCTTGTGAATATCAATGGAGTCGACGTCATGTTTGACGCCTTACTTCAGGATAACTTAGTTTTGGGAGTCATTTCCCACACTGAAATTGAGTATCTTGAAAAAGATGAACTTGCCGAGCTGATTGGAGATCAGCTCTCAGTACTTAGGAAGCTGACCAGCACAACTGCCCTGGTTGGTTTTCCTAAGGAACTTCCTAGCTCCGTTATACTGGGTTGGGAGAAAATCCCAGTAAAACCTTTCCAGCAAAAACCCACTCGCTGCTACAATTGCCAGAAGTATGGCCATCTGGCGAGGAAGTGTCGTGCTCGCGAGGTGTGCTCAAGCTGCGGGGCACCCGGCCACACCGACGCTGACTGCCAGGCGGCCGTTCAGAAGTGCGCGGCTTGTGGTGGCCCTCACTCCTCCTCCGACCGGCTTTGTCCCAAGTGGAGGGAGGAGTGCAGGGTGGCCAGGCTGCGGGCGAAAGAAAAATTGACTTACAAGGAGGCCCTCCTTGCAGTCAAGAATCAAGAACAGAACAAACTAGACAAAAACAACCGAGACAAGAACAATCAAGATAAGAACAAACAAGACCAGAACAATCAAGATATGAACAACGAAGAACCTGATAACATTATCATAATAGAAGACCAGACAGAAGAAGACCAAAAAGAAGAAGACGAAGAACAAGAAGAAGAATGGAAAGTAAAAACTAAAAGAAGAACCAAGAAAAAAAAGAAGTCCAACCAATCAGCTTCGGCCGAAATAGCCTAACGGCGAAGAGGCCAGTAATCTCCAACATCAATCAATCAATTGAGATTCAGAGGCTGATTGGACACGGGAGGAGACGGACGTTCTTGCGAGAACAGTTTCTGTAACGGTTTTTTCCGCCATAGCCCGCTGCATCTTGTGCAATTCCACTTGCACCTGTTCTTGTTGTTGTTCTTGCTACTCCAAGCATTAACAATTCATCCATCCATTCATCATTCATTTTAAAAGTGGCTTTGTCACTTTATAATTTTTTGACACCTCACGAGCGCTCAAGATTGACAATCTTAGCATTCCCTCCCCACAGTTAGTGTGAGTGACCCACACAACTGCGAGGGAAGTGCTAACTGTTGTCCTTCCTGACGTGGTTGGAGGGCTTTCTCTCTTACTTAATTTTTTCTAATACTTACCCTGGCCGAGGCACCTGCTGAATTTTTTTAATTCAGTATTCGTGCTAGAGCCCCCCCAGTGGTGCACACCTCACGGAGTGGGATTGTGTGTCTCCAGTGGGGTCGGGGAAAAAAACCTGGGCCAATCCAGCAGTGACGTCCGTGATCGCGCAGGCACACCACTGTTCGGGGGTCGTCCTTAAGTAAAAGTATTTTTTTTTTGCACTAAGGGCCTTGCATAACCTTAGTGCACCAACATCTATATGTAAATCAATCATCCAAAACTGTACCCAAGGGGTGGTTCCCAGCCACCCCAACCATGCCCTCTGGGAGGGGAAGCTCCAAGCCCCCCTCTGCTCGTCCAGGCAGGGACAGGCAGAGGCGGGAGACCAATCATGACTCACGACTGCCACGACCAACGACTAACCCAGACAATGTAACGGCTACCGACAAAACTACGCAACAAAGATCAAACATTCAAGTGTCAACTGAGAAGGCCCGTGTAATCCACTTTCGGACTATTGACACGTCTACCTCGTTTGACAAAATTAATGGCTTCATCATACATAAGGCCATTAAGGATCAGATAGGGGACGTGGAGAAAGTCCGAAAGACAAGAAAAGGCGAACTCCAAGTTACTGTTAAGGACGCTCAGCAAATGAGGGACGCCTTGAATCTTAGAACATTTCATTCAACAACAGTGGAACCATATATCCCAGCTTTTCTCAACACCTGTAAGGCTGTAGTTAATAGCTACGAATTTCAGGGGATGACAAATGACGAAATTAAGTTCCACATGAAAGATCAAGGAGTCGTCGATGCTTTCGTATTTAATAGAAAGACCACAGACGGTGAACGCAAACGATCGACTACAGCTGTACTGACTTTTGAAGGACTTGTTAGGCCCACTCATGTCTTGGTAGGATATGAGAGGGTCCAGACCAAAACGTATATTCCATTTCCATTGCGTTGTTTTAACTGTCAAAGGTTTGGACACACTGGTAAGGTCTGCCGTAACACCCAGGTATGCTCCAAGTGTGCTCAGACCGGACACAGGGACGATGACTGTACACAGACGGAGGAAAAATGCTACCACTGTTCCGGTCAGCATGCTGCCTCAGACAGGAAGTGCCCTTCCTATCTGAGGGAGTATGAGATTGGTAAGGTGAGAGCAGAGAACAATTTGGACTACAAGGAGGCTAAGAGCAGGTGGAGACGTCCTTGCAGACACCAACACCTGGAATGTCCTTTGCATCTGCTGTATCCAAAAATACCTCACCTCCCAAAATGTGCACCACTGGAACCCAGACTGAGACCAGGACCATCTCAACACAGACTGACTCCACAATCACCGGTTATTCAAACACAGACGCCAAAGACGAGAACACTAATACAACCATGACTAATAACGAGACCGAAATTATCAACACGCTATACCTGACCCCAAAACCCAAACGGACTCACGACCCTACCTACCCCGACGTAAGGAGGAGGAGATCGCGGTCACTAGTAAACATGAGAAGAGACTCATCACAACCACCACTCTTTCACATTGTTGAAAGACCCACGGGGCAGGGAGCCCCTGCTGAGCAGAGTACTGGCTCTTTGGATCCGGGAGACTGCTCACCTGATGAGGGGGATCCTCCCCCTTCACCCCTTTCCCCCCTACATACAAGAGGAAAGAAATATAAAGCCCAAAACGCTGGCCATATCAACTCTCAGACTTAAAATTCAGTATCATCCAGTGGAATTGCAGAGGTGCTAGGAATAAAAATGCTCAATTTCATTTACTTATGTCATTATTCCGGCCGGACGTTTTTTGCCTACAAGAGACGCTACTTGCGGGTCACAGCGACCCACCAGTATTCGACAACTACACGTCCTACAGGGGAGACAACCTAAGGGGGGTAGCCCTATACATTCGGAGTTCATTCCCCCAACAAAGAGTCAGTCTGAACGTAAACCTGCAGGCTCTGGCGTGCAGAGTTAAGATTCGGACTGACTATGTTGCCATCTGTTCACTATACTGTCCTCCGGGCGGGCTCATTGTCGATGGTGAGCTTGAGGAACTATTTAACCAACTGCCAGGAAAGAAAATGATCCTCGGCGACCTCAATGCTCACCATTTGCGGTGGGGCAGTGTCCGGAGTGACGGGAGGGGAGAGCAGGTGGCTCCAGCTGTCCTCAACTCCAACTTGTCTCTTCTGAATGACGGTAGTGCGACTCGAGTGGACGAACGATTTGGCACAGCGTCGGCTATAGATCTTTCTATAGTTGATGCTGCCTTGCTATTAGATTGTAAATTTTCTACATACGACGACTCTCTGGGTAGTGACCATTTTCCGATCTGCATTTCTTATGAGTGTGGCGCCCCAACGGCTACTCCCGAGGTCCGCTACAACCTTAGGAAAGCAGACTGGAGGGCCTACTCAGGAGCCGTTCGTATAGACACCATTGGACAAGACATCAACACCAAAATTACACACATACAACAAGCTATAATACACGCAGCAGATTTAACAATTCCTCAGACTTCTGCAAAAACCCACAGGCCTGGAGTTCCATGGTGGACACCAGACTGCCGACGAGTTGTCTGTGAGCGAAATAGGAGTTGCCGTTTATTTAATAGAATTCCATCACTTGTAAACTTAATTGAGTATAAAAAAGCTAGAGCCAAGGCTAGGAGAGTTCTCAGGGAGTGTAAGAGAGAGTCTTGGCGGGCATTCGTCTCCACTATTAACAAGGATACCCCTTCCTCTGAGGTATGGTCCGCTATAAACCGGGTCAGATCCAAAGGAGGAAGGAGTTTTATCCCACAGGTGAGTAGTGGAGGGCGGATTCTCGACGATCCCCAGGCCATTGCGTGTTCCGTGATCGTGCCGAGCTCTTGCATCTCGACTTCGAGAACGGGGACGAACAGGGCTACAATCGAGCATTTTCCCCAGAGGAACTTTCCTTTGCTATTAATAAGGGCAAGGGCTCTATTCCTGGACCTGACGGTATACGATACGAGATGATTAAGCACCTTGACCAGGGAAACCTGGACAAATTGCTAGAAGTGTACAATGAGGTCTGGACGTCCAGAACGTTTCCAAACTCATGGCACTTTGCCCATGTCGTACCGATCCCGAAGAGGGACAAATGCCCGAATAACACCAACTCATTCCGTCCGATTTCGCTCACAAACTGTCTGTGTAAGGTCATGGAACGTATGATAAAGCGTAGACTAATGTATTTTTTGGAAAGTAACAACTTATTGAATGATCGACAGTGTGGTTTCCGCCAAGGTAGAAGCACACTAGATCATTTAATAAGTCTTGAAACTGACATCTCAAAAGCTCTTTGCAGTAAAGAAACATTAATTGCAGTATTTTTAGACATAGAAAAAGCTTTCGACATGACATGGCGGACTGGCCTCATGATGAAGCTCCACGCCTTGGGTCTGAGAGGTAATTTGCCAATTTTCATTAATAATTTTTTGTAAGACAGGACTTTTTCCGTCAAATTAAAAGGTAACGTAAAGTCAGACACATTTGTCTTAGAAAATGGAGTTCCACAAGGTAGCGTTTTGGGCCCAATTTTATTTCTTATAATTATTAATGATTTCCTATCACCAGCCCCCAGCTTGAGTGACCTCAAATTCTCCTTGTTTGCTGACGATTGCGCAATCTGGCGCTCCTCTCGAGTTGAGAGGCTATCTGCACAAAGTATCTTGAAAAAGATGAACTTGCCGAGCTGATTGGAGATCAGCTCTCAGTACTTAGGAAGCTGACCAGCACAACTGCCCTGGTTGGTTTTCCTAAGGAACTTCCTAGCTCCGTTATACTGGGTTGGGAGAAAATCCCAGTAAAATCTTACCAGCAAAAACCCACTCGCTGCTACAATTGCCAGAAGTATGGCCATCTGGCGAGGAAGTGTCGTGCTCGCGAGGTGTGCTCAAGCTGCGGGGCACCCGGCCACACCGACGCTGACTGCCAGGCGGCCGTTAAGAAGTGCGCGGCTTGTGGTGGCCCTCACTCCTCCTCCGACCGGCTTTGTCCCAAGTGGAGGGAGGAGTGCAGGGTGGCCAGGCTGCGGGCGAAAGAAAAATTGACTTACAAGGAGGCCCTCCTTCCAGTCAAGAATCAAGAACAGAACAAACTAGACAAAAACAACCGAGACAAGAACAATCAAGATAAGAACAAACAAGACCAGAACAATCAAGATATGAACAACGAAGAACCTGATAACATTATCATAATAGAAGACCAGACAGAAGAAGACCAAAAAGAAGAAGACGAAGAACAAGAAGAAGAATGGAAAGTAAAAACTAAAAGAAGAACCAAGAAAAAAAAGAAGTCCAACCAATCAGCTTCGGCCGAAATAGCCTAACGGCGAAGAGGCCAGTAATCTCCAACATCAATCAATCAATTGAGATTCATTCTGGTCTCTCTTCTTGAACAAGCAACACCTCCTTCAGCAAGCTCCACGCTGTCAGCATTCATTCAACCAGGAGGCCAGCAACAGGCAACATCTTCTTTTTCGAAGCTCCTGCACATCTACCTCCTTCAACACGCTACTCACCGAACGTCTCTACTGAGCAGCTCCTCACCACACGGCACCTCCAGCACCAGACTGTCTATCATATAACTTATATTATACAAGAAAACCACCTTAGAGTTTCCATCCATCCTGAGTGCTAGACAACATTATAACACGAACTCCTACAACGGCACAATAGAATCAGCTTTCTGACCTGAAAGAGGTCCTTCAGTCCTCCAGGTCCAGTGTCGAGGAGACTGTCTGTTGTGGCCACACCATCTGCCTGGAACCGTACGGCTGGCAGCTGGCGGCCACCTTGTGGGAAAACCAGAAGAGTGTAAACATGAGTTATAACACGAAAGAGAGACAGGGCATTAGCTATTAGAAATCTTTGTTCCGTCTATAATTTCATGTATCATAGAGTCGCACCAAACCCAGGGTGGGGATTCGTAGCCTCATAGCATTGTAAATAATGTAAACTTTTTAAAACCTTTGAGAGCACATCTTGTGAAGGTGTGAGACATATTGAATGAGGCAATAATACACTTTCATTTTATATCGGATGTTTACAAGTTATTATCTGGATGGAGTGTCGGCTCATAAACTATAAGCAGCTTAGAAAATTCTCGTATTTTAAGTTTTTAAATCGTCCAAATGTGTTCCATAAGCGGTGAATTGCTGACAACAATTGGAAATGAGCGTAAATATGGTGCTAAATCAGAGCTGATAATAGGGTTGGTATGATAGATCTCTCCTAATATGGATCCAGATCCTTTGTTTACATGACTGAGTGACGCAAGTACGGATTGCCAATCACAGGCCGAGATTGCGAATGGCATCGTGGTTCTCCACCAGTCTGTGAATGCTACCGAATTACTCCACCAATCAAACGTCAAGAAAATGTGAATGGTACTCACATGAAGCAGTAGTCACCAGGCAGCAGTACTCACCTGAAGCAACAGGCAGCAGTAGACACATGAAGCAGCAGCCAGCGGAAAGCAGTTCTCACCTGAAGCAGTAGTCACCAGGCAGCAGTAACACACATGAAGCTGTAGTCAGCATGCAGCAGCACTCACCTGAAACAGTAATCAGCAGGCAGCAGTACACACACATGAAGAAGTAGTCAGCAGGCAGCAGTACTCACCTGAAGCAGTAATAATCAGGCAGCAGTACTCACCTGAAGCAGTAGTCAGCAGACAGCAGTATTCACCTGAAGCAGTAGTAATCAGGCAGCAGTAATCACCTGAAGCGGTAGTAATCAGGCAGCAGTACTCACCTGAAGCAGTAGTCAGCAGGCAGCAGTTCTCACCTGAAGCAGTAGTAATCACCTGAAGCGGTAGTAATCAGGCAGCAGTACTCACCTGAAGCAGTAATCAGCAGGCAGCAGTACTCACCTGAAGCAGTAGTAATCAGGCAGCAGTAATCACTTGAAGCAGTAGTAATCAGGCCGCAGTAGTCACCTGAAGCGGTAGTAATCAGGCAGCAGTACTCACCTGAAGCGGTAGTAATCAGGCAGCAGTTCTCACCTGAAGCAGTAGCCAGCAGGCAGCAGTAGTCACCTGAAGCAGTAGTAATCAGGCAGCAATAATCACCTGAAGCGGTAGTAATCAGGCAGCAGTTCTCACCTGAAGCAGTAGCCAGCAGGCAGCAGTACTCACCTGAAGCAGTAGTAACCAGGCAGGAGCAGTAGAGGAACCACACCGCCATCTTCATCATGTTGCCGCCCTGCCAACATGTATCAAGGTGTCACGTGTGGATGTTGACTAATAATATCTTTGTACAGGGTGATTCAGTAAAGAGTACATTAAATTGGAGGATGAAATCCTTGGATAATTCTAAACCACAATGTCTCTATGGTAAAATGTCAGATTCTGCAGTTTCCATGTTACAATACATTTAAGATGTTGTATTAATGAGAGTGAATTTGAAGTGAAACCCCCTTAGGTTTTTGTAATCATGTATTCACAGATCTCTACAGTGTGACCCCTCTTTGTTATAACCTAAAGGAAATGTTCATAGTTGCCCCCTTCTGCCTCAATACAGGCCTGTAAACGTCGTACCATTGATTGTCTGACGCTTTCCAGAATGCCTGGTCATGTTTAATTTGCTCGCCCCTGTCACGAACACATGGGAAATTGAAATTGAAATTGAAACAGTTTATTTAGCCACAAAAACACAGATACAGAGTGGTTAATAATAACATTATTAACATGGCTGAGCCAATGAGAACCTGAGCTCTCTTTAGGCACCTGATATACTATACTATACATTTATCTCAAGGAAGTATTACGTAACATTTAGTAACATCTGGGATAGTACAATAGCATGGTGGTAATAAGAACATCTCATAATGTTACCACGGTTATCACTTCTATATTTATTTATTTTATTTATTTATTGTATATATTTTTTTAGTTTATTTTTCTTTTATTTATATTATAAGTACTGTAAATACATAAATTATAGTGGAATTGAAAAACATAAGTATAATGGGGGAGCAGTACAACATGGGTTGTACGGTATTAAGGTTGAACAAGAGGACAGAGCTGTCAGGATTATGTCTAGTTGGCAAATATATTTATGGAATGGTAATTTCTTATCTATTTACACGATAATTTCCGATAAAATGGGTTTGATGGTACAATAAAAGCAGGTACTGTAAATATAGTAGGTGTTACAAGAAATATTAATATTTAGACAATAGATATTTTTTAAGAGATGATTTAAAGGAAGGGAGAGTAGTCTTTGCTCGGATGGGGGGGGGGGGGGGGGTGTAAGTTGTTCCACACCTTCACACCATGATATTTTATGGAGGTCTGGGACTGAGAGGAGTGCATGGGGGGTGGTCTTGGTAGCTCTGGGTGCCTTAAGTTGTATCTCTGATTATTCCGGAACTGGAAATAATTATTGTCAAGCAAGTGATTGATAGATTTGTAAACAAAGAGGGCACAGCAGTAGGTGTTAGTATATTCCAAATTTAACATTTGGCAAATTTTTCGTTTGTGTGATCTGTTTTTTTTTTTCAAGTAGGTCATTGTCTGTACAACTCTCTTTTGTGCAGTAACCAGTGATTGTGTCTTTGAAGAACCAGAGGCCCCCCATAGTGTGTGACAGTGTGTCAGGTGTTGGTAAACATGATCATGATAGATTTCTTTCATTGCTGTGAGAGTGAGTGACTGTCGAGTGTGATACATGATACCACACTGTTTATTGACTTTACTGTGAATGGTTTGTATGTGGTTTCTCCAGTTAAGTTTCTCATCAAAAATAACTCCGAGGAATTTAGTATTTTGTTCGCGTTTGATGACTGTATTACCAAGGTACTGGGGGGTCCAAGTCTGGGGATTAGTTTTTCCTTCTGTGAAAGATCGTGTAGTGGGTTTTCTCAAGGCTTAAGGTCTGTTTATTACGTATTTCCAAAGTCCTGACTTTAGTCAATCCAGTGTTCATAGTTCTCATCAAGGAATGGAGGTGTGAGTTGTTGGCATAGAGATTACTATCGTCTGCAAATAAGTTGTATTTTATGAGTGTGCTGGCGTGGACTATGTCGTTTATGTACAACAAAAACAGTACTGGACCGAGAATGGAACCTTGGGGGAGATAGGAAGAAACTGGTTCACAAATAGGGTGGTGGACGAGTGGAACAAGCTTAGCAACTTTGTAGTAAGTGGGATAACTCTGGAAAGTTTCAAAAGGAGGCTAGATAGATTCATGGATGATAGAGAGTGGTAGTAACTCTCGACAAGAGCTGCCATGCACAGGTCAACCGGCCTATTGCAGACTCCTTATTTTCTTATGTTCTTTTTATTGGCGAGGAGTCAGATTGGTGATTATTATAGCAAACATACTGCATCCTGTTGGACAGATATGAGGTACACCAATTGTGGGACAGGCCCCTAACGCCGTAATGTTCAAGTTTTGAAAGGTGGATGGTGTGGTCGATAGTATCGAAGGCTTTAGAGAGGTCCAAGAATATACCAACTGTGAACTGACTGTCGACCTTCTAGCTCTAAATCCAAACTGGGAGTCTGTAATGATGTTATTGGCATTGCTGATGTTATGGCTAATCAAGGAGAAGGAATGAGGTAGTAGAAGACTAGAACTATACTCGGGAGAGTCAGGAAAATAATAGTTACAGTTGGGGTTGGTGTAACCCAGTGAGTTTTGTAGGAAGGCATCGGGATCGATATGAGGGAATATTGTGTCGACACCATGGGTAAATGGGGTGTAACACATACGATCTAGCACATCTAAGGGAATGACACTATGATCATCAGTGTGGGAGCATTGATACTGATTAAGCAACAGTAAAAACTCAGGATCACTGAGGCATGAAAAAGGAAGATCTCGGAAAATTATGAAAGTGGGGCGGGTAACGTACTCATAACTGCTACAACCAACAGAATTAGGATGACCTGTACTGTCACTCGGTTTTGAGAGTTACTGGTTTCCACCACAGAGAGTAGACGTGTAGTACTTGAGTTGGCCGGCAGGGGGGTAATCTCCTCAGGTGATAGTGACATTGGCTGGTTCCCCTTCAGTGGGGAGGGGGTTCTCAAGGGGCTTGGGGGGGCTGATACAGCGGGTGGGTGAGTGGGCAGGTCCACTTGCCCGATCCCTCGCAACAAGGGTTTTATGACTGAACGTCACGTGTTTCCCTTGTTTCCTGGCTTCTTTAAACTGATCCATTTGCTGTAGACGGGCTTTAGTCGTACCTGGGCAGAGATCCTCGTTGACGAAGATAGTGGTGCCTTTCAGTTTACTGCGTTGATAAAACACTTTTTCACGGTCAGAGGGGGATGAGAATTTTGTTATGATGTCACTTCAGGAAGTTTAAAATGTTCATTCAGCAGGCGTGAAATTTTACGTTGGGATGACTCCCAGTTCTCGTGGATATCTTCAAGGATACCGGGAATCCTGAGGTTGTTTCGCCGCCCTATGTCATCCACATAATCCACCCGGTCTGCTGTTGTCGTTAGTTCCGTTTTAAGCTTGGAATTCTCCTCACTTAGCTGTTGAACTCGGGCCTTGAGTGTTCGGTTCTCATTAGCTTCAACGTTCAACTTTGCTTGTAAGTAACTTATTTCCCCTTGCGAAAACTCCAAGCTTCTTTTAATTTCACTTAGCTGGTCAGTGAGACGACGGTCAGCTTCGTTTAGCTTCCTGGTGGCCTCCTTATTCATTTGTTGTAGTATGTCCTGTATGAGAGTCCGTTGGACTTCCATTATCACACCAGTCAGCTGTTGTTTCGTGAAATTTGAATGTTTGATACTAGCAGCCAACTTAGACATATTGGAGCTAGTGAGGGCTGAGTAGCTGGCAGTAGGGAGACAGTCTAGTTGTGTGGTCAGCTGGGTGGCCTGGTGGGACGGTGGGGAGGGTGGACGGTGGAGGTGCACAGGGCTCAGATTACAAGCCGTGGCACTAAAGGGAGCTTGGTGGGCCTACACCTCTCTTGGTTGACACAGATTCACCAGTAAATTGACAAATATGTCTACTTAGGGGGATCACAGATAGATATTGTACTGGTCACGACACTCACTTGTCACTCACGAATCAGATTTCCTAGAAATCTGACTGGGTACTCCTGGAAAGACCCTGTTTTTCGACGAAAAGCACCGAGCTCCTACATACACGTCCCACCACCACCACACACCATAGAGACATTGTGGTTTAGATTTATCCAAGGATTTCATCCTCCAATTTATTCTACTCTTTGCCGAATCACCCTGTATATGGTAATGAGTCATATAACTAAGGTTTCTGATCACAAAGAGAGTTTGGTCAGCACTATACCCAACCGTCTTCCACTTCTCCGTCTCTAAAGTTAGGTACCCATTTTGCAACTTGGTCGACTGGGGGCGCCCCACTTTGCCTGGTCGTGGGACTTGAGCCAAATACTGTTAGTTTAGAAGGCAAGGGCAAATAGTCCAGAGGATAAGGGAAAATCGTGCACTTTTTGACTAAAGCTTCATAGTTTGTATACTGATACTAGGACCCATGAGGAATAATTTTAAAGATTGGAGGCAATCTGTATCTGCCTGCTGGTGACTGTGCCTTTGGCAGCCAGTTTCAAAATGGCTTTTTTTTTTTTTTTTTTTTTTACGGGTATTAATCCACCCGGGCATAGGTCACCGACCCACATCGGGGCTTGGGGGGGGGCGAAAATATAATAATAATAATAATAATAATAATAATAATAATAATAATAATAATGATAATAATAACAGTAATAATATTAATAATAATAATAATAATAATAATAACAGTAATAATAATAATAATAATAATAATAATAATAATAATAATGATAATAATAATTCATAATAAATAAAATTTATAATAAAAAACAAAATTAAAAATATTCTAATAAAATACTACTACTACTAATAATAACAATAATAATAATAATAATAATAATAATAATAATAATAATAATAATAATACTGTAATAACAATAAAGAAATACAAAAATGAAAAAAAAAATCAAAAGTGAGAAACAATATATGTATGTTGTGTTGTCAATAGTAAGAGAAACAATTGAGACCCTGCAATTGTGTGTAAATGAGGCAGAAAGTCAGATCAGCAACCTGGGACTTGGTCACAATTTTCGTGATGCCATATGGCAGCAGCGTTCACCATTAGACAACACATTATGCTTCCAATATCTTCCCAGGCGGTAGCACCTCCCTGTTTGGTAGCTGCCTACTACCTACTACCTATTGCAACATCACATTAATACCATTAATATTTCAGTTATTTGTTATACAACAATAACTAGCATTCAAAATGTGACACTGGAAATGGCACAATTAAAGCTACACATTTGGATTGGAACAAATGTTTCTTGTGGGGAAAAGATACTGCAATAAAACTGACTTGTCCAGCAGAAATTCTGACTGATTCTCTGGCGCAGGTTACCAGACACGTTTCAGAAATCTACCAACATTTGAAGAACTTGGATTACTACCAAACTCGTTGGAAATCAGTCGTCTAGATGAAGGTAATGGCCTAGAAGAGACCTTTGTAGCCAGGGGTGCTATTCCATATATTCTGCAGGCTCAAATATAATGCGAATGAGCTGAAAAGAGCCAGAAACAGATGCAAGGTTAAACAGGACAATGCCTCTAATGAAACAGGAAAGTTCACACGACAGAAAGTATCCCGTGTGGATGTCAAAAAAGTATGCATGTTTTGTGTCGAACCTGGATCAAGAAGTCAAACTCTCCATGAAGTCTCAACACTGGAGTTTGATCATCATGTCATACAGTGTGCATTGAATCTTCAAGATGAAGATCTCGTCAGCAAGTTAAGTGCTGGAAATTTGATTATCAATAAAAGTCAAATACCATGACCAGTGTTTGAGATCTCTATAATGGTGACAGGTCTAGGCCACACAAAGGGGACATAATTTCTGGTGCATCAAGCACAGCATTTGCAGAATTGATTACATACATTCAGCCATTTATTGAATAGGACACAGTAAACCCTGTGTTTCAGTTGTCCGAACTTAAACAACTATATTTAAGTAGAATACAACAACTTGGGGATGAAAAACCAGCATGCATTCGACCAGATTCAAGGATTAAATGCTCAGTTACCTTCCCGAGCTGCAAGCACACCCTGAAGGACGTAATGTTCTTATAGTCAGTAACAGCAGCATAAGTAGTTCACTCAAACAAAACTGTCAAGCTAATAAAGACGATGAGAGTGTTATTCTGTCAAAGGCAGCAAATATTGTCCGAAGAGAGATACTAGCAAATAAATGTGCTTAATGCGGTGGATCAGTCCCCAATGACTGCCAGGAAAACTCTGTGCCTCGCTTATTCTTGACACTAGTGACAGTGATATTGTAAGGAACAAACATCAAAGATGAGGCAAACTATCTTTCACAATCTGGGCTATTATTATCACAGTAGGTAGTAGGCAGCAACCAAACAGGGAGGTACTACAGCCTGGGAAGATAATGTATTGTCCAATAGTAGACCCTGCTGCCATATGGCATCACGAAACTTGTGACCAAGTCCCAGGGTGCTGATCTGACTTTCTACCTCATTTACATACAATTGCAGGGTCTCAAATGTTTCTCTTACTATTGAAAACACAACATACATACTGTAAATTGTTTCTCACTTTTGATCTTTTTTTAATTTTTGTATATCATCATCATCATCATCATTATTATTATTATTATTATTATTATTATTATTATTATTATTATTATTATTATTATTATAACTACATTTTCGCCCCCCAGTCCCCAATGTGGGTCAGTGACCTGTGCCCGGGTGGGCTAATCCCCTTAAAAAAAAAAAAAAGTGCTGGTGTATACAGTAATTGTGTGTAACGTCGAAATGGTACTGTACTTCAGCGTCTAGGCACAGTGAACAACGTGAAACTCCAGTGCCCCTCTTCCTCGCAGCTGCTGTGCATTCCGAAACCAGATCAAAGGACTTTGTAGACATATTGTACACTTTCCCAAAAACGTATTGGCCTCTCTTCCCATCGATGCAATGTGTCACAATGGACGAATATTTCCGATCACTTATTGTGATTCCTGTATGATGTTGGTAGGCCTGCCTTCCTAGTATCTGTGAGGTTGCCAGTTATTATTTTGGCATATATTGTAATTATGGTGAATCACCGTGTTCCATCTTTAGTAGAATAAGATAATGATATTAACTTAGTGAAAATAAATCAACGACAGTCAAATAGTGAATGTTTTCTGCTGGAAATCCACGACCAACACTAGTACCCGAGACTCATTGGAAAACGCAGCTTGCACCGACAGACCTGGAGTAATGTCACTTTCCGAATAACAGTATAGCTATGATGCCGTTTCCGGTTACCTGTGGAATCACTAATTAGAGGTGACAGTTATGAGAACATCTTGAAGACAGAGTTCAGGGTGTGGTGATGCTGCGCTGTACAGTGTTACAACGTATGAAGTCATCAATGTATTAAATCACTTATAATATTATAGATAAAAATTTGTACGTCAAACTGGGACATCAAACAAGTACTCCACTTAATGAGTATTGTCTCTCACTGAGGCAGACATCCAAGTGCAACAATGGAGAATGTCAAACTTGAACCACATTCGTCAGTTTTTGTATAAAACACTGGTTTTTGTTCATAGATTTTGTAGAGCCGCTGCCACCTTTATGTTGCAGTTTCCGGTTATCCATTGAATCACTAATTAGAGGTGAACTGGAAGCATCATTCATAAATGTTTATGGGTTAAATCTTCAAACCCAAATTGTCTTTTCTCCATTTATTGAGAAAATAAGCTATTGCACAATAACTAGGGTGTCACCGTAATTAACGCTATGAGCTGTGAGCGTTAATAATGGACGAAGCTTTGGGTGTATCTAGCTTCATAGAGCACACGTCTCAGTGGCTCAGAGGCGGGAGTTGAACTGGTGATAGCCGGCTACTCAATTGATGATTCTGTGGTCAAGGTGTGAGGGCACAGTGGGAATACACTGTCACATGTCCAGTTGATGACTACTCATGTCTCATAGGAAAGTTACCGTAGGTGATGTAATTTTATAAACCTAATGTATGTGACCCACATTTATGTAAGTATTACTGTCTGTTAGACAGGGGCTAATACGGCTATAAATCAGTGTTTGTTAACCAAGCCGTTGTGCTATCTCCTTGTTGCTTGGGCCTATGTCGTGAAGGGTGATGATACTGCCTCCTGTTGCCTGTGGTGTGACTGTCAATCCCATGGAAGGACTTGATGACATCGTCTCGTAGTGTGTATCAGATAATATTCCATTGCCAGCATGAATCATGAGATGATATATTATATTCATATTTGCTACCTCATCAATTGAGGCAGAAATGCAGTAACTCATAATGTCATTGTAATTTAATATGGTATCATATACACCTGTAATTACTATATTTGCAAATGAATGTAATATCGGATCCTAGTGTTTCATATTTCGTTCGAAGCAATTCCATTGTTACCTCTGTTCATGAGAACATACTCACGTTATATTCCTATTTGGCAACCTATCCCCTGAGGCTGAAATAGTATGGAAGGTGCATAAATCAGCGGGGTTACTCATGACATTATTGGTTTTGCCTAGAGTATCACCTTTAATCCTATTTCATTACATTATGTAGAGAATAGGTGGTATACTGAAGATATCATGGTGATTATGAGCTGCAAGAAGAAAGAACAAAAGGTGCAACTCGCAAATCGCAATCAGAAATACCAACCTAACCGAAACTGTTGTGCATATGAGAGCACGGGGATAGAGGAGACTGCAGTGGGCACGGGTAAACAAGGTGAAAGGCCACAGAGAAATAGTACTAGGAATGATGACAAAGCTGAATTAGGCAGAGAGTTAAAACCTTAACGTGACGAAGAGAGGACTCAGATCACGACTAACTTAAATGTCTACTACTCAAACAGTAGAAGTATGAGAAACAAAATGGATGAAATCAGGGCGTTGGTATGTACAGAAAAAATCGATATAATAGCATTCACTGAAAAATGGATAAACTTTGACTCATGTGAGTAACCTGTTGAATAACATTATTTGTAGGCAAATTGCTGGAAGCAATAATTTCAAACTCTATTCGAAATCTCCTGGAGAAACAAAAGTTGATCAATGATACCCAACATGGCTCTTCAAGTGGGCGTTCATGTCTGACAAATCTATTGAAAAAGATTTCACCTGTTTTCAAATCAGTGGATGACGGACACGATTATGATGTGGTATATCTCGACATTAGCAAACCCTTCGACCGACTAAGACTAATACGAAAAGCGGAGGCTCATGGAATTGGAAGAGATATTCTAAAATGGATTGGGGCGTGGTTACAGGACAGGAAACAGCGTGTAAGCATTGACGACACTAAATCCGATTAGGGTACCATTACGAGTGGAGTACCCCAAGGCTCAGTACTTGGACCATTACTATTTATTATACACATAAACGACATGGATATAGTCGTAGACAGTAACATAAGTAAATTTGCTGAAGACACTAAAACAGGGCGTGTAATTGAATATGATGAGGACTCCACAATACTATAGGAAGATCCCCCAAAATTTTTTGCATGGTCTGAAAAATTGCAGATGAAATTTTAAGTGGACAAATGTAAAGTACTTAGTGTAGGAGATGTAAACAGAGAAACCAGATAGCAAATGAACAATGTTGTTATAGAGAAATCCGACTGTGAGAAAGATTTAAGAATAATGATAAGTAGGGATCTTAAACCAAGTCAACAATGTGTATGAGCTCGAAACAAGGCTAACAAAGTACTTGGGTTCATACAAAGGAGTGCTAGTTAGAAGACTAGCGCTGTTATCCTAAAACTATATCTAGCTCTTGTGAGACGTCACCTGGATTACGCAGTTCAGTTCTGGTCACTGGACTACAAAATGGATATAGAATCCCTAGAATGAATTCAGAGGAGAATGACAAGACGAATCCCGGGCATTAGGAACCTTGAGTACAGAGACAGTTTATAGCATCTTAATTTGCACTCCCTCGAGAGAAGTAGAGTGAGGGGCGATATGATCGAGGTGTATAAATGGAAGTCAGGGTTAAACAATGGTTTTAAATTAGACAAATTTAGATTTAGGCGCGAGGTAGGTAAACAATAGATTGGAAATAGTGTTGTGGATGAGTGGAACAAGTTACCAAACATCATCATTAACTTGAACACGCTGGATAGCTTCAAACATAGGTTGGATGGATATATGAGCAATAGGGGTTGGGTGTAAACGGGACTGCCCAGTATGGGCCAATAGGCCCGCTGCAGTTTCCCCTAATCTTATGTTGTTTGTGTTCATTTCCAAATATATCAGGCCCAGGAGCGCGGCTACTTTTTTGTGAGAGTGTACATATAAGGACTACGGTATCTGTTTCATGTGACCATGTTCTTGGTCTGTCTGCAGATCTTAACAATGCAGCCATCAACCATTTGGAGAAGGTTGGTGCAGTGTATCCTCCTTCACTCGATGTTGGGGTGTTTACTACATCCGCTGTGGACAATACTGACCAATATGTGTTTTGATATTACCGGTATTACTATAAGTTGTATGTGCCATGAGAATGATAAAGGAGTATAGTACCTACACAAGTGATCGTGGTCCCTTCTTGCCCGGTGGCGAGTCCGGTGGTATAGTTTACCGAGGCATGAAATTTCGAACTCTCGTGCTTGGCTAGCGCGCAACCGTCGTCCTGACTGACAGAGTACAGGGACATCGTTTTCCAGATGGTCGTGGTTGTTATAATCATGGTCGTGGTTGTTATAATCATGGTAGTGGTTGTTTTAATCATGGTCGTGGTTGTTATAATCATAGTCGTGGTTGTTATAATCATGGTCGTGGTTGTTATATTCATGGTCGTGGGTGTTATAATCATAGTCTTGGTTGTTATAATCATGGTCGTGGTTGTTATAATCATAGTAGTGGTTGTTATAATCATGGTCGTGGGTGTTATAATCATAGTCGTGGTTGATATAATCACGGTCGTATGTGTTATAATCATGGTCGTGGTTGTTATAATCATAGGTGTGGTTATTATAATCATGGTCGTGGTTGTTATAATCATAGTCGTGGTTGTTATAATCATGGTCGTGGGTGTTATAATCATAGTCGTGGTTGTTATTGTAATGATCGATTATCAGACCACAGCTTACAGCCCAGAGAATTACACACATATAACAGCGAGTACCAAGTTGACACGCCCTGGGTCATGACCCAAGGGACCTGACCCCGGCCGCTAGGTACAAGTCTTGGGTAACCTTACGACATAAGCGTGTGAAGGAAACCACACCTGGCCAAGACACACCCGGGCGGTAATAATTAGAAAGCATTACTGACCTGCGACATGACCACACCTGGGCAAACTGCTGTCCAGACCTGACCCAATGGAGAGCAAGAAACACAAGGGAACCAGCATTCTCACCGCCACTCGATCAGCTCAACCAGGCGTCATGACCTTGTTAATTCAAGGACCCGCTAATCAGCCAGCACCCCTGTTGACCTAACAACCCGGTCAAGACACACCAAGTTCAGTAGGAGAGGTAATCCCCCGGCTCCTCCAATATATAGGGGCTGGAGGTTCTCTCGTCAGAGAGAGTCTGATAACGACGTCCCCAGTCCCGCTCATCAAGAAGTCCATCACTAAAGGCAACGAGGTCTCAGCCGGGTCCATCGACAGAGTGTTGTCAATTCATCGTATAACAGTAAGTGCTGGCTGTGTAGGCGGTAAAAGTGCAGTGATCCCGAACCTCCCAACGATCGACGTAGTGAAGTGCCCATTCGACTTGTGAAGTTAAACGAACATATCATTGTCTATCATACCCTGTGTACGAATCCCCCCCCCCCCATTAATTCCTCCTATACAATTAGTAAAATGAAGCTGTAACACGCATTTGTGTTTTATATACTACACTTGAACTGAGCCTGTGTTAATATACGTAGTCACCCCCCCCCCCACACCCTCTAGACACGCTACCAAACTTTCTGTCTTTACATCCTCCTTTTATAAATATTCTACCTATATGTAATATCCTAATCTGGTGAGTTCTCTCTCATTATATTATACTCATGGTCGTGGGTGTTATAATCATGGTCGTGGGTGTTATAAGCATGGTCGTGGGTGTTATACTCATGGTCGTGGTTGTTATAATCATGGTCGTGGTTGTTATAATCATGGTCGTGGGTGTTATACTCATGGTCGTGGGTGTTATAATCATGGTCGTGGTTGTTATACTCATGGTCGTGGTTGTTATAATCATGGTCGTGGTTGTTATAATCATGGTCGTGGTTGTTATACTCATGGTCGTGGTTGTTATAATCATGGTCGTGGGTGTTATAATCATGGTCGTGGGTGTTATAATCATGGTCGTGGGTGCTATAATCATGGACGTGGGTGTTATAATCATGGACGTGGGTGTTATAATCATGGTCGTGGGTGT
This sequence comes from Homarus gammarus, assembly GCA_958450375.1. NCBI lineage: Eukaryota > Metazoa > Arthropoda > Malacostraca > Decapoda > Nephropidae > Homarus > Homarus gammarus. The sequence goes on along the minus strand of CAUDMG010003421.1, from coordinate 869,730 downwards.
TATAATCATGGTCGTGGTTGTTATACTCATGGTCGTGGTTGTTATAATCATGGTCGTGGTTGTTATAATCATGGTCGTGGTTGTTATACTCATGGTCGTGGTTGTTATAATCATGGTCGTGGTTGTTATAATCATGGTCGTGGTTGTTATACTCATGGTCGTGGGTGTTATAATCATGGTCGTGGGTGTTATAATCATGGACGTGGGTGTTATAATCATGGTCGTGGTTGTTATAATCATGGTCGTGGTTGTTATAATCATGGTCGTAGTTGTTATACTCATGGTCGTGGGTGTTATATTTGTAGTGATGGGTTGTCAGACCACAGCTTACATCCCAAGGAAAGCCAGACTTGACCCGACATTAGGGGGGTCAAGTGTAAGGGTATCCCCCGCAGGTGCTCAAGGGTGTTACAAATCAACTAGGTCCCCTTCCCATGTCACACGGCCAACACACATGTAAGAAGGCACCAGCCGACTCTCTCCCAATATACACAATATCCTACACCGCAGAAAGAAGTCCACACTTGACCCAACATTAGGGAGGTCAAGTGTAGGATAACTCTCACGGTTGACCAAGGATTATAAATCAGCCAGGCTCCCTTCCCATGTCACAAGCACAACAAACATGTAAGAAGGCACCAGCCGACTCTCTCCCAATATACAATACCCTACATCGCAGAGAGAGTCCAGACCTGACCTCACATTAGCCAGGTCAAATGTAACCCTCGGAGCCCAACTCAAGGGGCCACAAATCAACCAGGGCCTCTCATGTCACACGGCCCCATTTGATGACTTTTCCAGAACTTATAGTCTCTGAAAACGTCCAGACCTGACCCTACATTAGCGAGGGCAAATGTAAGGAGACCCTTCGCCGTCGCCCCCCCCCCCCCCCCCCCCCCGATCAGCTCAACCTGACGGCTCGCTTCCCAATATATAGGACGTGCTAGTCCTCCCCTGGAACGATTCGCAGAGAGAGAGTTGTCTTGTAACAAGGTGGCCAGCTACTACACCACCAGGCCTGCTCGAGAGAAGTCAGGGGCCGGAGGCAAGCCGCCTCCGGTCACCTCCAGTCGCCTCCGGTCAGGACCGAGACTTCCCTCCGGTGCCCAGCTAAGCAGTCTCCCATAGAGACAACCCAGGACTACCTGCTAGGCCTCCCCTAGGTCATGTGAGTGTTTGTCAGAGCTTTCCATGGGATGAGTTACCTATTTGGGAAGTGTATGCAATACATTTCATGTTCGTGTCCGAGAATCAGAGTATCTAGTAACGTAATATGATGTCCTAGTAACGTAAATATAATGTCCTAGTAACTTCAATAGAAGGTGTTATTAATGTGTCCATGTCATGTTCGTAATTAATAAAGAGTTGTAACGAAGCAGTGTTTGAGAAGTCGCCTTTAAGGACGTAATAGATGTGTATACACGTAGAAGATACGATAAGTGTTCTGACAGGGTAAATAACTATCACGGCCACGCTACCAAAATCTTCCTCTCTCTTTTACTCTCTTACTAAATATTCTACCTATATATATATAAATATTCTTCTTGCAAGATCCGTCTTGTTATAGGTGACAGCGAACTATATACGTTAATCCACGCCTTCCTCTCTTAGTTATTATAATGGTAGCAGCGAACTTAACGTAAACTCACGCCTTCCCTCGGTTAGCCATAACACCTGGCTCGTTTCATCCTTCATTTGTTTCAGTCTAAGTATTGTCTACAATTGTGTAATAAGTAATTCCTGTGTCGTAGCGTCGTAGCGTGAAAAGTGTCCTAGTGTGTCACCGTTACAGCTCAAGTAAATGTCTCTCGTCGTGGGATGCGCGAATTTTTTCTAGAAATATGTTCAGTGCTTAACGTGATTTCTCAGTGTCCCCCACGTTCTGTGAAGTTCTCAGTATCCCAAGTGCATTTTAATTGTCGGTCAGTGTTAAATGTACCCATTGTGTTTTAGTGATAGAAGCTGTGTCTATACTAACTGTTATAACTTAACATGTCTTACAACCTACATCCTCCTCCTTGTCCTAATCCTCACCTCACCCTCCGTACCCATCCGTTCCCGCCTCTCTCCGCCCTGCCCTACCCCGCTCCGCCCCGCTCCGCCCCGCTCCGCCCCGCCCCGCGCCCCGTCCCTGTTACGCCACTCTACACCTCACCCCACCAGGCGCTCATCATGCCCCAATGTTTCTCGCCCCGCCCGTGTGACCACCAATGTTTTGTCCTGTGAGTTATGCTTCGAAATTGGTGGTTAGTGTTACTTAATATTGCGATAATTACAGAGCTTCACTCAGTGTGTTTTTATGCTAGCATGATTTGTAATGTACTCTTTGACGCGTAGTGATAAATAATATTCAATGTAGTGAGCAGAGCTTCACTCCCCGACCCAGCCTAATGAGAATATTGTCGTGACGGAAACTATAGTTGCCAAACATTGACGTAACGTATAAAGTAAATATTTGTTTTTCTTTACGGATACACTTCCAACTAATCCATCATCCCTTTCGGATTGTTTCTGTCAAATGTCACACACAGTACCGCCCCATGGCTAGCCGGAATCCGACCACAGCACATATAAGAAGAGAAGAAGCAGCGTGAGGAATGCAGCACCACACCCGCCACGCACCACCCCACTTCTTTCAAGTCCTACCTGGTCTAGGATTAAGAAGATTTTTATATTTTTCTACTTTAGGAAGTTAAGGAGTGTGGAATGAAGTGCCACACAACGAACCCTGGTGAGCCCAGCCAGGGAGGGATTCACCACTGTGGAAGGTGTAAGACAGGATGGTCTTTGGTCTCGCCGACACTCACGTACGGAGGGCGAGGCCTGGTCCGCGGAACCTGCCTTACAGTCATCTAAGGAGACGACAGCCCAAGCAGTGGACCGGCTTTCATCCCGGCCGGAGGGGGCCGACGGCAGATGAACAGAAAATCGTCTGGAATTGTTGAAAATGATGATGTTGCAGAGAAGAAATACAGATGGAGCAGAAAAATTCATCTGGAATATGACGGAAAACGAAGATGTATAAAGAAACGCAGATGAGCAGAAAAATCGTCTGGAATATGAAAATGAAGATGTATAAAGAAACGTAGATGAACAGAAAATTCATCTGGAATATGAAAATGCTCTAAACGTAGAGGAAGCGCAGGTGAACAGAAAAATCATCTGGAATATTATAGAAACCAGGAGGAAGTGAGAAGAAGTCAGATGTGGTGACACGACCTACAAAGTGCGGTATTGAAGAAAGAAAAACGTGCTATGTGAAGATAAGAGACGCTGTGCTGACATCAGAAGAAAGTCGACGATGACAAGATGGATCATCAGAAGGACCAACCGACTACCGCCTGTGCTGCCGGCATTCCTTATTTTCAGATACCAGCTGGATGGAGGACTTGAGCCATGCTGAACCCAACAAATGTACTGATGTTGTTGATGTTGCTGATGTGTAATAAAAAGATATAACACCCTAACATGTGAAGCAGGAGCATTTTGTATTTTGTATTTGATTCTCTGATTTTTGTTAACATGTACTACAAAGAATGTTTTTTTAAAAAGATTAGTCACTTTTTCTATGAGTTCATTTGATCAATGTTTTGTATTACCAAATGCAATGTTGTAGACATACTACTGAGTGGGACGAATTCTTATTTTGACACGGCCTGGTTAGGCAATGTAATACCTGTTTTTGTTTGTAGAATGTGATTTGCAAGTTTACCTCGGACACTATGCTAGTTATGAAGGATCTTTAGATCACTCTATGTTCACTTACTGTGTATGTATTTTATTTTTTTTCTCCTGTCATAGAAGCTTTAATCTTGGCGGGAGGTATAGTAAGCTTTGTCAGATCAAACTATGCCAGTAGAAAAACATACATCTCTAGGGTTATAATTTGTAAAATGTAAGGATGCATTATCGCCTCAGGGACTATATTAGATACTGCACATGATGTTACTGTCTACTTTAAATGTGTCATCAGTGCTCTGAGCATGAAAGCTTTGGTCTTGGCGGGAGGTGTAGTGATGGGTTGTCAGACCACAGCTTACATGGCAAGGAAAGCCAGACTTGACCCGACATTAGGGGGGTCAAGTGTAAGGGTATCCCCCGCAGGTGCTCAAGGGTGTTACAAATCAACTAGGTCCCCTTCCCATGTCACACGGCCAACACACATGTAAGAAGGCACCAGCCGACTCTCTCCCAATATACACAATATCCTACACCGCAGAAAGAAGTCCACACTTGACCCGACATTAGGGAGGTCAAGTGTAGGATAACTCTCACGGTTGACCAAGGATTATAAATCAGCCAGGCTCCCTTCCCATGTCACACGCACAACAAACATGTAAGAAGGCACCAGCCGACTCTCTCCCAATATACAATAACCTACATCGCAGAGAGAGTCCAGACCTGACCTCACATTAGCCAGGTCAAATGTAACCCTCGGAGCCCAACTCAAGGGGCCACAAATCAACCAGGGCCTCTCATGTCACACGGCCCCATTTGATGACTTTTCCAGAACTTATAGTCTCTGAAAACGTCCAGACCTGACCCTACATTAGCGAGGGCAAATGTAAGGAGACCCTTCGCCGCCGCCCCCCCCCCCCCCCCCGATCAGCTCAACCTGACGGCTCGCTTCCCAATATATAGGACGTGCTAGTCCTCCCCTGGAACGATTCGCAGAGAGAGAGTTGTCTTGTAACAAGGTGGCCAGCTACTACACCACCAGGCCTGCTCGAGAGAAGTCAGGGGCCGGAGGCAAGCCGCCTCCGGTCACCTCCAGTCGCCTCCGGTCAGGACCGAGACTTCCCTCCGGCGCCCAGCTAAGCAGCCTCCCATAGAGACAACCCAGGACTACCTGCTAGGCCTCCCCTAGGTCAGTGAGTGTTTGTCAGAGCTTTCCATGGGATGAGTTACCTACGTGGGAAGTGTATTCATTTCATGTTCGTGTCCGAGAATCAGAGTGTCTAGTAACGTAATATGATGTCCTAGTAACGTAAATATAATGTCCTAGTAACTTCAATAGAAGGTGTTATTAATGTGTCCATGTCATGTTCGTAATTAATAAAGAGTTGTAACGAAGCAGTGTTTGAGAAGTCGCCTTTAAGAAATTAATAGATGTGTATACACGTAGAAGATACGATAAGTGTACTGACAGGGTAAATAACTATCACGGCCACGCTACCAAAATCTTCCTCTCTCTTTTACTCTCTTACTAAATATTCTACCTATATATATAAATATTCTTCTTGCAAGATCCGTCTTGTTATATATTCATGGTCGTGGGTGTTAAAATCATGGTCGTGGTTGTTATACTCATGGTCGTGGTTGTTATAATCATGGTCGTGGTTGTTATAATCATGGTCGTGGTTGTTATACTCATGGTCGTGGTTGTTATAATCATGGTCGTGGTTGTTATAATTATGGTCGTGGTTGTTATAATCATGGTCGTGGTTGTTATACTCATGGTCGTGGTTATTATACTCATGGTCCTGGTTATTATACTCATGGTCGTGGTTGTTATACTCATGGTCGTGGGTGTTATAATCATGGTCGTGGGTGTTAAAATCATGGTCGTGGTTGTTATAATCATGGTCGTGGTTGTTATACTCATGGTCGTGGGTGTTATAATCATGGTCGTGGGTGTTATAATCATGGTCGTGGTTGTTATAATCATGGTCGTGGTTGTTATAATCATGGTCGTGGTTGTTATAATCATGGTCGTGGTTGTTATACTCATGGTCGTGGTTGTTATAATCATGGTCGTGGTTGTTATACTCATGGTCGTGGGTGTTATAATCATGGTCGTGGGTGTTATAATCATGGTCGTGGGTGTTATAATCATGGACGTGGGTGTTATAATCATGGTCGTGGTTGTTATAATCATGGTCGTGGTTGTTATAATCATGGTCGTGGGTGTTATAATCATGGTCGTGGTTGTTATAATCATGGTCGTGGTTATTATACTAATGGTCGTGGTTGTTATAATCATGGTCGTGGTTGTTATAATAATGGTCGTGGTTGTTATACTCATGGTCGTGGGTGTTATAATCATGGTCGTGGGTGTTATAATCATGGTCGTGGTTGTTATAATCATGGTCGTGGGTGTTATAATCATGGTCGTGGGTGTTATAATCATGGTCGTGGTTGTTATAATCATGGTCGTGGTTGTTATATTCATGGTCGTGGTTGTTATAATCATGGTCGTGGTTGTTATACTCATGGTCGAGGGTGTTATAATCATGGTCGTGGTTGTTATAATCATGGTCGTGGTTGTTATAATCATGGTCGTAGTTGTTATAATCATGGTCGTGGGTGTTATAATCATGGTCGTGGGTGTTATAATCATGGTCGTGGTTTTTATACTCATAGTCACGGTTGTTATAATCATGGTCGTGGTTGTTATACTCATGGTCGTGGTTGTTATAATCATGGTCGTGTGTGTTAAAATCATGGTCGTGGGTGTTATAATCATGGTCGTGGGTGTTATAATCATGGTCGTGGGTGTTATAATCATAGTTGTGGTTGTTATAATCATGGTCGTGGGTGTTATAATCATGGTTTATAGGTAGTAGGTAGTAGGCAGCTATCAAACAGGGAGGTACTAACGGCTGGGAAGATATTGGAAGCATAATGTATTGTCTAATGGTGAACGCTGCTGCCATATGGCATCACGAAAATTGTGACCAAGTCCCAGGTTGCTGATCTGACTTTCTGCCTCATTTACACACAATTGCAGGGTCTCAATTGTTTCTCTTACTATTGACAACACAACATACATATATTGTTTATCACTTTTGATCTTTCATTTTTGTATTTCTTTATGGTTCCTTATTATTATTATTATTATTATTATTATTTTTATTACAATTATTATTATTACAATTATTATTATAATTATTATTTTTATTATTATTATTATTATTATTATTATTATTATTATTATTATTATTACGTTATCGCCCCCTAGGCCCTGATGTGGGTCAGTGATCTGTTCCCAGGTGGGCTAATCCCAAAAAAAAAAAAAAAAAAAAGATGGTCGTGGTTGTTATAATCATAGTCGTGGTTGTGATAATCGTAGTCGTGGTTGTTATAATCATTGTCGTGGTTATGATCATGGTCGTAGTTGTTATAATCATGGTCGTGGGTGTTATATTCATCGTCGTGGTTGTTATAATCATAGTCGTGGTTGTTATAATCATTGTCATGGTTATGATCATAGTCGTGGTTGTTATAATCATGGTCGTGGTTGTTATAATCACGGTCGTGGTTGTTATAATCTTAGTCGTGGTTCTTATAATCATAGTCGTGTTTGTTATAATCATGGTAGTGGTTGTTATAATCACGGTCGTGGTTGTTACAATCATAGTCGTGGTTGTTATAATCGTGGTCGTGGTTATGATCATGGTCGTAGTTGTTATAATCATGGTCGTGGGTGTTATAATCATAATCGTGGTTATTATAATCATAGTTGTGGTTGTTATAATGATGGTCGTGGTTGTTATATTCATGGTCGTGGTTGGTCGTGGTTGTTATAATCATAGTCGTGGTTGTTATAATCATGGTCGTGGTTGGTCGTGGTTGTTATAATCATAGTCATGGTTGTTATAATCATGGTCGTGGTTGGTCGTGGTTGATATAATCATAGTCATGGTTGTTATAATCATGGTCGTGGTTGTTATAATCATGGTCGTGATTGTTTTAATAAGTGTCTCTTTCTTCTCTATGTTTTATCTCATTATTCTTACTCTTTTTACCTACATTTAACTGACTTATTTCTACAAGTTATCATCCAAATACTTGTTCTAATTTTTATTTTGCTTATTGCTGTCCTTCCTTTCTCTCCTTCTCTCGTCTCCTTCTCTACTATCCTCCTATACCTTTCTTATTCTGTCCTTCCATCCCTCCATTCATACCTCCACCTCTCACTATCCCTCTCTCCCATCTGCTTTCCTTGCCTCTTATGGATAATAATGCTGCATATCTCTTCTTCTCCTTCTCTTCTCCCTTTCTATCTTCTCCATGCATTCCTGTTATTATCTTTTTCTCTCTTCTCCTTTTCCATGAACAGTCAGCCACAGGAATCAGTATACTGTACACACTGTAGCTGTAAGGTCCGAAAATGGTTTGGTAACGTTGAAACTGCACATCCAGACGCATGATAAAACTCAGCTCCCCCTACCTGTTATCTCTAACTATTTTCTATTTCCCCTTCTTTATTCTTCTATTTAATCATCTTCCTTCCTTTACTAATCCAAACAACATTAAAAAAAAAAGTAGGCTGAGAAAAAAAGTGGGGGGAGGAGGGAGCCGTACGATAACTGCAATCGTGGGCTGATAGCTTACAACGAATGAGGGTGCGCCAAGTCCGTAGACTTGCATCGTTTTCCAGCGTAAATAAAATGGTTAATTAATGGCTTCCTAAAGAAGCCATCCACATGGGACCAGGTTTGTTCCACTCTACGAATTTTTTGTGATTTTTCCACCAAGTTTGATGAAAAACGATTGTGCCGTTTCGGCTGCACAGAACAGACACACACACAAACTGACAGACAGACAGACAGACAGACAGACAGATAGACTGACACACAGCTAGTCCTATAGTATATAAGATGATAATTATTTTGGATTTTACTCTTGATAGTATTACAACACTATATGTAGTATGTACTGTATGTACTTTATCTCCTTTTGATGTACCAAAGTATGCAGTGTTGAATACTATTGGAATTAAAAATTTAAGTAACTACTAGAATGAAACAGTTATACAATGTGTGCAGAGACTTTGTGTGATTTAGTTCATACCTCAAAATTTCATTATTTATCTTGTAAATCCGTAACAACTCTTTCGGTTTTATTTGGATTTCAGAATAATTGGTACATTATACAGCTGTACAAATATTGCTATTAGATTCCTTGAATCTGAAAACATGGGCAAAGCCACAAAAATCTAAGGTCTAACTGCATTAGAAGCGGAGATATTGCATATTTTAATGTGATGCTGCGGCCATTTTTAAACTGGCTGCCACAGTCACCAGCAGGCAGATACAGATTGCCTCCAATCTTTAAAATGCTTTTCATGGGTCCTAGTATCAGTGTACAAGGTATGAGGCTTTAGTGACTTATTAAAAAGAGCACGATTTGGCTAAAAATCGTTTCTTATTCTCTGGTCTGGACTCTAACCTTCTTGTCCGCTGCACTTGTATATCAATTAAACCTCGGATAGATAGATAGTGAGTGGAGGGGGGTACTGCATAGGAAAACATATTTAACCAAACCACATAAACTTCAGTGATTTTTTTCTTATCTTTACAACCAGGAGCTGGAATACGAAAATCTTAACCCTTTAAGGAGTAGTGAGGCACTTAGGTATTTTATTTTTGATATCTGCAGACAATTTTATTGCGTTGAGAGAAACTCCTTCCACTTAGTGGGTTAATGATTAATGTGAGGTCACTGGTAATGTCGCCCATAACGATCGTCAACTGTTTCACACATTATTACTGGGGTTTGGACATTGTTGTTCTCCCAGCTGACGAATGTTCCAGTGTGTTGTGTTTCCTGCACTACGACGTCTGGATGTAATACAGTGTCAACACTACAGTAACTGCCATGATAATTCGACAATTGAGATCATGAAGAAGGGTTAAGGTGTGTGTGGTTTACAATGCGTCACTCTCATCCGGGAAACCATTGCCTTCATAAATAATGTCTAATCAAACGAGTAATGTTGACGAAGTACTTCAGTGTGTGAAACAAACAGTTGGTAATAATGCGAACATTCCTGAACTGTGTTTGCGAACCTGTTCACTAAATCACCCTAAAAGATTAATCAAATGAAATACCCTCAGTCGTGCCCCGTACAATAAGTAATGGTGATAATGAGAAAATTAAGTTTTTTCAGATCTCGTGTTTATATATATATATATACAGTATATTGGGGTGGTCCTTATTTTGGGGCAAAAAACAAAATTTGCCATTTTTTTGTCACAAACCCTGGCAAAAGTTTTCATTTGGGGTAGAAATATTGTCTGTAAAATATTTTTTAAATATCTTAATAATTAGAGGATGCTCAAGTCAAATGAAATTTAACAATATTATGCCTATGCTTAATGTTCATAACACATCATTTCCTAGCCCCCAAGCCTCGGCCCCCGCCCCCCACTTAGTCTAAGTGGGTATTAGCTGCTCAAGGCAGGGGTCGCATGAGGACCAGTCTCACTCTTTGTCGCCCAGTAAGGTCTGCTTGAGGGCATTAGGGAATGATTTCCTGTGGTCAGCAACTGCCTGCAGTAGATACTGCAGTTGCTCTTCGTCCTTGGTGATGCGGCCTGAGAAATCTTGGACTAAGGCTACTCCTCTTTCTGCATGATCATTGACCACAGAGCTTTTTGAAAAATGACTTTGTGTTCTTTGTCGTGAAATCATATAGGTTCTTCACTTGGAGTGTGTCTGGATTGATTGTAACCCGTTTGACATGCTTTTCTTCTCCAATAACGATGTTCATAGCTTCTAACAAAAGGTCCTTCACTGCTGGGAGTGTAATGGTCATGATAAGAGCTAACCTGAAAACCTTAAGGATTCATATTACGCTCAAACGTCCACAAAACCTTCCGAGTCCCCCAGTGGAAACGTCCCCCGTTTTCTATGTTTCCCCCGTCTTGGTCTATGGGAGTAGACGCTGTATGCTGGGACCTGTTGCCATCCAACACTTTGTAATCAATTTAATTTTGCTTTCGATAGCTGAGTCAGAGCATTGTTAGTGAAGATGATAGTAGAGAATGAAAATGAGTTCATAGTCTCAATTTCAAGGTCAGAGTGTACCGTAAATTAATTCATCGGAATAGGAGTAGGTGGACTCCCTGGTCTGTTTTGAGTGAGGGCCCCGCGGGCATTTCTACCGTTAGTAAGTGCCCGTCCCTTCATCCATACAGGTATGCCAATCCACGCTGTGTTGTAATTTGCCCTTCTTTAAGTGATTTGACCCAATTAATAGTTGATGGTGCAAGTGTTACAGTAACGTAGTTGATATGCTCTGAGTGAAGTCATATTTACGTCTTTAACGTCCCCTGAAACGTAATGTTGTTGTCACAGTTAGTAAGTGCCCGTCCCTTCATCCATACAGGTCCCCTGACGCTGATTCCCGTTTGTCTCCCGATCCCATTGTGATTATTGAATCGCTCTACCATCCAACAACGGCCTCGGATGTATTAGATGTCCAGCCGGGATCATATATGAGAAGATGGCACCGATGCAGCCGGATTAATGTGCCCCAAGGCTTCGTTGGGCCAGACCCCAGACCCGCCATGTGTCTGGCTACCCAACAACAACAACAGCCCCAGTGCTCTACCCTGGGTTACTCCTTGGAAGTATATGTCCACAGAGAGTGTTGTAACATGTATGTTAGGGATAATTAGTTGGAAATAATTATCCCATGTTGGGTAGTGGACCCCTGCATATACTAGTGTCATTGTTTACGTATATGTTGAATAATCTACAATGAGTGCCATGTAATGTACCACCAGTCAAGGTGATGAGTAAGAGTAAAGAAGAAGGTACTGAGTTTGCATTAAGCCCAGGAGGTGAACCTGGTAATCATATGATTAATAACATATATTTTCCCCTTTGATTGCATATTAATAAATTTGTTTTTAGAGTACTTTAGGTGTATTCATTTCTCCCACAGCATTTTACCTTTATTTCCATCCAAGTGACCTGATACCAAAATTACCATACTCACGTGCCTAGACCCTCGACCATGCTACCAAAAGAATGACCATGCTACCAAAAGAATGCCCAGGCTACCAAAAGAATGTCCATGCTACCCAAGGATAGGTGATGGAACTGAGTAAGAGTAAGAACTAAGAGAAGTAAATAAGATGAGGGTGGTGTGGAAACAGAGAGGGAGTCAGGCCCCCTCACATTGGTGACAGCTCGAGAATACGCCCCCTCACATTGGTGTGCAGCTGGGATGTAATTTATATGGTATCAAGGTCAGGAGGAATAAATGTGATACTGTGGGTAATTTCTGTGTTTAAATGTGAGTTGTAATAACCATTTCTCCGTGCATCTACCTAACCATGTCACGGTAACTAATGAATATTTCAGAGTGCTAATGATCTTGTTAATTTTTCCCAGTGTACAGTATAGTGCAATTCTGTGCAAAATTTTTTTGAGGTTACGGAGATGTTGAAAGCAGTTTACGGCAAATACTTTACTTGGAGTTAGGTTAGAACATGGGCCTCGAGAAAATTAGAAATCTGTTTTAAAGTAAAGTGTACAGCAAAATGTATTGAAAAGTGTCTGAAAATGTCTGAAAACAGAGGTTAGCTACCTAATTTTTTTGAGTTTTTTGTGAAATCTCAGAAAAGTGTTGGTTGTATGCCAAGGTAAATTTTTTTTTGGGTGCCTTTCTGCACTGGTACCATAGCAATTGTGTGATCACTCAAGTTAATGCTATGTTATTTACAGACAATGAGGGACATTGATCATGTGCACTGTTACGAGTGTTGTGGACAGTGTCGATTTCTGAGTGTACCGGAAGGCCATAATTATATTAAGGTTATGTAACTGTTATTTGTAATTGACATAATATGGGTGTAGTTGTTTTAATTTTAATTGGAAGTGTTTTAGTTATAAGCTGAGGTCAGTTTTGACGAGTGAATTTATTGGTATAACCTGTGTTGTGTTAGATACCCGAGTATTTTGTATTTTTTGTATTGTTTCTATTAGTATGATTTTTAGTGCATAGAGCATTAGTTTCTAGCAGTGTAGACTTACAGGCAATGTCATTAAGTGTGTTTTATGTTTATTTGAGATCTAATACATGTATAATTTCAGCAATTGCTTTGATGAGTTGAGGACTCTATGGTGATATGGACATCTGTAAAAGAACGCAATCTTTGAAAATTGATTGGTGAAAGTACATGTAAGGACCCCCCATTTGTGAATACAACAGAGTATATTGTGAAGTGATAACAGTGTTGAAATCATTGCAATTGAAAAGACAGTGAATATTTGTTGAGTACTGAGGGGACAGTCTCGTAAAATATTACAGTATTACCACTTTATTTTGTGAAAGTGACACTCAGTAATGGAAATGTCTGATTCCTTTTTTTAAGTTTGATTTGTTATAGTACTGTGTAATTCTGGAAGAGTTAATACAGTGTTGCACCCTACAGAGATTGACAATAACAAGTACCATTGCCTTTGAGTGTGCACAGTAAGTTTGTCTTGAAAAGTGACAGCAAAGTACAAGTTAACATTTCAGTATTATTACTACGGGTCATGAGTAATAAGTTGAGTAGAAATTTGTGCAATAATTTTGAGCCAGTATTTCAAGTGTTCTCATGTATTAGAAGGACAGTTAGGCAGTAATCCATTTGTTTTTGAAAGTGTGCACTGTGCCCGTGTTGTGTAGTACAGTGAGTAGTTGTGACCTCCAGGCATGATGGCCGTCACAAGAGAACAATTCAAGGCAGTCAGCTCAGAACCTGTGTCCAGTAAGTTGATGTGTAGACTTGAGAAGTATGAGGGTGGAGACATGTTCATTCTCAGGAATGACACCCAGGTTTCACCACCAGTTGTTTCATCAGGTGCATGGCCTGATGGACAAGGAAGTGTAGAAAAGAAGAGTGTGGAATGCCTCTCTTGCTAGTTATGTGAGAGACGAGCATCAGTGTTACTGAGATTTCTTTAAAGGGCTGTAGACTTTGACTGGAAGGAATTGATTGTTGACATGCATGGTGAAGAGTGATGCTTTGCATACATGTGTTGCAATTGAGAAGTACAACTGGTAAGTGAGTACGTTGTTTGCCATGTGAGTTGGGAATGTTTGGGAGTGTGTAGGTGTTTGTGATTTTTTTTTCTTTGATTTTTTTTGATGGGGATTGTCAAGTGCAGTAGACACAGAGATTGGAAGATGGATTGGCTGTTATGCAATCATCTGATGGGTATCTGTTACTAGTTGAGTAAAGATACCAGTTGAGAGTTCTCAAGTTTTGCCGGTAAAGCCCTAGCTAGGCTTATTGTGGATGTGTATAGGAGTAATGTTCGTGACTTTCAGGTGGAGTCAGGCCTCGACAATGGCGCTGATTCTACTACATGGCTAATGCCATAAGTACAGACAGTTTTTGGTTTGGCGGTGTTCTCATGAGGACCATTTCGTTAGCATTTTTGAATTCTTGGGAATACCCGCTCGTTCGGAGTCTCTTGAATGGTGCTGCCTCTCGCGAGTGCGACACAACTCTTTAGATTAAGAGCAACATGTCATTCCTTCGACTTGATGGGGTCTGTTCATCTACGTCCTAGCTTGAGAAGTCTAAGTTAAATCTCAGTGGTGTCGAGTAAGCATTTGATAAATCTCCTCTTTGAACTATGATATGAGAAATGGTGTCTTCAGAGTTTGTATTGTGTAACAAATTTTTTATGTTATGTATGTTACCCCATTGTTTGTTTTTTCTTTATTGTTGCATTATTTTCCTATGTATGTATAATTTCTTGTATTTTGTTTCCCTATGCCATGTTGTCAATGATAATGGATTAATTTTTTTTTGCTACTGTTTATCCCATGTATGTAACCATTGTTTGTTTGTATTTTGTATGCTTTTGTACCAGATACCTGTAAGAGTCCTGATGTGTTTTACGAGTGTATGTAGTGTGAAACCGTGACGAAAGGTAACAGTTGTTTAAAGAATCTGTGTATTACTGTGCATGTTTTGCGGACGTTACCGCGTAATATAAATCTTGGGGAAGGGGGAAGCTTTGTAATGGTCATGATAAGAGCTAACCTGAAAACCTTAAGGATTCATATTACGCTCAAACGTCCACAAAACCTTCCGAGTCCCCCAGTGGAAACGTCCCCCGTTTTCTATGTTTCCCCCGTCTTGGTCTATGGGAGTAGACGCTGTATGCTGGGACCTGTTGCCATCCAACACTTTGTAATCAATTTAATTTTGCTTTCGATAGCTGAGTCAGAGCATTGTTAGTGAAGATGATAGTAGAGAATGAAAATGAGTTCATAGTCTCAATTTCAAGGTCAGAGTGTACCGTAAATTAATTCATCGGAATAGGCGTAGGTGGACTCCCTGGTCTGTTTTGAGTGAGGGCCCCGCGGGCATTTCTACCGTTAGTAAGTGCCCGTCCCTTCATCCATACAGGTATGCCAATCCACGCTGTGTTGTAATTTGCCCTTCTTTAAGTGATTTGACCCAATTAATAGTTGATGGTGCAAGTGTTACAGTAACGTAGTTGATATGCTCTGAGTGAAGTCATATTTACGTCTTTAACGTCCCCTGAAACGTAATGTTGTTGTCACAGTTAGTAAGTGCCCGTCCCTTCATCCATACAGGTCCCCTGACGCTGATTCCCGTTTGTCTCCCGATCCCATTGTGATTATTGAATCGCTCTACCATCCAACAACGGCCTCGGATGTATTAGATGTCCAGCCGGGATCATATATGAGAAGATGGCACCGATGCAGCCGGATTAATGTGCCCCAAGGCTTCGTTGGGCCAGACCCCAGACCCGCCATGTGTCTGGCAACCCCACAACAACAACAGCCCCAGTGCTCTACCCTGGGTTACTCCTTGGAAGTATATGTCCACAGAGAGTGTTGTAACATGTATGTTAGGGATAATTAGTTGGAAATAATTATCCCATGTTGGGTAGTGGACCCCTGCATATACTAGTGTCATTGTTTACGTATATGTTGAATAATCTACAATGAGTGCCATGTAATGTACCACCAGTCAAGGTGATGAGTAAGAGTAAAGAAGAAGGTACTGAGTTTGCATTAAGCCCAGGAGGTGAACCTGGTAATCATATGATTAATAACATATATTTTCCCCTTTGATTGCATATTAATAAATTTGTTTTTAGAGTACTTTAGGTGTATTCATTTCTCCCACAGTATTTTACCTTTATTTCCATCCAAGTGACCTGATACCAAAATTACCATACTCACGTGCCTAGACCCTCGACCATGCTACCAAAAGAATGACCATGCTACCAAAAGAATGACCATGCTACCAAAAGAATGCCCAGGCTACCAAAAGAATGTCCATGCTACCCAAGAATAGGTGATGGAACTGAGTAAGAGTAAGAACTAAGAGAAGTAAATAAGATGAGGGTGGTGTAGAAACAGAGAGGGAGTCAGGCCCCCTCACATTGGTGACAGACCGAGAATGCGCCCCCTCACATTGGTGACAGCTCGAGAATGCGCCCCCTCACAAGAGAACATCGTCATCAAAGAAGGCCAATGCAACAAACTCTTCTGACAAGTACCAGAGGTGTCTCATCATTTTGTGGAAAGTTGCCTTTGATATGGCATCGCTGATGTTACTGTAGTCTCGTAGAGCTTTAAGCAACATCACATCTCCTTTTGGTGCCTTTGCAGCAAGTGGAGCAATTGTCCAAGCCTTCACATATATTCGGGCAAAGAAAATGCACAAATCTCTTAGTCCTCTGTTCTCCTTTGGAGTAAGCTTAAGCTGAGAATGGAATAACCAGACTTTGAAGGAATAAATGGTCTTTGCCATCCATCGTGCTTGGTGCATTGCACCAGGAGCAGAAAATCGTACTCCCCGAGAAGGTGATGTGCCAAGGAAGATGGAGGCCAGCTCTAGCAGCTCTCGATAATCATCTCGAAGCTGTGTCTCCAATAGAGCCTTCTCAATGAAGTTGGTTAGATCGTCCCTAACAGCTCTGACCGATTCTTCTGCTAGATCGTCGGTGGAGGAGTCTTCAAACTTCTGCTTCTCAATTTGTTCCCATTTGGCTTGGAATCTTCGGAACAGCTGTATGTCAGGAGCAGCTGAGTGCCCCATTACAGCTTCAAAAGCAGCTCCAGCTACAAGTTCTAGTACATGGTGGCGGCAGGCAAAATATTGCAAATCACGACCCAGCAACTGCTCAATTTTGACACACGCACCCTTGTGGTGACCAGTATTTGAGCTTGTTGTATCAAAACACATGCCATGCACGATGTCTGCAATGTGCCATTGCTGCAAAACGTTCACAACAGCTTTTGCTTGTTCATCACCAGTACCAGAGGGAAGTTTTGGAACAGCAAGAAGTTGGGAGGTGCCATTGCCTGAGACAAGAACTGGGAGTCTGTCAACATGGCCCCCATGCCCCGTCAAATCAGGCATCAATTTACCATCCCAGTGAACAATTAAAACTGACTCTGCTTTGAAGTTTGAAAGGATTTCAGCTGCCCTGCTACTGCGATGATGCTAACGTTTCCTCCTGATGCTTGATCGATTCAGAATCAATTCACTGACATCATAGCCCAGACTCCGAGCAGTTTGGGTGACAATGTGCATGGCCATTCTATCTGAGGACTTGGTCCTATCTAATGCTGCAGAAAGTTCTGGAGTTAGAACTTCTATTCGCCCACGCTTCTTGACAGTAGGTGGAGTTTGAAGTGCTGATGGGCCAGGAACTGGGTTGGATTCCTCAGAAGAAGACGTACTACTGCTGTCCAAGACAACGATGGCCTGGGATTTTTTGGCTTCTGCCTCTGCACTGTCTGCAGCCAACTTCCTTTTCATTGCTTTCTTGAGAGTTTTTTCTCGTCGTTTCTGTCTTTTCAGGAATACTTTGTCAAGAGATGACATTGCCCCACGACGCCCTTTTTCTCGTTGCGCTATTAAGAAATCCTTATCCTCCTGAACTGTCATCATATTCAAAGCATTCACATGTGCAATGTCAAAGAGATCTTCAAATGTATCAGTGAACGCTTTCTCTTCCTGCTTTTGAGTTTCTGTCTTTCTTGAAGAGTTCTTTTTCAAACTACTCCACTTGTCAAACATTTTGTGCACTTGATTCACACAATCTGGTTTGTGGTGTGTGGGAATGTTTGCTTTTGTCCAAAATTGAAGAACTTTGTCTGTGATTTCCCCAGCTGCCACTCTGATGGTTTTTTTCTGTATGCGATGCAGGCTTAAAAAATACTGTAACACTACCTGTTTGAAGGTAACTTAGCCCTATAATGTCATCACATAATGTTTTTATCAAATACACATTTTCTCGTGTTTTTACTCCTGCATTAGCCATTTTTACCTGAGGAATAAAGAAATTAACTATTAATATAAATTAATAATGAGAATACTCTGCAGAACTGTTTCTAATCTCCCCATTCATCAATCACGACCAGCAAAAACTCACCACAATCATGACAAATGCGATGCACCAGTGGTGGGCGTAATCGGCTACAAAGTAATCGACTACATCGATTACTTAATTTTTAACAGCTTTGAGCAACCTCTAAATATTATTATATTTAAAAAACTCTACACACAATGTGTTTGTCCTAAATGGACACTTTTAGAAGGGTCTGTGGTAAAAAATTCCAAAGTTGAAAAATAAGGACCACCCTAATATATATATATATATATATATATATATATATATATATATATATATATATATATATATATATATATATATATATATACATATATATATATATATATATATATATATATATATATATATATATATATATATATATATATATATATATATATATATATATATGCAAGTAAATCACTGTAGATCTTTCATAGACAAATGCTTAAACATTACTAAGAAAACTTTTTATAGAACTGATCCCAAGCCCACCCATGACCATAAGAATATCTTAATATTACCATTTCACAAAAATTTCTCACACATTCCGGCACAGCTAAAATCTTGGAACGTCAATGTGGCATTTAAAAACTCATGCACTGTTAAACAAATGTTAATCAAGAACTCCCCCAACAACACAATTGGTTGCATTTATAAAGTTCCTTGCAAGGAATGTAATATGTTTTACTTAGGCCAGACAGGTAAAGATCTTGTAACTAGAATTAAACAACACAAATACAGTGTCAGGACAGGCCAGGAATCCAATGCTCTGTTTGTTCATTTGAGGGATAACAAGCATTGCATTGACTGGGATAATGCCTCCTCAATATTACCATGTAATTCAATTGATAGTAGGAACATCATAGAATCTAGTCTTATTAAACATACCGAAGCATTCAACATGAATTTGAGTAACGGCTTGTACAAGCTGGACAACTTTGTAATTAAGAAGATTTGTGATCAGGTGAGAGGGCGGGTCACTGTCCCATCTGACCCAACCACCAACCGTTGTGTGCCATTTAAAGATTAGTAGGGTCATTACCTGACCATTGTGGACCTGGTCTCACCCTCCTCTGTATATATTCATCTTGTTCTACATTACTCTATCTAGTCTGTACTCACCCCTGAAGATGTGAATTACACGAAAGCGCTTGGGAACTTCGTGTTTTCTTCTTTCCTGGTGGTTATCAGCATATATATATATATATATATATATATATATATATATATATATATATATATATATATATATTTCATTTTTAGTCCATTTAACACGCGGACTTTGAACTATTATTCAACGACCTCACCAGCAAGGAATCGAACCCTCGACCTACTGGGTGGCCCTAGGGAGCGCTTACCGGCTAGCCCACAAGGACACTAAAAGCAGTTCTAGACTCTGTTATATTTCACAAGTGATCGTGAGCCCTTCGTGCCCAGTGGCGAGTTCCTGTGGTACAGTTTACCGAAGCGTGAAAGTTCCAACGCTCGTGCTTGGATAGCGCGCAACCTCCGTCCTGCTGACAGGGTACAGCGACATCGTTTTCCAGATGGTCGTGGTTGTTATAATCATGGTCATGGTTGTTATAATCATGGTCATGGTTGTTATAATCATGGTCGTGGTTGTTATAATTATGGTTGTGGTTGTTATAATCATGGTCGTGGTTGTTATAATCACAGTCGTGGTTATGATCATAGTCGTGGTTGTTATAATCATAGTCGTGGTTGTTATAATCATGGTCGTGAGTGTTATAATCATGGTCGTGGTTGTTAAATCATGGTCGTGATTGTTATAATCATGGTCGTGGTTGTTATAATCATGGTCGTGGTTGTTATAATCATATTCGTGGTTTTTATAATCATAGTCGTGGTTGCTATAATCATGGTTGTGGTTGCTATAATCATGGTCGTGGTTGTTATAATGATAATCGTGGTTGTTATAATTATGGTCGTGGTTGTTATAATCATAGTCGTGGTTGTTATAATCATGGTCGTGGTTGTTATAATCATGGGCGTGGTTATTAGGTACTGTAAGTATCTAGTATACTATAGGAAGGAATAGAATAAAGGTTAGAATAATTAGTTAAAGAAATATTCGCCATAAGGAGAGGTTAAAAAAAAAATATATATATTATGAATCACCGATGATCATTCCCAGATAAATTATATTATGAAGAGAAGTGACCTTGATTCTGGTTAGATTAGTCACCATCTGCTTAAGTTATCACCTGTGTTAAGTCATCATAGTCATCATCTACGTTAGTCAGTTTTAGGCCCACCTCACATGACTGACCGACCATCGATGTTCCTTCCTGCGAGGGTGTTGGTTTTCAATGCGTCTTATTATTTACGCTGGTGGATGTAAGACCAGCTACCCTCACTGACGCAGCTATAGTCAATTTGGTGTTATTCTTCTTTATAAATGCCTTCTAATCTGTCTCAAGTCTATCCGTCCTGTCTATTGCCATCCCAACTGTCTGTTCGTCTGGGAAAAAAGCATAGAAGTTTTCAAATCATCTTGTGTCACAGAAAGACTTCTTGTTGAAGCTAGTTTGATCAAGGAATTAAAATCAATAAACCTTAGTGATGGTCAGTTCAAAACCGATAATATGTTACATAAATTTATTTGTCAGTGGCCCAAGGTTAAAAATGCTTTAAAAACCTTTGATCTAGATGTATGATAGTTATTTTGTGGGCCCCCTTTTTTCTGACCTGACTTGACTAGTCACGTCACCACCCTTCTCTTAAGCTCCTCTACGTGTGTGTTGGTGTGGGGATTAGTGGATGTCATCATTTTGACCTGACCTCATGTTTTTTAGGTCACCCTGTATATTTAAGCCTCTCTCTGTCCATGTAATCTAGTTGCCTCTGAAGATGTCTTGAATAAAGACGAAAGCTAAGGTACTCCGTTGTTTCCATTTTCCCGTGTGATTTTATCAAGATTTATCTTATCCACGTTTTCATTGTGGATTTTCATAATATATATATATATATATATATATATATATATATATATATATATATATATATATATATATCTTGATAAAATCACACGGGAAAATGGAAACAGCGGAGTACCTTAGCTTTCGTCTTTATTCAAGACATCTTCAGAGGCAATATATATATATTTATATATATATTCTTAAAACCCAGAAAACTGAGCCAAGTTAAGGATTGTTCCTCTTACTATTGTCTGATCGTCTTCACTTCCTCAACTTTAATATTAGGTACCCATTCAGAGCTGGGTTTGTGGGTGCGAACTAACGACCAGAGGGACAGGAAGCGAGAACTGTTTCCACTGGGCCTACAGAGTATCCAAAACAAAACCCAATGCGCATATATCACGTAAGATGAACCTGAACAAAGAGATTGATCGGGCGATACACCACAAGGCTATGATATTTTCAACATGGAAGGGCGTCAGCTGGTCCAACACTAAGATGTAAACACACCCACAGACGCATGATTAACTACAACTAGTAATTTGATTTATTGCGGTGATAATGATGATGACAAACAGCACAGAATGTTTCACTCACATATGGCGTGTTGTAGAAGTCCTGTTAAGGGAAGTAGCGCTTGGTGTGAACAGTAAACTGATATTTATACGTAGAAATTCCATAAAATTACTTTCAAGTTATGACCAAGACATATTGATTTCATAATTTATCCGGTATTTCTAGTACAACTTATGACCAAGTTACCGTTCAGTGGTCCATAGTTACAAAAAACCCACAGGTAGCGTTCTGGTATTTAAAGCAAGTGAAATAAGTTGGGCTGTCTAATCTTCATGAGATCCTCTTCTCCTTTCTCCAACTAGCCCACCGCCACCAGCGCCGTGCCGCGCGGCACTGTGTACAGTATTAGGCTTCCTTATACTGTAGGTATTTACCTTCCATTACAAGAGTCTCTACATCACGCCGGGTGCTACAGATGTTCCCCCTTTCGTGTATTGTGTGAGTCAACAGCCTATTAGTGTGTGTCACAACCCACCAAACACAATCTAATGATGTTTAGCAAAACTTTGTTATTGCGTTTTATTTTAGACAGTGAATTTGCTTAATAGGTAATGTTATAAATGTGTCTAAACCTAAGGTAATGGGGGTCCCACAGACCCCAGAGGAAAAAATAAATAAACACAAAAAATCAGAAAGTTACATTTAATGAAATTTAAAGGCATATGCAAACATTTAAAGATCTTAGCTAGGCTTCTGACTGAAAAAAAAATAGCTGAGTATATGAAAATATTGATTGATTTTTTCTTTTACCTTTTTACACTTATTGTATGTTCATATAAGTTCGGCGTGTGGATTTTTGGACCCAACATTACCTATCTAGGGGTACCCTAGATAGGGTTCAGTTAGGGGTTCAGAGCGGGGACGAGTCTGTTTTGGGGGAATTTTTTTCTTTGTAAGACTTTTTTTTTTATGTACATACCTACTGTATGACAAAGTCAGCATCATGCCAGCTTTGAATACCAGCATAGAAATTTACTGGCCTAGTGAGAGAGAGAGAGAGAGAGAGAGAGAGAGAGTACTGTACTACACCCCGTCATTTGCATTGTCACTAATACGGGTATGCTAACTGGCTTGAATTAATCATACACACGGTAAATAAGACTCACTTTACCAACAACCATCGTGGAAGGATATTAACAGTGTCGCGTCCAGTGAATACCGGTACTGAGCATTAGTAACGTTTCCAGTCAACACAAAGACTGTTTCTGGAAGAACCGATGTTAATCAATCGTACGTTATTTTCCCCTTTTAACTGACAGTCTGAAAAGCTAAATAAATATATCAATGAGGTACGATAGGAAGACTACATTATCAATAACGTCAAAATTGCTGAGACTATTTTAAAGATATTCTCTCATACGTAAATGGAAGGGAGGAGTTTATTGTTATAAGAACATAAGAACATAAGAATGGAGGAAACTGCAGCGGGCCTATTGGCCCATACTGGGCAGTCCCGTTTACACCCAACCCCTATTGCTCATATGAGCATCCAACCTATGTTTGAAGCAATTCAGCGTATTCGAGTTAATGATGATATTTGGTAACTTGTTCCATTCATCCACTACTCTGTTTCCAAACCAGTGTTTACCTATTTCACGCCTAAATCTAAATTTGTCTAATTTAAAACCATTGTTACGAGTTCGCTCCTGGTTGGATAATTTGAGTACCTTTGTAATGTCCCCTTTCTTTAGCCCTGCCTTCCACTTATACACCTCTATCAGGTCGCCCCTCGTTCTACGTCTCTCAAGGGAGTGCAAATTAAGATGCTTTAACCTGTCTCTATACTCAAGGTTCCTAATGCCCGGGATTAGTCTTGTCATTCTCCTCTGAATTCTTTCCAAGGATTCTATATCCATTCTGTAATACGGTGACCAGAACTGAACTGCGTAATCCAGGTGTGGTTTCACAAGAGCAAGATACAGTTTTAGGATGACCTCGCTCGTCTTGTAACTAACACTCCTTTGTATGAACCCAAGTACTTTATTCGTCTTGTTACGAGCAAAAACACATTGTTTACTTGGCTTAAGGTTCCTACTTATCATTACTCCTAAATCTCTCTCGCAGTCGGATTTCTCTATGGCATCGTTGTTCATCTGGTATCTGGTTTCCCTGTTTACATCTCCTATACTGAGTACTTTACATTTGTCGACGTTGAATTTCATCTGCCATTTTTCAGACCATTCGAAAAATTTGTTTAGATCTTCCTGTAGTTTTGCCGAATCCTGGTCAGATTTGATAACACATCCTATTTTAGTGTCATCAGCAAATTTACTTATGTTGCTGTCTATGCCGATATCTATGTCGTTTATGTATATAATAAACAATAATAGTCCAAGTACTGAGCCTTGGGGAACTCCACTTGTGACGTTGCTCCAATGGGACTTAGTGCCGTTAATGCTCACTTGCTGTTTCCTGTCCTGTCACCACACCCTAATCCATTTAAGGATGTCACCTTTGATGCCATGAGCTTCTACCTTTCTAATTAGTCTTTCGTGGGGGACTCTGTCGAAGGCTTTACTAAAGTCGAGATATACCACATCATAATTGTGCCCCTCGTCCACAAATTCGAAAACTGATGAAAAGAATGTTAATAGATTAGTTAGGCAAGAACGTCTGCTTGTGAAGCCATGCTGGGAATCATTGATCAATCTGTGCTTCTCCAGGTGATTTCGAATAGAGTTTGAAATGATTGCTTCCAGTAATTTACCTACTATTGATGTTAGACTCATTGGGCGGTAGTTAGAGGATAGTGATCTATCCCCCTTCTTGAAAATGTGTATTACATTCGCTATCCTCCAGGATTCTGGTACTACACCTGTTTTTAAGGACATGTTAAACAACTTTGCTAAGGGCATACTAAGCTCTTCCTTACATTCCTGTAATACTCTGGCAAATATCTCATCGGGACCAGGTGACTTATTAGGCTTTAATTTGTCTATTTGCTTACTAACATCGTTACTAGTCACTACTATCTCGCTTAATTTGTTTTCTTCACTATCTCTGAATAGAGTCCGTGCCTCGGGTATCATGTTTAAATTTTCGGTGGTGAAAACTGTTGAAAAATATTTATTCAAATTATTGCTCATTTCTCCGTCGTTATCAGTGAGCTCGCCGGAGTCTGACCGTATTGGTCCAATCTTTTCTCGTGTTTTAGTTTGATCATTTGGTAGAATCCTTTGGGGTTTGTCTTCGCCTCCCTTGCTATCCTTACCTCATTATTCCTCTTTGCTTTCCTTATCTCGGTTTTAACCCTACTCGCCAATACCTTATAATAGTCCCGGAGGTGAATTTCGCCACGATTTATCCTTCTACCTATAGCCTTCCTTTGGCCAATGATGTTCTTTAAATAATTATTTATCCATTTAGGGTCATTGTTGTCTGATCTGAGTTTTTTGTATGGTATGTTCTGCCTTTGTGCATTAAGTAACTCACTATTTAAATTGTCGTGGAACTCGGCAATCTCAGATCTCGTTATCAGGTCTGTGTCATCTGTCAGGTTCACGGCCAAGCGCGACACCCCCTCTCTCAGCTGCCTCTTTAAACTGTCAAAGTTTGCCCTTCTGAAATCTGGTACTTTAGTGGAATTTTCCTTACGTCTGCCCTGAAAATCTAACTGGAATCGAATTTCTTTGTGATCGCTGTTTGCAAGTTCGTTCCCTACCTCGACATTGCTAATGAGGTTTTCTCTGTTCGACAGAACTAAATCCAGTATATTATTACCCCGTGTGGGTTGGGTTATATGTTGACTTAGGAAACAGTCCTGGATCGTCTCTAGAAAATCCTCTGATTCTGAGTTGCCCGTAAGGTCAGTCCAATCTATTTGGCCAAGGTTAAAGTCGCCTACTATACAGACTTTGTTGTGTATGGAAGCCCTGCGCATTTCATCCCAGATAAGTCGCTCATTGACGCTATCAAGATTGGGGGGTCTATATATTACTCCTGTGATTAATTTTTCCCGACCGTCGCTTAATTCTATCCAAATTGCTTCTGTATTCCTCTCAGTTGTTATTTCCTTATTTATTTCACACTTCAGATTATCCCTAACATAGATTGCTACTCCGCCTCCTTTCCTGGTCTGCCTATCGGTATGGAACAGTTTGTGACCCGCAATTTGGTATTCGACTGGTAATTCACGTGTGTCTAGGTTGATCCAGCAATTATATCGATTTCTTCGGTACATACCAAGGCCCTAATATCATCCATTTTGTTTCTCATACTTCTACTGTTCGCGTAGTATACATTTAAGTTAGTCGTGTTCTGAGTCCTCCCCTTACCGCGTTTAGTTTTAAACTCCCTGTCTAATTTAGTTTTGTCATCATTCCTAACACTATTTCCCTGTAATCTTTCGCTTTGTTTACCCTCTCCCACTGCAGTCTCCTCCACCCCCGTGCCCATATGTTCTCTTAGCAGTTTAAAGACTTCGATATCTTTTGAACTGCCCCCTCTAGAGCCCAAGCCAGGGTTGCTACTCCATCCCTAGACAGGTGCACCCCATCCCGAGCATAAAGGTCCCTTCTGCCATAGAAGTTGTCCCAGTTGTCAATGAATGGGACTGATATTGACTTGCAATATCTGTCAAGACGGTCGTTGACACCAACTGCCCTTGACAACCATTCACTGCCAACTCCCCGTCTAGGCAGGACACCGCATATGATAGGGATCCCTCCCTTAGTCCTAATACGATCTATGGCTGCCTTGAACTTATCAAGAAGTTCCTCGCTCCTACACCGGCCAATATCATTGCCTCCTGCACTGAGGCAGATAATGGGATTGTTCCCATTACCAGACAAGATATTGTCCATTGCAAGATGATTTGTAAGTAAGTTTGAACATCACTTATGATATCTAAATTTGTACGAATCCTGATTAAGATGAATCGTCGAATATCCGATTTTTTTTTTCGTATTTGATTTTACAAGCTTGTTATTGTGCTAACGGAGAGAGAGAGAAAGAACAAGAGGGAGGAGTAACTAGGCTTCCCTGGGCTTCATGTGTGATGGGTAAGTTTTGTAGTGGATACTCTTCCCTGCAACTGCCACTGCCGTTAGTCGCTGATCAGCCGATCACGCGACGAAGTTTCTCTGACAAGCCTAGCCGTCTAGACTAGGGGAGGGGGGGGGGTCGACACCGGCGAAGCTTACTTCCGGTGGACGTGTATTTAAGCTCCCAGTTTCGCCGTGAAGTCAAGGGGCGCTTGTGGTAGAAGCGGTACCGCTCTTGCCTCGCAAGCAAGATGTCACGGGTACGATTCCCGGGCAGGCGGAAGTTGTTTGGACACTCTTCCTAGCCCCCTTGGTCCCTGTTCAGCTAGCAGTAAGAAGGTACCTGTTGTAATCGAAAGGTTGCGAATTCGTATTCGGGGAAAGTTGTTGGAGCTTCTAAACTTGAACTGACACAATCCGAGGAGTGGTGACCCGAGGTTCACACACCCAACACAAACAAAAAAACCAAATACGTGCACGATGTGCTAACCAAATAAACGCAGTCGTGTAAAGCCACGGAACTATCTCTCCCACTACAAATCCCTTCCTAACCTCCTGCTCCTTCCTCTGTCATCTTCCCCGCTCTGAGTTTCGCTACCAACAACTTTTGGAGTTTCTAAACTTGAACTGAACGTGAAGTCCATTCTACCTAGAGCCCTGCAACACGCAACACCTCCTCTAAAGAAGATCCTGCACACAACTCCTCTACCACACAGCAACTTCCCAGCACCAGACTGTTTTGCATATAATATATTTATATAAGAAAACCGCCATAGCTGAGTTTCCCTTCTCACCTCCATCCTATGTGCGATTCAACACATGAAACCCCTACAGTTCTCACAAGTCTCTTCTTTCCTCGTTCACTTTTAGCTTATATAACTTATCTTTGTGGATTTTTTATTTGGATATTTACTTGTACCTTTTTCTGTTTATATCTATTGTGAGGTTCATAATATATATAGGTAAAGTCAGTAGAAGCTGCTGGTAGAATATAGGACGTGATTGTCGGGAGGTGATGAGGCTTCAACCTGTGCCACGCTGTACAGTGCAGTCAGTATATGGCTCATAATTCAGTAGTGGTTTTGTTTGTGCATTCTACTACACACCTACTAGATTAAGAGGTGAACGGAAATAAAGTCACAGGAAAAAAAGTCACATTTTATTTAAATATCGTTAACAGTTAAAGTAATAAAAGAACATTTTAAGTCGTTTATTAACTGACAATACATGACTTGTACACATTACAACACAATTTATATGTGATGGCATGCCTCGTTAGGTTAGGTTAGGTTAGGTTAGGTTAGGTTTTCTGTGACTTTTTTCTTGTGATTTTTTTCCTGAATTCGATTAAGCATCAGTCGTTCATACATTCCCTACAATACACAATCAGTTATTTAGCTGAGTGGGACTATACTTATTTTTTCTTGTAATTTTTCTATCGTAATAAACAACTCAACAGTAATTTTATTCCTCATAGTAAGAAACCCGCACTATCGATCTCAGTTATAAATAATGTCAACATTGAATACAAATGTTTTAACAGCTCCAGAAGGGTGACGTACGTAGACTACTGACTTTGTTGTCGTAAAGTCACAATTATCAGGAAAAAAATGGGATTTACGAGGAGGTGAGGGGAGGTGAAGGTGAGGGTCAAGTGTAGGTGTTTGTCGATATTCAGGGCTCACATCACTCACATCACTCAAGGGGACATTGATCTCACACACAACACACATGGCAGCATTGAGCGACGACTACACCCGGATAAGCGTGCAGCTGACGATTATGAAAACGACCCCCCCCTCACCCGTACACCTCGCCTCCTCTGTCTGACCGAACACCAGCCGCCGCCACCACGAACATACACTACTGATCTGGAACGTCGTATCAGATGTCTGTTGATGACAAGAAAAGTTTTTTATTTTTTAATAACGCCTCGTGCAGTAGTTTTAGGCTGAAAAGTCCACGTATTTTAGGAAATGATCAACAACAATGGTGACGAAAACTTAACAAAAAATAATCTCAGCTCTATGAAGCTAGAAATGCAAATAAAATATGTATGTGTGTGTGTGTTATAATAATAGTAATAATAATAAAAATAATAATTAACGGTTTATTGAGAAAGTTCTGAGGTCCGTAGGCTGAAAATATACATTAGGTGTTGATATGAAGGACCTCACGTGGTCATGGAGACACCGGGTGGTGTGGTGTGTGTGTCACAGTACCCCACTCTCTGCTAGGTGATGTTGTGTTGTCTCGTAGTCAGGAGTAAAGCCGACCCACTGTTGTTCTCAGGGTGGAGTGATTAACACCCTCTGGTCAGAGGATGGTTCCCAGGGGTGCTTATCTCACTGGTGGGTCACTGCTCTCTGGTACTGTCTAGTGCTGAATTCACTGGCTTAAACACTGTTCAACACCGTTCAACACTGTTCAACATTGTTCAACACTGATCCCACTTCTTTCCTAAACGCCTGATAACATAAGAACATAAGAATAGAGGAAACTGCAGCGGGCCTATTGACCCATACTGGGCAGTCCTGTTTATACCCAACCCCTATTGCTCATATAAGCATCCAACCTATGTTTGAAGCTATCCAGCGTATTCGAGTTAATGATGATATTTGGTAACTTGTTCCATTCATCCACTACTCTGTTTCCAAACCAGTGTTTACCTATTTCACGCAGAAATCTAAATTTGTCTAATTTAAAACCATTGTTACGAGTTCGCTCCTGGTTGGATAGTTTGAGTACCTTTGTAATGTCCCCTTTGTTTAACCTTGACTTCCATTTATACACCTCTATCATGTCGCCTCTCACTCTATGTCTCCCGAGGGAGTGCAAATTAAGATGCTTTAACCTGTCTCTGTACTCAAGGTTCCTAATGCCCTGGATTAGTCTTGTCATTCTCCTCTGGATTCTTTCCAAGGATTCTATATCCATTCTGTAATACGGTGACCAGAACTGAACAGCGTAATCCAGGTGAGGTCTCACAAGAGCTAGATATAATTTTAAGATGACCTCGTTAGTCTTGTAACTAACACTCCTTTGTATGAACCTAAGTACTTTATTAGCCTTGTTACGAGCAAAAACACATTGTTTACTTAGCTTAAGATTCCTACTTATCATTACTCCTAAATCTCTTTCGCAGTCAGATTCCACAATGGCATCGTTGTTCATCTGGTAACTGGTTTCCCTGTTTACATCTCCTATACAGAGTACTTTAAATTTGTCCACATTGAATTTCATCTGCCATTTTTCCGACCATTCGAAAAATTTGTTTAGATCTTCCTGTAGTTTTGCAGAGTCCTCGTCAGATTTAACTACACGTCCTATTTTAGTGTCATCAGCAAATTCACTTATGTTGCTGTCTATGCCGATATCTATGTCGTTTATGTATATAATAAATAATAATGGTCCAAGTACTGAGCCTTAGGGAACTCCACTAGTGACGTTGCTCCAAGGCGAATTAGTGCCGTTTATGCTCACTCGCTGTTTCCTGTCCCTTAACCACGCCCTATCCATTTAAGGATATTACCTTTGATGCCATGCGCTTCTACCTTTCTAATTAGTCTTTCGTGGGGGACTCTGTCGAAGGCTTTGCTAAAGTCGAGATATACCACATCATAATTGTGTCCCTCATCCACCAATTCGAAAACTGATGAAAAGAATGTTAATAGATTAGTTAGACATGGACGCCTGCTTGTGAAGCCATGTTGGGAATCATTGATCAACTTGTGCTTCTCCAGGTGGTTTCGAATAGAGTTTGAAATGATTGATTCTAGTAATTTGCCTACTATTGATGTTAGACTAATTGGGCGGTAGTTAGAGGATAGTGATCTATCCCCCTTCTTGAAAATCGGTATTATATTCGCTATCCTCCAGGATTCTGGTACTACATCTGTTATTTATGACATGTTAAACAACTTTGATAAGGGCATACTAAGCTCTTCCTTACATTCCTTTGATACTCTGGCAAATATCTCATCGGGACCAGGTGACTTATTAGGCTTCAGTTTGTCTATTTGCTTATTAACATCGTTACTAGTCACTACTATCTCGCTTAATTTGTTTTCTTCACTATCTCTGAATAAGAGTCGGGTATCATGTTTAAATTTTCGGTGGTGAAAACTGTTGAAAAATATTTATTCAGATTATTGCTCATTTCTCCGTCATTATCAGTTAGCTCGCCGGTATCTGAACATATTGGTCCAATCCCATCTCGTGTTTTAGTTTCATACATTTGGTAGAATCCTTTGGGGTTTGTCTTTGCCTCCCTTGCTATCTTCAGTTCATTATTTCTCTTTGCTTTTCTTATCTCAGTCTTAACTCTACCGGCCAACACCTTATAATACTCCCGGAGGTAAATTTCGCCACGATTTATCCTTCTACCTATAGCATTCCTTTGGCCAATAATGTTCTTTAAATAAT
Source organism: Homarus gammarus (assembly GCA_958450375.1). NCBI lineage: Eukaryota > Metazoa > Arthropoda > Malacostraca > Decapoda > Nephropidae > Homarus > Homarus gammarus. Next base: position 838,685 of record CAUDMG010003421.1, on the reverse strand, counting down.
TATTTATCCATTTAGGGTCATTGTTGTCTGATCTGAGTTTTCTGTATGGTATGTTCTGCCTTTGTGCATTAAGTAACTCATTATTTAAATTGTCGTGGAACTCGGCAATCTCAGATCTCGTTATCAGGTCCGTGTCATCTGTCAGGTTCATGCCCAAGCGCGACACCCCCTCTCTCAGCTGCCTCTTTAAGCTATCAAAGTTTGCCCTGCTGAAATCTGGTACTTTAATGGAATTTTCCTTACGTCTGACCTGAAGATCTAACTGGAATCTAATTTCTTTGTGGTCACTGTTTGCAAGTTCGTTCCCTACCTCGACACTGCTAATGAGGTTTTCTCTGTTCGACAGAACTAAATCGAGTATATTATTACCCAGGGTGGGTTCGGTTATATGTTGACTTAGGAAACAGTCCTGGATCGTTTCGAGGAAATCCTCTGATACTGAGTTACCCGTAAGGTCAGTCCAATCTATTTGGCCAAGGTTAAAATCGCCTACTATACAGACTTTGTTGTGTATGGAAGCCCTGCGCATTTCATCCCAGATAAGTCTCTCATTGACCCTATCAAGATTGGGAGGTCTATATACTACTCCTATGATTAATTTTTCCCTACCGTCAATTAATTCTATCCAAATTGTTTCTGTTTCTGCTCAGTTTTTATTTCCTTATTTATTTCACACTTCAGATTATCCCTGACATAGATTGCTACTCCGCCTCCTTTCCTGGACGGCCTATTGGTATGGAACAATTTGTATTCAGCAATTTGGTATTCGACTGGTAACTCACGTGAGTCTAAGTTGATCCATGTTTCAGTGAATGCTATAATATCGATTTTTTCGGTACATACCAAGGCCCTAATATCATCCATTTTGTTTCTCATACTTTTACTGTTCGCGTAGTTGACATTTAAGTTAGTCGTGTTCTGAGTCCTCCCTTTACAGCGTTTAGGTTTAAACTCCCTGTCTAATTTAGTTTTGTCATCATTCCTAACACTATTTCCCTGTAATCTTTCACTTTGTTTCCCGCTCCCACTGCAGTCTCCTCCACCCCCGTGCCCATATGTTCCCCTAGCAGTCTTGACCCTCCGGTGGTCCAGGATGTGTGTTTGTGTGTGTGTGTGTGTGTGTGTGTGTGTTTGTTTGTTTATATACTTCCCCAACCTTACGCACTACACTCTGTCTCTCTAATGATCATGAAATTGTTGTATATTAGTGGTGATCAATCTGACCATGTCCGCCCCGGGGTGATAAATGGCGCAGAAACTACGCACAACAGGTTATTATATCAGTACTTTGGTCTCTGTTGTAAGGACCAGCAGGTGATCTGGATTATGTTACATAAGTTTATTGGTATTAACTATGTCAAGGATCAATTTATAAAAGATAGAAACTCATGAAATTTAGGAATTCCAGCTTATTTTACCCGATAAAGAATTAAAGGGGGTTGTTAAGTTAGGTTAGGCTTGGTTAGGTATATTAGGTTTGGTTAGTTTTACTTAGGTTATATTATTTTAGTTTTGGTTTTGTTTGGCTTGTCAGGTTAGGTTAGGTTGAGTAATTCTAGGTTTGCTCAGGTTAAGTTAAATTATGTAATGTTAGGTTCAATTAGGTTATGTTATGTTAGGTTTGGTTATGTTAGGTTAGGTTAGGTCAGGTTAGGTTATGTAATGTTAGGTTTGATTAGGATAGGTTATGTTAGGTTTGGTTATGTTATGTTTTGTTAGATTATGTAATGTTAGGTTTGATTATATAGTAAGTTTTGTCAGATCAAACCAAGACAGTAGAAAAACCTTCATGCCATTATCTGAGGTTATTGTTTGTAAAATGGGAGGATGCATTATTGCCTCAGGGGCTATATTAGATACTGCACATGATATCTAATCTAATATACTATAGGACTAGCCGTGTGTCTGTTTGTGTGAGTGTCTGTTCTGGGCAGCCGAAACGGCACAATCGTTTTTCATCAAACTTGGTGGAAAAATCGCAAAAAATTCGTAGAGTGGAACAAACCTGGTCCCATGTCGATAGTTTCTTTAGGAACGCATTAATTAACTATTTTATTTACGCTGGCAACAGATGTCGCTGTACGCTGTCAGCTGGCCGGACGATTGCAGTTATCGTAAGGCTCCCTCCTCCTCCCCTCATTTTTTCTTTTAGCCTACATTTTTTTTAATGTTGTTTGGATTAGTAAGGGAAGGAAGATGAGTAAATAAAAGAATAAAGAAGGGGAAACAGACAATTATTAGAGATAACAGGTGGGGGGAAGCTGTGTTTCATCATGCGTCTGGATGCGCAGTTTCAACTTTACCAGAGCATTTTCGGACCTTACGAGGCTAGAGTGTGTACTTATTCCTGCGGTTGACTGTACATGGAAAAGGAGCAGAGATAAAAAGATAATAACAGGAATGCATGGAGAATATGACTACAATAGACACAGGGTGAATATAGACAGTGAAACAGACAGGAGGTTGACAAAAATAGACAGATTCATACATGCACAAATAGACAATACGGCAACTAACATGACAGACAGACTGACAGACAGCTGTCTGACTGGTTCACATGAGACAAACAGGCAGACACACGCCAACAACGGATAAGACCACGACCATGAGTATAACAACCACGACTATGATTATAACAACCACTACCATGATTATAACAACCACTGCCATGATTATAACAACCACGACCATCTATCTAATATACTATAGGAATAGCCGTGTGTCTGTGTGTGTGTCTGTTCTGGGCAGCCGAAACAGGACAATCGTTTTTCATCAAACTTGGTGGAAAAATCCCAAAAAGAAATTGTAGAGTGGAGCAAACCTGGTCCCATGTCGATGGTTTCTCTTGGAAGGCATTAATTAACCATTTTTTTTACTCTGGCAAACGATGTCGCTGTATGCTGTCAGCGGGACGGCGGTCGAGCGCTAGCCAAGCACGAGCGTTGGAACTTTCACTCCTTGGTAAACTGTACCACCGGACTGCCACCGGGCTTGAAGGGCCCACGATCACTTGTTACTGTCTATAGGTGTCATCAGTTCTCTGGTATGGAATATTTGGTCTTGGCGGGAGGTGTAATGATTGTTTATCAAACCACAGCTTACAGCCCAGAGAATTGCTGACACATATAGACAGTAATATCATGTGCAGTATCTAATATAGCCCCTGAGGCGATAATGCATCCTCCCATTTTACAAACAATAACCTCAGATTCTGGCATGTATGTTTTATACTGTCTTGGTTTGATCTGACAAAACTTACTATAATTAGGTTAGGTTTGGTTATGTTATGTAACTAATGTTAGGTTTTGTCAAATAAGGTTTCGTTAAGTCACCTTCGGTTAGGTTAGTATAACGGAGTTTAATCCCCAGTTGAAATAAGCTGGAGTTCCTGGTCGCCAGGGGAGTCGAGAAGAGAATAATTATTCTCGTAACTGACCTAAATCCAACTTATAGTCACTTAATGGGTCATATCGGCAGTTTAAGGGGTCATGTCGGTAGTTTATGGGGTCATATCGGCAGTTTATGGGGTCATATCGGCAGTTTATGGGGTCATATCGTCAGTTTAAGGGTCATATCGGCAGTTTATGGGGTCATATCGGCAGTTTATGGGGTCATAACAACTATTTTATGGGTTTCTGACATTCTGTACTTTGACTCAAGAATTAGCTTTACACAAAAAGGAAAACAGGTAATAAAGACAACTTGAGGAGCACGAAGAAAGTAGGAAACAGTCACTAACTTAATATTAAATTAATCTAAGCTTATTCTAACCTAACCTTATACTAACCTAACCTAACCTAACCTTATACTAACCTAACATAATCTTATACTCATCTAACCTAACCTTATACTAATCTAACCTAACCTTATACTAATCTAACCTAACCTTATACTAATCTAACCTAACCTTATACTAATCTAACCTAACCTTATACAAATCTAACTTAACCTTATACTAATCTAACTTAACCTTATAATAATCTAACCTAACCTAACCTAAATCTAACCAAACCTAACCAAACCCAAGCATACCCAAACCCAAGCCTAACCAAACCTAAACCAAACCCAGGCCTAACCAAGCCCAAGCCTAACTAAACCTTAGCCTAACGAAACGCAAGCCTAACCAAACCCAAGCCTAACAAAACCCAAGCCTAACTAAACCTTAGCCTAATGAAACGCAAGCCTAACCGAACCCAAGCCTAACCATACCTTAACCAAACCAAACCCAAACCCAATCAAACCTTAACCTAACTAAACCCAAACCTAACCAAACCCAAACCTAACCAAACCCAAACCTAACCAAACCCAAGCCTAAGCAAATTTTTAAAACCAAACTTTACATAAGATATTCAAAAGATGTCTACACCCTTTGACATTTTCCCCATACACAAACCACTTAGTTATACACAGTGCTGTACCTTGACTCGGGATTATGTTGTCTCCGTCAATAAAGTTGTCATTAGGGCAGCGACTCCATCAACGTATAAAAGGGCTATGAAGGATGGGTGGGGCCTATGGGTGTTTACCTAATCTCTCATAACCTAAGAGACTCACCTTATATCACTCTCCCATTAAATGGCCAAACAACATTTTTGGGGTTCTATATTGACATCGTATATTAAGCCCCTGGGATATAGGAGGCGCAGTTTTCGTAGGTGATGGGAGGGGTGGGGCTGTCAGGGAGGGGGGGGGGGATGTAGCTAGGTAAGGAGGGTGGGGCTGTCCGAGTGGGGGAGGGACGTGGCTAGATAAGGAGGGTGGGGCTGTCCGAGAGGGGGAGGGATGTAGCTAGGTAAGGAGGGTGGGGCTGTCCGAGAGGGGGAGGGATGTAGCTAGGTAAGGAGGGTGGGGTGGGGCTGTCAGGGAGGGGGAGGGATGTAGCTAGGTAAGGAGGGTGGGGCTGTCCGAGAGGGGGAGGGATGTGGCTAGATAAGGAGGGTGGGGCTGTCCGAGAGGGGGAGGGATGTAGCTAGGTAAGGAGGGTGGGGTGGGGCTGTCAGGGAGGGGGAGGGATGTAGCTAGGTAAGGAGGGTGGGGCTGTCCGAGAGGGGGAGGGATGTGGCTAGGTAAGGAGGGTGGGGCTGTCCGAGAGGGGGAGGGATGTGACTGGGTAAGGAGGTTAGGGCTGTCCGAGAGGGGGAGGGATGTGACTGGGTAAGGAAGGTGGGGCTGTCAGGTAGGGGGAGGGATGTGACTGGGTAAGGAGGGTGGGGCTGTCAGGGAAGGGGAGGGATGTGACTGGGTAAGGAGGGTGGGGCTGTCAGGGAGGGGGAGGGATGTGACTGGGTAAGGAGGGTGGGGCTGTCAGGGAGGGGGAGGGATGTGACTGGGTAAGGAGGGTGGGGCTGTCAGGGAAGGGGAGGGTTTTTTTTTGGTAGAGAAAGGCAGGGTGAAAGATGATTAGAGGTGGGGGAAGGAAGTTATAGTTCGGAAATTGAAGAAATTTAGAGGAGGTAAGAGAGGGCGGGCTGACCGCCTAGCTAAGCTAATGGTGTGTTAGGGTTGTGTCATGGGTTAGTTGTTGTCTGTCGGTACAGGCACTAGACATCCTACCCTGTCCTATATATGGGTGTTTTAAGGGCCTTATTTCATATTCCGCCGACCCTACTGGCGGATGCTGGTCTAGGGAGGTTGTCTATTGCCTGGCCATATAGATCGGGGGTGGTAATGGACCTTTTGAGATTTGATAACTTTTTGGGAACCATGTATGGTTGTTGTCGATATCTGGTAGGAGTCTTTGAAGGAGTTCTTGCTCTGATCGTTCTATCTTTTGCCAGACTCTGCTGGCCAGGGTGTGCAGCTGCTGGTTGATGGGTTTTATTCTCAGGTCTCTATGTATCTCGACTGTGGTTCTAGTGAAGGGGTATCTTTCACCTGTGACGAATCTTAGGGCTTCATTTTGGACCACATGTAATTTTAATATTTGAGTGGTGCTCATAGTATGAAGAGGTACTGCTGGGTAAGTTAATATCTGTATGATAAATGATGTCACCAGGCGGAGTTTTATTTTCTCAGAAAGCTCTTTAAAGCGGTATAGTTTTCTCAGCTCTCTTCTTGCCTTTTCCTTCCTGGTGTGTACATGCTTTTGTATTCTATCTGGGCATTATTGGTTACTAATGGATGGGTTTTCCTTCTGCATCAGGGTATCACTGTGAACTTCGAGAGACTGGTTTGAATTTTCCATTGTTTCTCGTAATTATTTACCCTTTCTAATTCCCACCTGGTGTTGTCAACCTGTAACGTTCTCGATTTTCCTTGATGTGTTGTTATTTGAGTGATGTCATCTGCATACATAATATCTTCGTTACCTATTCTAGTGGGAGGCGGGGTGTCACTTGTGTAGATAATATATAGGGTGGGGGAGAGGACGCTCCCCTGAGGGACTCCACTCATGAGTGGGAAGGTCTCTCCTGTGTGTTGTCCTACCCTCAGTCTGGCATTTCTGCCGTCAAGAAAGTTGCAAAGCAGCTTTACAGTGTTGGTGGGAAGTCCGAGTTGGAGGATCTTATATTTTAGATCAACATGCCAGACTTTCTCAAATGCCTTCGCTACATCTCGGAGAGTTAGATACACAAGTGATCGTGGGCCCTTCGTGCCCAGTTCGCTATATAGTTCGACAAGACAGTAATGGAGGGAATATTTGGAGAAGTGCGCTCGCGCCTGTATTTAATCATGGTCGTGGTTGTTATAATCATGGTCGTGGTTGTTATAATCATAGTCGTGGTTGTTATAATCATGGTCGTTGGTGTTATAATCATGGTCGTGGTTGTTATAATCATAGTCGTGGTTGTTATAATCATGGTCGTTGGTGTTATAATCATGGTCGTGGTTGTTATAATCATGGTCGTGGTTGTTATAATCATGGTCGTGGTTGTTATAATCATGGTCGTGGTTGTTATAATCATGGTCGTGGTTGTTATAATCATGGTCGTGGTTGTTATAATCATGGGCGTGGTTGTTATAATCATGGTCGTGGTTGTTATAATCATGGTCATCGTTGTTATAATCATGGTCGTGGTTGTTATAATCATAGTCATGGTTGTTATAATCATGGTCGTGGTTGTTATAATCATGGTCGTGGTTGTTATAATCATGGTCGTAGTTGTTATAATCATGGTCGTGGTTGTTATAATCATGGTCGTGGTTGTTATAATCATAGTTGTGGTTGTTATAATCATGGTCGTTGGTATTATAATCATGGGCGTGGTTGTTATAATCATGGTCGTGTTTGTTATAATCATAGTCGTGGTTGTTATAATCATGGTCGTGTTTGTTATAATCATAGTCGTGGTTGTTATAATCATGGTCGTTGGTATTATAATCATGGGCGTGGTTGTTATAATCATGGTCGTGGTTGTTATAATCATGGTCGTGTTTGTTATAATCATAGTCGTGGTTGTTATAATCATGGTCGTGTTTGTTATAATCATAGTCGTGGTTGTTATAATCATGGTCGTTGGTATTATAATCATGGGCGTGGTTGTTATAATCATGGTCGTGGTTGTTATAATCATGGTCATGTTTGTTATAATCATAGTCGTGGTTGTTATAATCATGGTCGTTGGTATTATAATCATAGTCGTGGTTGTTATAATCATGGTCGTGTTTGTTATAATCATAGTCGTGGTTGTTATAATCATGGTCGTTGGTATTATAATCATGGGCGTGGTTGTTATAATCATGGTCGTGGTTGTTATAATCATGGTCGTAGTTGTTATAATCATGGTCGTGGTTGTTATAATCATAGTCGTGGTTGTTATAATCATGGTCGTGGTTGTTATAATCATGGTCATGGTTGTTATAATCATGGTCGTGTTTGTTATAATCATAGTCGTGGTTGTTATAATCATGGTCGTTGGTATTATAATCATGGGCGTGGTTGTTATAATCATGGGCGTGGTTGTTATAATCATGGTCGTGGTTGTTATAATCATGGTCGTAGTTGTTATAATCATGGTAGTGGTTGTTATAATCATGGTCGTGGTTATGATCATGGTCGTGGTCGTGATACTTACAGTATCTAATATACTATAGGAAGGAATAGAATAAAGGTTAGAATAATTAGTTAAAGAAATATTCGCCATAAGGAGAGAAATAAGTACACACTGTAGCCCGAAAATGCTCTGGTAAAGTTGAAACTGCGCATCCAGACGCATGATGAAACTCAGCTCGCCCCCACCTGTTATCTATAACTATTGTCTGTTTCCCCTTCCTTCTTCTATTTACTCATCTTCCTTCCTTTACTTATCCAAACAACATTAAAAAAAAATAGGCTCAGAGAAAAAGTTGGGGGAGGAGGAGGGAGCCGTACAATAACTGCAATCGTCCTGCCGGCTGACAGCGTACAGCGACATCTGTTGCCAGCTTAAATAAAATCGTTAATTAATGCGTTCCTAAAAAACCATCGTCATGGGACCAGGTTTGTTCCACTCTACGAATTTTTTGCGATTTTTACACGAAGTTTGATGAAAAACGATTGTGCCGTTTAGCCTGCCCAGAGGAGATACACGCACGCCTAGCGCTATAGTATATTAGATTTTCTACCACTCGCCGCGGCTCTGGCTATGTTTTCACATGCCAGGACTATCGCTGTTGTGATGGACTTCCCTTTCCTGAACCCGATTTGTCTGCAGTTGATTCTGTTGGATGTTTCCAGGTGATTTCTCAGACGGTTATTGATGATTTTCTCTAGGATTTTTCCAGGTACTTTGAAGAGGGAGATCTGTCTGTAGTTTTATGGGACGGCGGGGTTCTTTCCTTGTTTTCGTGTCAGGGTAATAATGGCCTCTGAATTTAGTTGGGAAGTAACCCGAAGCCAGGTAAGCGTTCATTGTGGTTCTCAGTCTCTCCATGGCCGGGATGTTTATGTGACTGAGGATCTCCTTGGTGATACCTGAATAGCCAGGGGCTTTATTTTTGGTATTGGAGATGGCTGTGTTGAGTTCTTCCGAGGTGATTGGTTTGGACAGTGGGCTGTCCACTATCAGATCCTCCCATATGACTTCAGGGGAAGGCTGAGTGCGGTGTGTCTGGCCCCGGAGTTCATCAAGGACGAGCTCCTCGTGGGTACCATCAAATCCCCTGTTCTCTTCATTTGTGATTCGGAAGATGCTCCTCCATATGTCCCTGAAAATGGGTTCTTTGTCTTAGTCGTCACATATTTTACTTCCTGCTTGGTCAGTTATATATGATGATTCGTTACGGCTGCAACCTTTCAGTCTCTTAACTTGACGCCAAAACTCTCCTGGATCGTTGTATGTATGTGACAGTTGTTCAACTATTTCGGCCCATTTAAGGTTGCATTGTTCCAGAGATCTTGTTTTTATTTCCTTCCTTATTCTTCTGTATGTATTGTAGCTTACGATGTCCCAACCAAGGGTCTCGGCTCTCTGTTGTAGCGGTTGGAACTGGTTTGTGAGGGCTATGAGTTCTGGAGTCTGTTGTGGGTGTGGGAGAGTTCTGTTGCGTTTGAGAGGCATAGCCTCCTGGTAGGCTGTTCCTATGGCTTCACACCATGTGTTAATTTCTTCGTCTATTTTAGGGTTGCCATATCTGAACATTCAAAAAAGAGGACGCTCCCGAAGACATCCCTCGCCCGGAACACACAGGCTAAGATACAACATACATGATACAGAAATCTTAAAAAAAAAAAAAATACCTTTGCTTAAGGCTGAACATCTTCATTCCTTTAGCTGCAGTCTTCTTCCCCCACTGTGTGTGTGACTTGATGTGCCTATGCATACTTTTCTGTAGAACGGATCTTTTTCAGTATTGGCTGATTGCTCTTTAAAAGGTATAGAAGTCACTGCAAGGTGTTTCTCGGAAGTTGTACTGTACGGTCAGAATGCCTTTCATTGTTTCAACACTCAATTTGTTCCTGTCCATTGACTTTGCATCAGTGAAAAAAATCTTTCTACATTTGCATTGTGAGATGATATAGCAAAGAAGAATTGTGCAATTCTGAGTGGCATTCAAAGTTCTTTGATTTTTCAAAGTATCTGGTCCACTTTTTATGTGTTGGCAGATTACTAAATTCTTCATCACTCTTGTAATTTTCCACAAACTGCTTCAGGTTACTAACTTGGTCAAAACACTTCATCAACTTCTACCCCATTATCAATCAAATATTTGACAGCTAAGTTGACAACACCGTACAGGCGTACAAGTGACTTATTAGCCGACGAAAACTGAACGAGATCTCTACGGTTTCCACCTTCCCTCCCTCTCTCTCTCTCTCCTGTCATTACAGTTTCATGTTTTTTTCTTCCGTGTTGAAAATGATGGAAGCTGAAATTCCGGACTTTTGAAGAATTTTAAAAATTCCTTCCGAGACCTAAATGGAGGACATGTCCGGGAAAATACGGACGTATGGCAACCCTAGTCTATTTTGTTCACCGGCTGATTGTCTATGGTCTGCAGGATTGTCATGTCCTTGGCCTCAAGTTTGGCTGTAGCTTGTGACTGGGTAAGGAGGGTGGCGGTGTCAGGGAGGTGGAGGGATGTGACTGGGTAAGGAGGGTAGGGGTAAGGGAGTCACCTGGCAGCGTTCAACAACTTCCCACGGTAAATTGTATTTGACATAGTTCCCAGAGGCGCCACCTGCCGGGTATAATGGTGTGCGGTATACTGGAAGATTTATTATAGCAAGTGTGGACCAATACTGAAGTACTTACCCTATAACTTCCCGTCAAAAATACAAACTACGCACAACATCAGTATTAACACAAGAATAATATCCAAACAAACACGATCTTTCCCGCCAAAGCACAAAGTAAACAAAACATGAAAATACACAAAAATTAGGAATACATTACAACATACACAACGTGAAACACCAAACATACACACACACACTGAACTCCCTCTTGTATCACCCAGTGTGTGTGTGTACTGCCTCTTGTATCACCCGGTGTGTGTGTGTACTGCCTCTTGTATCACCCGGCGTGTGGGTGTACTGCCTCTTGTATCACCCTGCGTGTGGGTGTACTGCCTCTTGTATCACCCTGCGTGTACCTGTACTGCCTCTTGTATCACCCGGTGTGTGTGTACTGCCTCTTGTATCACCCTGCGTGTTGGTGTACTGCCTCTTGTATCACCCGGTGTGTGTGTGTACTGCCTCTTGTATCACCTGGTGTGTGTGTACTGCCTCTTGTATCTCCGGGTGTACTTGTACTGCCTCTTGTATCACGCGGTGTGTATGTACTGCCTCTTGTATCACCTGGTGTGTGTGTACTGCCTCTTGTATCTCCGGGTGTACTTGTACTGCCTCTTGTATCACGCGGTGTTTGTGTACTGCCCCTTGTATCACCCGGTGTTTGTGCACTGCCTCTTGTATCACCCGGTGTGTGGGTGTACTGCCTCTTGTATCACCCGGTGTGTGTGTGTACTGCCTCTTGTATCACCTGGTGTGTGTGTACTGCCTCTTGTATCTCCGGGTGTACTTGTACTGCCTCTTGTATCACGCGGTGTGTATGTACTGCCTCTTGTATCACCCGGTGTGTGTGTACTGCCTCTTGTATCACCCGGTGTACCTGTACTGCCTCTTGCATCACCCTATGTACCTGTACTCCCTCTTGTATCTCCGGGTGTACTTGTACTGCCTCTTGTATCACCCGGTGTACCTGTACTACCTCTTGTATCACCCGGTGTACCTGTATTGCCTCGTGTATCACCCGGTGTACCTGTGCTGCCTCTTGTATCACCCGGTGTGTGTGTGTGTGTGTGTGTGTGTACTGCCTCTTGTATCACGCGGTGTGTGTGTACTGCCTCTTGTATCACCCGGTGTACCTGTACTACCTCTTGTATCACCCGGTGTACCTGTATTGCCTCGTGTATCACCCGGTGTACCTGTGCTGCCTCTTGTATCACCCGGTGTGTGTGTGTGTGTGTGTGTGTGTACTGCCTCTTGTATCACGCGGTGTGTGTGTACTGCCTCTTGTATCACCCGGTGTACCTGTACTGCCTCTTGTATCACCCGGTGTACCTGTACTGCCTCTTGTAGCACCCGGTGTACCTGTACTGCCTCTTGTATCACCCAGTGTTTGTGTACTGCCTCGAGTATCACCCGGTTTACTTGTACTGCCTCTTGTATCACCCGGTGTGTGTACTGCCTCTTGTATCACCCGGTGTATGTGTACTGCCTCTTGTATCACCCGGTGTACCTGTACTGCCTCTGTATCACCCGGTGTACCTGTACTGCCTCTTGTATCACCCGGTATACCTGTACTGCCTCTTGTATCACCCGGTGTATGTGTACTGCGTCTTGTATCACCCAGTGTATCTGTACTGCCTCTTGTATCACCCGGTGTACTTGTTCTGCCTCTTGTATCACCCGGTGTACCTGTACTGCCTCTTGTATCACCCGGTGTACCTGTACTGCCTCTTGTATCACCCGGTGTACTTGTTCTGCCTCTTGTATCACCCAGTGTATCTGTACTGCCTCTTGTATCACCCGGTGTACTTGTTCTGCCTCTTGTATCACCCGGTGTACCTGTACTGACTCTTGTATCACCCGGTGTGCCTGTATTGCCTCGTGTATCACCCGGTGTATTTGCACTGCCTCTCGTATCACCCGGTGTGTGTACTGCCTATTGCATCACCCGGTGTGTGTGTACTGCCTCTTGTATCACCCGGTGTACCTGTACTGCCTCTTGTATCACCCGGTGTGTGTGCTGCCTCTTGTATCACCCGGTGTTTGTGTACTGCCTCTTGTATCACGCGGTGTGTGTGTACTGCCTCTTGTATCACCCGGTGTACCTGTACTGCCTCTTGTATCACCCGGTGTACCTGTACTGCCTCTTGTATCACCCGGTGTACCTGTACTGCCTCTTGTATCACCCGGTGTGTGTGCTGCCTCTTGTATCACCCGGTGTTTGTGTACTGCCTCTTGTATCACGCGGTGTGTGTGTACTGCCTCTTGTATCACCCCTTGTACCTGTACTGCCTCTTGTATCACCCGGTGTTTGTGTACTGCCTCTTTTATCACTCGGTGTACCTGTACTGCCTCTTGTATCACCCGGTGTACATGTACTCCCTCTTGTATCACATGGTGTACCTGTACTGTCTTTTGTATCACTCGGTGTACCTGTACTGCCTTTTGTATCACCCGTTGTACCTGTACTGCCTCTTGTATCACCCGGTGTACATGTACTCCCTCTTGTATCACATGGTGTACCTGTACTGTCTTTTGTATCACTCGGTGTACCTGTACTGCCTTTTGTATCACCCGGTGTACCTGTACTGCCTCTTGTATCACCCGGTGTACCTGTACTGCCTCTTGTATCACTCGGTGTACCTGTACTGCCTCTTGTATCACCCGGTGTACCTGAACTGCCTCTTGTATCACCCGGTGTACCTATGCTGCCTTTTGCATCACCCCGTGCACCTGTACTGCCTCTTGTATCACCCGGTGTACCTGTACTGCCTCTTGTATCACCCGGTGTACCTGAACTGCCTCTTGTATCACCCGGTGTACCTGAGCTGCCTTTTGCATCACCCGGTGTACCTGTACTGCCTTTTGTATCACCCGGTGTGCCTGTATTGCCTCGTGTATCACCCGGTGTATTTGCACTGCCTCTCGTATCACCCGGTGTGTGTGTACTGCCTCTTGTATCACCCGGTGTACCTGAACTGCCTCTTGTATCACCCCGTGCACCTGTACTGCCTCTTGTATCACCCGGTGTACCTGTACTGCCTTTTGTATCACCCGGTGTACCTGTACTCCCTGTTGTATCACTCAGTGTACCTATGCTGCCTTTTGCATCACCCTATGCACCTGTACTGCCTCTTGTATCACCCGGTGTACCTGTACTGCCTTTTGTATCACCCGGTGTACCTGTACTCCCTGTTGTATCACCCGGTGTACCTGTACTGCGTCTTGTATCACCCGGTGTGCCTGCACTGCCTCTTGTATCACCCGGTGTACCTGTACTGCGTCTTGTATCACCCGGTGTACCTGTACTGCTTCTTGTATCACCCGGTGTACCTGAACTGCCTCTTGTATCACCCGGTGTACCTGCACTGCCTCTTCTATCACTCGGTGTACCTATAATGCCTTTTGTATCACCATCGGTGTACCTGTACTCCCTCTTGTATCACACGGTGTACCGGTACAGCCTTTTGTATCACCCGGTGTACCTGTACTGCCTCTTCTATCACTCGGTGTACCTATAATGCCTTTTGTATCACCATCGGTGTACCTGTACTCCCTCTTGTATCACACGGTGTACCGGTACAGCCTTTTGTATCACCCGGTGTACCTGTACTCCCTGTTGTATCACACGGTGTGTGTGTACTGCCTCTTGTATCACCCGGTGTACCTGTACTGCCTCTTCTATCACCCGGTGTACCTGTACTGCCTCTTGTATCACCCGGTGTAGCTGTACTGACTCTTGTATCACCTGGTGTAGCTGTACTGACTCTTGTATCACCTGGTGTAGCTGTACTCCCTGTTGTATCACCCGGTGTACCTGTACTGCCTCTTGTATCACCCGGTGTACCTGTACTCCCTGTTGTATCACCCGGTGTACCTGTACTGCCTCTTGTATCACCCGGTGTACCTGTACTGGCTCTTGTATCACCCGGTGTACCTGTACTGCCTCTTCTATCACCCGGTGTACCTGTACTGCCTCTTGTATCACCCGGTGTAGCTGTACTGACTCTTGTATCACCTGGTGAATCTGTTGTCCCTCTTGTATCACTCGGTGTGTGTGCGCACTGCCTCTTGTATCACCCGGTGTACCTATACTGCCTCTTGTATCACCCGGTGTGTATGTACTGCGTCTTGTATCACCCAGTGTATCTGTACTGCCTCTTGTATCACCCGGTGTACTTGTTCTGCCTCTTGTATCACCCGGTGTACCTGTACTGCCTCTTGTATCACCCAGTGTATCTGTACTGCCTCTTGTATCACCCGGTGTACTTGTACTGACTCTTGTATCACCCGGTGTGCCTGTATTGCCTCGTGTATCACCCGGTGTACTTGCACTGCCTCTCGTATCACCCGGTGTGTGTACTGCCTATTGCATCACCCGGTGTGTGTGTACTGCCTCTTGTATCACCCGGTGTACCTGTACTGCCTCTTGTATCACCCGGTGTGTGTGCTGCCTCTTGTATCACCCGGTGTTTGTGTACTGCCTCTTGTATCACGCGGTGTGTGTGTACTGCCTCTTGTATCACCCGGTGTGTGTGTACTGCCTCTTGTATCACCCGGTGTGTGAGTACTGCCTCTTGTATCACCCGGTGTACCTGTACTGCCTCTTGTATCACCCGGTGTGTGTGCTGCCTCTTGTATCACCCGGTGTACCTGTACTGCCTCTTGTATCACCCGGTGTACATGTACTCCCTCTTGTATCACATGGTGTACCTGTACTGTCTTTTGTATCACTCGGTGTACCTGTACTGCCTCTTGTATCACCCAGTGTATCTGTACTGCCTCTTGTATCACGCGGTGTGTGTGTACTGCCTCTTGTATCACCCGGTGTACCTGTACTGCCTCTTGTATCACCCGGTGTACCTGTACTGCCTCTTGTATCACCCGGTGTACCTGTACTGCCTCTTGTATCACCCGGTGTACCTGTACTGCCTCTTGTATCACCCGGTGTGTGTGTACTGCCTCTTGTATCACCCGGTGTACCTGTACTGCCTCTTGTATCACCCGGTGTACGTGTACTGCCTCTTGTATCACCCGGTGTACCTGTACTGCCTCTTGTATCACCCGGTGTACCTGTACTGCCTTTTGTATCACCCGTTGTACCTGTACTGCCTCTTGTATCACCCGGTGTACCTGTACTGCGTCTTGTATAACCCGGTTTGTGTTTACTTCTTCTTCTATCACCCGGTGTACCTATAATGCCTTTTGTATCACCATCGGTGTACCTGTATTCCCTCTTGTATCACACGGTGTACGTGTACTGCCTCTTGTGTCACCCGGTGTACCTATACTGCCTCTTGTATCACCTGGTGTACTGTACTCCCGCTTGTATCACCCGGTGTACCTGTAATGACTCGTGTATCACCCGGTGTACCTGTACTGCCTCTTGTATCACCCCGTGTAGCTGTACTGCCTCTTGTATCACCCGGTGTACCTGTACTGCCTCTTGTATCACCCGGTGTACCTGTGCTGCCTCTTGTGTCACCCGGTGTACGTGTACTGCCTCTTGTATCACCCGGTGTACCTGTACTGCCTCTTGTATCACCCGGTGTACCTGTACTGCCTCTTGTATCACCCGGTGTACCTGTACTGCCTTATGTATCACCCGGTGTACCTACAATGACTCTTGTATCACCCGGTGTACCTGTACTGCCTCTTGTATCACCCGGTGTACCTGTAATGCCTCTTGTATCACCCGGTGTACCTGTACTGCCTCTTGTATCACCCCGTGGACCTGTGGTGCCTCTTGTATCACCCGGTGTACTTGTTCTGCCTCTTGTATCACCTGGTGTGTATGTACTTGCTCTTGTATCACCCGGTGTACCTGTACTGGCTCTTGTATCACCCGGTGTGTGTGTACTGCCTCTTGTATCACCCGGTGTACCTGTACTGCCTCTTGTATCACCCAGTGTACCTGTACTGGCTCTTGTATCACCCGGTGTACCTGTACTGCTTCTTGTATCACCCGGTGTACCTGTACTGCCTCTTGTATCACCCGGTGTGTGTGTACTCCCTCTTGTATCACCCGGTGTGTGTGTACTGCCTCTTGTATCACCCGGTGTGTGTGTACTGCCTCTTTTATCACCCAGTGTGTGTTAGTGCCTCTTGTATCACCCGGTGTACCTGTACTCCGTTTTGTATCACCTGATGTTTGTGTACTGCCTCTTGTATCACCCGGTGTGTGTGTACTGCCTCTTGTATCACCCGGTGTGTGTGTGTACTGCCTCTTGTATCACCCGGTGTGTGTGTACTGCCTCTTGTATCACCCGGTTTACCTGTACTGCCTCTTGTATCACCCGGTGTACCTGTACTGCCTCTTGTATCACCCGGTGTACCTGTACTGCCTCTTGTATCACCCGGTGTACCTGTACTGCCTCTTGTATCACCCGGTGTACCTGTACTGCCTCTTGTATCACCCGGTGTACCTGTACTGCCTCTTGTATCACCCGGTGTACCTGTACTGCCTCTTGTATCACCCGGTGTACCTGTACTGCCTCTTGTATCACCCGGTGTACCGGTACTGCCTCTTGTATCACCCGGTGTATCTGTTCTGCCTCTTGTATCACCCGGTGTGCCTGTACTCGCTCTTGTTTCACCAGGTGTATCTGTACTGCATTTTGCATCACGCGGTGTACCTCTACTGCCTCTTGTATCACGCGGTGTACCTCTACTGCCTCTTGTATCACCCGGTGTACCTGTACTGCCTCTTGCATCACCTGGTGTACCTGTACTGCCTCTTTTATCACCATCGGTGTTTGTGTACTGCGTCTTGTCTCACCCGGTGTACCTATGCTCCTTCTTGCATCACCCGGTGTGTGTTTACTGCCTCTTGTATCACCCGGTGTACCTGTACTGCCTCTTGTATCACCCAGCTTCCGTGTACTGTCTTTTGTATCACCCGGTGTACCTGTACTGCCTCTTGTATCACCCGGTGTACCTGTACTGCCTCTTGTATCACCCGGTGTTTGTGTACTGCCTCTTGTATCGCCCGGTGTACCTGTACTGCCTCTTGTATCACTCGGTTTACCTGTACTGCCTTTTGTATCACCCGGTGTACCTGTACTGCCTCTTGTATCACCCGGTGTTTGTGTACTGCCTCTTGTATCACCCGGTGTGCCTGTACTGCCTCTTGTATCACCCGGTGTACCTGTACTCCCTTTTGTATCACCCGGTGTACCTGTACTCCCTTTTGTATCACCATCGGTGTTTGTGTACTGCCTCTTGTATCACCCGGTGTACCTGTGGTGCCTCATGTATCACCCGGTGTACCTCTGGTGTCTCTTGTATCACCCGGTGTACCTTTGGTGCCTCTTGTATCACCCGGTGTACCTGTGGTGCCTCTTGTATCACCCGGTGTACCTGTGGTGTCTCTTGTATCACCCGGTGGACCTGTGGTGGCTCTTGTATCACCCGGTGTACCTGTGGTGTCTCTTGTATCACCCGGTGTACCTGTGGTGCCTCTTGTATCACCCGGTGGACCTGTGGTGCCTCTTGTATCACCCGGTGTACCTGTGGTGTTTCTTGTATCACCCGGTGTACCTTTGGTGCCTCTTGTATCACTCGGTGTACCTGTGGTGCCTCTTGTATCACCCGGTGTACCTGTGGTGGCTCTTGTATCACCCGGTGGACCTGTGGTGCCTCTTGTATCACCCGGTGTACCTGTGGTGCCTCTTGTATCACCCGGTGTTTGTGTACTGCCTCTTGTATCACCCGGTGTGCCTGTACTGCCTCTTGTATCACCCGGTGTACCTGTACTCCCTTTTGTATCACCATCGGTGTTTGTGTACTGCCTCTTGTATCACCCGGTGTACCTGTGGTGCCTCTTGTATCACCCGGTGTACCTGTGGTGTCTCTTGTATCACCCCGTGGACCTGTGGTGCCTCTTGTATCACCCGGTGTACCTGTGGTGTCTCTTGTATCACCCGGTGTACCTTTGGTGCCTCTTGTATCACCCGGTGTACCTGTGGTGCCTCTTGTATCACCCGGTGTACCTGTGGTGTCTCTTGTATCACCAGGTGTACCTGTGGTGTCTCTTGTATCACCCGGTGTTTGTGTACTGCCTCTTGTATCACCCGGTGTGCCTGTGGTGTCTCTTGTATCACCCGGTGTACCTGTGGTGCCTCTTGTATCACCCGGTGGACCTGTGGTGGCTCTTGTATCACCCGGTGGACCTGTGGTGCCTCTTGTATCACCCGGTGTACCTGTGGTGGCTCTTGTATCACCCGGTGGACCTGTGGTGCCTCTTGTATCACCCGGTGTACCTGTGGTGGCTCTTGTATCACCCGGTGGACCTGTGGTGCCTCTTGTATCAGCCGGTGTACCTGTGGTGCCTCTTGTATCACCCGGTGTTTGTGTACTGCCTCTTGTATCACCCGGTGTGCCTGTACTGCCTCTTGTATCACCCGGTGTACCTGTACTCCCTCTTGTATCACCATCGGTGTTTGTGTACTGCCTCTTGTATCACCCGGTGTACCTGTACTCCCTCTTGTATCACCATCGGTGTTTGTGTACTGCCTCTTGTATCACCCGGTGTACCTGTGGTGCCTCTTGTATCACCCGGTGTACCTGTGGTGTCTCTTGTATCACCCGGTGTACCTGTGGTGCCTCTTGTATCACCCGGTGTACCTGTGGTGCCTCTTGTAACACCCGGTGTACCTGTGGTGTCTCTTGTATCACCCGGTGTACCTGTGGTGCCTCTTGTATCACCCGGTGGACCTGTGGTGGCTCTTGTATCACCCGGTGGACCTGTGGTGCCTCTTGTATCACCCGGTGTACCTGTGGTGGCTCTTGTATCACCCGGTGGACCTGTGGTGGCTCTTGTATCACCCGGTGTACCTGTGGTGCCTCTTGTATCACCCGGTGTACCTGTGGTGGCTCTTGTATCACCCGGTGGACCTGTGGTGCCTCTTGTATCACCCGGTGTACCTGTGGTGCCTCTTGTATCACCCGGTGTACCTGTGGTGCCTCTTGTATCACCCGGTGTTTGTGTACTGCCTCTTGTATCACCCGGTGTGCCTGTACTGCCTTTTGTATCACCCGGTGTACCTGTACTCCCTTTTGTATCACCCGGTGTTTGTGTACTGCCTCTTGTATCACCCGGTGGACCTGTGGTGGCTCTTGTATCACCCGGTGTACCTGTGGTGCCTCTTGTATCACCCGGTGGACCTGTGGTGCCTCTTGTATCACCCGGTGTACCTGTGGTGCCTCTTGTATCACCCGGTGTACCTGTGGTGGCTCTTGTATCACCCGGTGGACCTGTGGTGCCTCTTGTATCACCCGGTGTACCTGTGGTGGCTCTTGTATCACCCGGTGGACCTGTGGTGCCTCTTGTATCACCCGGTGGACCTGTGGTGCCTCTTGTATCACCCGGTGTACCTGTGGTGCCTCTTGTATCACCCGGTGGACCTGTGGTGCCTCTTGTATCACCCCGTGGACCTGTGGTGCCTCTTGTATCACCCGTGGACCTGTGGTGCCTCTTGTATCACCCGGTGGACCTGTGGTGCCTCTTGTATCACCCGGTGTACCTGTGGTGCCTCTTGTATCACCCGGTGGACCTGTGGTGCCTCTTGTATCACCCGGTGGACCTGTGGTGGCTCTTGTATCACCCGGTGTACCTGTGGTGCCTCTTGTATCACCCGGTGTACCTGTGGTGCCTCTTGTATCACCCGGTGGACCTGTGGTGCCTCTTGTATCACCCGGTGTACCTGTGGTGCCTCTTGTATCACCCGGTGGACCTGTGGTGCCTCTTGTATCACCCGGTGGACCTGTGGTGCCTCTTGTATCACCCGGTGTACCTGTGGTGCCTCTTGTATCACCCCGTGGACCTGTGGTGCCTCTTGTATCACCCGGTGTACCTGTGGTGCCTCTTGTATCACCCGGTGTACCTGTGGTGCCTCTTGTATCACCCGGTGGACCTGTGGTGCCTCTTGTATCACCCGGTGTACCTGTGGTGCCTCTTGTATCACCCGGTGTACCTGTGGTGCCTCTTGTATCACCCGGTGTACCTGTGGTGCCTCTTGTATCACCCGGTGGACCTGTGGTGCCTCTTGTATCACCCGGTGTACCTGTGGTGCCTCTTGTATCACCCGGTGTGTGTGTACTGCCTCTTGTATCACCCGGTGGACCTGTGGTGCCTCTTGTATCACCCGGTGTACCTGTGGTGCCTCTTGTATCACCCGGTGGACCTGTGGTGCCTCTTGTATCACCCGGTGTACCTGTGGTGCCTCTTGTATCACCCGGTGTACCTGTGGTGCCTCTTGTATCACCCGTGGACCTGTGGTGCCTCTTGTATCACCCGGTGTACCTGTGGTGCCTCTTGTATCACCCGGTGTACCTGTGGTGTCTCTTGTATCACCCCGTGGACCTGTGGTGCCTCTTGTATCACCCCGTGGACCTGTGGTGCCTCTTGTATCACCCCGTGGACCTGTGGTGCCTCTTGTATCACCCGGTGTACCTGTGGTGCCTCTTGTATCACCCGGTGTACCTGTGGTGCCTCTTGTATCACCCGGTGGACCTGTGGTGTCTCTTGTATCACCCCGTGGACCTGTGGTGCCTCTTGTATCACCCCGTGGACCTGTGGTGCCTCTTGTATCACCCGGTGGACCTGTGGTGCCTCTTGTATCACCCGGTGTACCTGTGGTGCCTCTTGTATCACCCGGTGTACCTGTGGTGGCTCTTGTATCACCCGATGAACCTGTGGTGCCTCTTGTATCACCCCGTGGACCTGAGGTGCTCTTGTATCACCCGGTGTACCTGTGGTGCCTCTTGTATCACCCGGTGGACCTGTGGTGCCTCTTGTATCACCCGGTGGACCTGTGGTGCCTCTTGTATCACCCGGTGGACCTGTGGTGCCTCTTGTATCACCCGGTGGACCTGTGGTGCCTCTTGTATCACCCGTGGACCTGTGGTGCCTCTTGTATCACCCGGTGGACCTGTGGTGCCTCTTGTATCACCCGGTGTACCTGTGGTGCCTCTTGTATCACCCCGTGGACCTGTGGTGCCTCTTGTATCACCCGGTGGACCTGTGGTGCCACTTGTATCACCCCGTGGACCTGTGGTGCCTCTTGTATCACCCGGTGTACCTGTGGTGCCTCTTGTATCACCCCGTGGACCTGTGGTGCCTCTTGTATCACCCGGTGGACCTGTGGTGCCTCTTGTATCACCCCGTGGACCTGTGGTGCCTCTTGTATCACCCCGTGGACCTGTGGTGCCTCTTGTATCACCTGGTGTACCTGTGGTGCCTTTTGTATCACCTGGTGTACCTGTGGTGGCTCTTGTATCACCCGATGAACCTGTGGTGTCTCTTGTATCACCCCGTGGACCTGTGGTGTCTCTTGTATCACCCGGTGGACCTGTGGTGCCTCTTGTATCACCCGGTGTACCTGTGGTGCCTCTTGTATCACCCGGTGTACCTGTGGTGCCTCTTGTATCACCCGGTGTACCTGTGGTGCCTCTTGTATCACCCGGTGTACCTGTGGTGTCTCTTGTATCACCCCGTGGACCTGTGGTGCCTCTTGTATCACCCGGTGTACCTGTGGTGCCTCTTGTATCACCCGGTGTACCTGTGGTGCCTCTTGTATCACCCGGTGTACCTGTGGTGCCTCTTGTATCACCCGGTGTACCTGTGGTGGCTCTTGTATCACCCCGTGGACCTGTGGTGCCTCTTGTATCACCCGGTGTACCTGTGGTGCCTCTTGTATCACCCCGTGGACCTGTGGTGCCTCTTGTATCACCCCGTGGACCTGTGGTGCCTCTTGTATCACCCGGTGAACCTGTGGTGGCTCTTGTATCACCCGGTGTACCTGTGGTGCCTCTTGTATCACCCCGTGGACCTGTGGTGCCTCTTGTATCACCCGGTGGACCTGTGGTGCCTCTTGTATCACCCGGTGTACCTGTGGTGCCTCTTGTATCACCCCGTGGACCTGTGGTGTCTCTTGTATCACCCCGTGGACCTGTGGTGCCTCTTGTATCACCCGGTGTACCTGTGGTGCCTCTTGTATCACCCCGTGGACCTGTGGTGTCTCTTGTATCACCCCGTGGACCTGTGGTGCCTCTTGTATCACCCGGTGTACCTGTGGTGCCTCTTGTATCACCCCGTGGACCTGTGGTGTCTCTTGTATCACCCGGTGTACCTGTGGTGCCTCTTGTATCACCCCGTGGACCTGTGGTGTCTCTTGTATCACCCGGTGGACCTGTGGTGCCTCTTGTATCACCCCGTGGACCTGTGGTGTCTCTTGTATCACCCGGTGGACCTGTGGTGCCTCTTGTATCACCCCGTGGACCTGTGGTGCCTCTTGTATCACCCCGTGGACCTGTGGTGCCTCTTGTATCACCCCGTGGACCTGTGGTGCCTCTTGTATCACCCGGTGTACCTGTGGTGCCTCTTGTATCACCCGGTGTACCTGTGGTGCCTCTTGTATCACCCGGTGTACCTGTGGTGCCTCTTGTATCACCCGGTGGACCTGTGGTGCCTCTTGTATCACCCCGTGGACCTGTGGTGTCTCTTGTATCACCCGGTGTACCTGTGGTGCCTCTTGTATCACCCCGTGGACCTGTGGTGTCTCTTGTATCACCCGGTGGACCTGTGGTGCCTCTTGTATCACCCCGTGGACCTGTGGTGTCTCTTGTATCACCCGGTGGACCTGTGGTGCCTCTTGTATCACCCCGTGGACCTGTGGTGCCTCTTGTATCACCCCGTGGACCTGTGGTGCCTCTTGTATCACCCCGTGGACCTGTGGTGCCTCTTGTATCACCCGGTGTACCTGTGGTGCCTCTTGTATCACCCGGTGTACCTGTGGTGTCTCTTGTATCACCCGGTGTACCTGTGGTGCCTCTTGTATCACCCGGTGGACCTGTGGTGGCTCTTGTATCACCCGGTGGACCTGTGGTGCCTCTTGTATCACCCGGTGTACCTGTGGTGGCTCTTGTATCACCCGGTGGACCTGTGGTGGCTCTTGTATCACCCGGTGTACCTGTGGTGCCTCTTGTATCACCCGGTGTACCTGTGGTGGCTCTTGTATCACCCGGTGGACCTGTGGTGCCTCTTGTATCACCCGGTGTACCTGTGGTGCCTCTTGTATCACCCGGTGTACCTGTGGTGCCTCTTGTATCACCCGGTGTTTGTGTACTGCCTCTTGTATCACCCGGTGTGCCTGTACTGCCTTTTGTATCACCCGGTGTACCTGTACTCCCATTTGTATCACCCGGTGTTTGTGTACTGCCTCTTGTATCACCCGGTGGACCTGTGGTGGCTCTTGTATCACCCGGTGTACCTGTGGTGCCTCTTGTATCACCCGGTGTTCCTGTACTGTCTCTTGTATCACCCCGTGGACCTGTGGTGCCTCTTGTATCACCCCGTGTACCTGTGGTGCCTCTTGTATCACCCCGTGGACCTGTGGTGCCTCTTGTATCACCCGGTGGACCTGTGGTGCCTCTTGTATCACCCGGTGTACCTGTGGTGCCTCTTGTATCACCCCGTGGACCTGTGGTGTCTCTTGTATCACCCCGTGGACCTGTGGTGCCTCTTGTATCACCCGGTGTACCTGTGGTGTCTCTTGTATCACCCCGTGGACCTGTGGTGCCTCTTGTATCACCTGGTGTACCTGTGGTGCCTCTTGTATCACCCCGTGGACCTGTGGTGCCTCTTGTATCACCTGGTGTACCTGTGGTGCCTCTTGTATCACCCGGTGTACCTGTGGTGCCTCTTGTATCACCCGGTGTACCTGTGGTGCCTCTTGTATCACCCGGTGTACCTGTGGTGGCTCTTGTATCACCCCGTGGACCTGTGGTGCCTCTTGTATCAACTGGTGTACCTGTGGTGCCTCTTGTATCACCCCGTGGACCTGTGGTGCCTCTTGTATCACCCCATGGACCTGTGGTGCCTCTTGTATCACCCGGTGAACCTGTACTGGCTCTTGTATCACCCGGTGTTCCTGTACTGCCTCTTGTATCACCCCGTGGACCTGTGGTGCCTCTTGTATCACCCGGTGGACCTGTGGTGCCTCTTGTATCACCCGGTGTACCTGTGGTGCCTCTTGTATCACCCGGTGGACCTGTGGTGTCTCTTGTATCACCCCGTGGACCTGTGGTGCCTCTTGTATCACCCGGTGTACCTGTGGTGCCTCTTGTATCACCCCGTGGACCTGTGGTGTCTCTTGTATCACCCCGTGGACCTGTGGTGTCTCTTGTATCACCCGGTGTACCTGTGGTGCCTCTTGTATCACCCCGTGGACCTGTGGTGTCTCTTGTATCACCCGGTGTACCTGTGGTGCCTCTTGTATCACCCCGTGGACCTGTGGTGTCTCTTGTATCACCCGGTGGACCTGTGGTGCCTCTTGTATCACCCCGTGGACCTGTGGTGTCTCTTGTATCACCCCGTGGACCTGTGGTGCCTCTTGTATCACCCCGTGGACCTGTGGTGCCTCTTGTATCACCCCGTGGACCTGTGGTGCCTCTTGTATCACCCCGTGGACCTGTGGTGCCTCTTGTATCACCCGGTGTACCTGTGGTGCCTCTTGTATCACCCGGTGGACCTGTGGTGTCTCTTGTATCACCCGGTGGACCTGTGGTGCCTCTTGTATCACCCGGTGGACCTGTGGTGCCTCTTGTATCACCCGGTGTACCTGTGGTGCCTCTTGTATCACCCGGTGTACCTGTGGTGCCTCTTGTATCACCCCGTGGACCTGTGGTGCCTCTTGTATCACCCCGTGGACCTGTGGTGCCTCTTGTATCACCTGGTGTACCTGTGGTGCCTCTTGTATCACCCGGTGGACCTGTGGTGCCTCTTGTATCACCCCATGGACCTGTGGTGCCTCTTGTATCACCCGGTGAACCTGTACTGGCTCTTGTATCACCCGGTGTTCCTGTACTGCCTCTTGTATCACCCCGTGGACCTGTGGTGCCTCTTGTATCACCCGGTGGACCTGTGGTGCCTCTTGTATCACCCGGTGTACCTGTGGTGCCTCTTGTATCACCCCGTGGACCTGTGGTGTCTCTTGTATCACCCCGTGGACCTGTGGTGCCTCTTGTATCACCCGGTGTACCTGTGGTGCCTCTTGTATCACCCCGTGGACCTGTGGTGTCTCTTGTATCACCCCGTGGACCTGTGGTGTCTCTTGTATCACCTGGTGTACCTGTGGTGCCTCTTGTATCACCCCGTGGACCTGTGGTGTCTCTTGTATCACCCGGTGTACCTGTGGTGCCTCTTGTATCACCCCGTGGACCTGTGGTGTCTCTTGTACCACCCGGTGGACCTGTGGTGCCTCTTGTATCACCCCGTGGACCTGTGGTGTCTCTTGTATCACCCGGTGGACCTGTGGTGCCTCTTGTATCACCCCGTGGACCTGTGGTGCCTCTTGTATCACCCCGTGGACCTGTGGTGCCTCTTGTATCACCCCGTGGACCTGTGGTGCCTCTTGTATCACCCTGTGTACCTGTGGTGCCTCTTGTATCACCCCGTGGACCTGTGGTGTCTCTTGTATCACCCCGTGGACCTGTGGTGTCTCTTGTATCACCCCGTGGACCTGTGGTGCCTCTTGTATCACCCGGTGTACCTGTGGTGCCTCTTGTATCACCCGGTGTACCTGTGGTGCCTCTTGTATCACCCCGTGGACCTGTTGTGCCTGTTGTATCACCCCGTGGGCCTGTGGTGCCTCTTGTATCACCTGGTGTACCTGTGGTGCCTCTTGTATCACCCGGTGTACCTGTGGTGCCTCTTGTATCACCCGGTGTACCTGTGGTGCCTCTTGTATCACCCGGTGAACCTGTACTGTAGGGAGTGACAGTTTTGCAAAAGTTTTCAAAATCTAATTGCTTGGGTTGGATTATTTGTCTATCGGCCACGCTAATTCCGAATATGTTTGAGTTTTTTACATCATTGCATTAGAAGGTTTGTGGATACTTTTGGGTTTGGTATGAAAAACGCGAAAAAACTGTAAATAATAAAGGGACTGGCAATGTGGCACAACCTGTTAAAATCAAGTTATTGAATTGGATTATTCGACTACTGTGTACACTGGTTCATAATGTGCTATTGTTTTACAACTCAATGCGCTACAAATTATGCCGATATTTTTGCTGCAAGTCACCACATACGTATATTTCGAAAACCAGGGCCCAATATTACCAACGGTGTGGATAGATTCCGTGGAATGAATTCAGGACATTCCCGCTCATGGAACATTACCAAACTCCGTATATGTGCCAATGGCAGGCCAATGGCAATATTTACATAGTTTGTTGAGGCTCCCTGGACGGGAATGCCCTGAATTTATTCCACGGAATCTATTCACGCCGTTGGTAATATTCGTCCCAGGACTGATCAACGATTTCAGCCCAAGTAGCTTGACTTGGACAGTTTAGGACAAAATCTCGGTCCGTACTTTTGAATAAAATATTGTTCAATAGGTGGTGATATTGAAGTGCTGAAAGTTGTTTTTTCTGTGTTGTTTTGTAGTTAGTTCAAAGGGCCGCCACCAAGATGGGTCGTCCTAAGATTAGCAACACTCAGCTGCGCCAGGGTAACGATAAGGTGTTCGGGGTTCGGATGCCTCTGCCATCTAACAAGTTGCCTCTGAACAAGGAAGTTGGAAGTGCCCTGGCTTATGAAGCAGAAAACGAGAGGTTAAGGAGAAGAACAAATGCTTTTGATTATATGGATGCCACCAACAAGGTGACTGAGAAGGTACTGGATGTGTATAGGAAGTGATTATTAATCACTATCTTCTTCCTGATCACTGTCATCCACTGCCGACACTTTACACGACATCCTCTCCATCTCCTCCTTACTCTTTGACCTCATCTTCTCAGTTTTCCTCTCTTCCTCAGCCCTTTTCTTTGCCCTCTTCGCTTCCTTCTCCCTCTCTTCTTTCAGCTTGGCAGTCACAATTTTGTCAACGCCATCAATGCAGCCCTCCCTTCCCGGTTTCCTCTGGGCTGCCAGGAAGCTTTTCTCTCGTTCGTGCACTTTGCTGTCGTCTGCCACATCAAACAACTTCTCAGCTATATCCTCGAACCTTATCTTCAGCTTCCCGTTCTTCGTTTTCTTCCTTTTCTGTTTCTGTCCATTTCCCTTCATCATCATCGTCTCCCTCCGCATCCTCCACAGGTCGTGGACTCTCATTTTCACCCTGATTTCAGAGATAGTGGGGACAGTGGCCTTCCTATACACATCCAGTACCTTCTCAGTCACCTTGTTGGTGGCATCCATATAATCAAAAGCATTTGTTCTTCTCCTTAACCTCTCGTTTTCTGCTTCATAATCCAGGGCACTTCCAACTTCCTTGTTCAGAGGCAACTTGTTAGATGGCAGAGGCATCCGAACCCCGAACACCTTATCGTTACC
Organism: Homarus gammarus; assembly: GCA_958450375.1. Classification (NCBI taxonomy): domain Eukaryota; kingdom Metazoa; phylum Arthropoda; class Malacostraca; order Decapoda; family Nephropidae; genus Homarus; species Homarus gammarus. The sequence continues at coordinate 810,693 of CAUDMG010003421.1, read as the reverse complement.
CTGGCGCAGCTGAGTGTTGCTAATCTTAGGACGACCCATCTTGGTGGCGGCCCTTTGAACTAACTGCAAAACAACACAGAAAAAACAACTTTCAGCACTTCAATATCACCACCTATTGAACAATATTTTATTCAAAAGTACGGACTGAGATTTTGTCCTTAACTGTCCAAGTCAAGCTACCTGGGCTGAATTCGTTGATCAGTCCTGGGACGAATATTACCAACGGCGTGAATAGATTCCGTGGAATAAATTCAGGGCATTCCCGTCCAGGGAGCCTCAACAAACTCTGTAAATATTGCCATTGGCCTACCATTGGCACATATACGGAGTTTGGTAATGTTCCATGAGCGGGAATGTCCTGAATTCATTCCACGGAATCTATCCACGCCGTTGGTAATATTGGGCCCTGGTTTTCGAAATATACGTATGTGGTGACTTGCAGCAAAAATATCGGCATAATTTGTAGCGCATTGAGTTGTAAAACAATAGCATATTATGAACCAGTGTACACAGTAGTCGAATAATCCAATTCAATAACTTGATTTTAACAGGTTGTGCCACATTGCCAGTCCCTTTATTATTTACAGTTTTTTCGCGTTTTTCATGCCAAACCCAAAAGTATCCACAAACCTTTTAATGCAATGATGTAAAAAACTCAAACATATTCGGAATTAGCGTGGCCGATAGACAAATAATCCAACCCAAGCAATTAGATTTTGAAAACTTTTGCAAAACTGTCACTCCCTACTGTACTGCCTCTTGTATCTTCCGTTGTACCTGTACTGCCTCTTGTATCACCCGGTGTGTGTGTACTGCCTCTTGTATCACCCGGTGTGTGTGTACTGCCTCTTGTATCACCTGGTGTGTGTGTACTGCCTCTTGTATCACCCGGTGTGTGTGTACTGCCTCTTTTATCACCCAGTGTGTGTTAGTGCCTCTTGTATCACCCGGTGTACCTCTACTCCGTTTTGTATCACCCGGTGTTTGTGTACTGCCTCTTGTATCACCCGGTGTGTGTGTACTGCCTCTTGTATCACCCGGTGTACCTCTACTCCCTCTTGTATCACCCGGTGTACCTGTACTGGCTCTTGTATCACCAGGTGTGTGTGTACTGCCTCTTGTTTCACCCGGTGTGTGTGTGTACTGCCTCTTGTATCACCCGGTGTGTGTGTGTACTGCCTCTTGTATCACCCGGTGTGTGTGTACTGCCTCTTGTATCACCCGGTGTGTGTGTGTAGTGGCTCTTGTATCACCAGGTGTGTGTGTACTGCCTCTTGTATCACCCGGTGTACCTGCAATGCATTATGTATCACCCGGTGTACCTTTACTGCCTCTTGTTTCACCCGGTGTTCCTGCAATGCCTTTTGTATCACCCGGTGTACCTGTACTCCTTCTTGCATTACACGGTGTGTGTTTACTGCCTCTTGTATCACCCGGTGTTCCTGTACTGCCTCTTGTATCACCCGGTGTACCTGTACTGCCTCTTGTATCACCCGGTGTACCTGTACTGCCTCTTGTTTCACCCGGTGTACCTGTACTGCCTCTTGTATCACCCGGTGTATCTGTAATGCCTTTTGTATCACCCGGTGTACCTGTACTGCCTCTTGTATCACCCGGTGTACCTCTACTGCCTCTTGTATCACCCGGTGTACTTGTACTCCCTCTTGTATCACTCAGTGTATCTGTACTGCCTCTTGCATCACCCGGTGTACCTGTACTGCCTATTGTGTCACGCGGTGTACCTGTACTGCCTCTTGTATCACCCGGTGTATCTGTAATGCCTTTTGTATCACCCGGTGTACCTGTACTGCCTTTTGTATCACCTGGTGTACCTGTACTGTCTCTTGTATCACCCGGTGTTCCTGTACTCCCTCTTGTATCACCCGGTGTGTGTGTACTGCCTCTTGTATCACCCGGTGTGTGTGTACTGCCTCTTGTATCACCCGGTGTGTGTTCTGCCTCTTTTATCACCCAGTGTGTGTGTACTGGCTCTTGTATCACCCGGTGTACCTGTACTCCGTTTTGTATCACCCGGTGTGTGTGTAGTGCCTCTTGCATCACCCGGTGTGTGTGTGTACTGCCTCTTGTATCACCCGGTGTGTGTGTACTGCCTCTTGTATCACCCCGTGTGTGTGTACTGCCTCTTGTATCACTCGGTGTGCGTGTACTGCCTCTTGTATCACCCGGTGTGTGTGTACTGCCTCTTGTATCACTCGGTGTGAGTGTACTGCCTCTTGTATCACCCGGTGTGTGTGTACTGCCTCTTGTATCACCCGGTGTGTGTGTACTGCCTCTTGTATCACTCGGTGTGCGTGTACTGCCTCTTGTATCACCCGGTGTGTGTGTACTGCCTCTTGTATCACTCGGTGTGCGTGTACTGCCTCTTGTATCACCCGGTGTGTGTGTACTGCCTCTTGTATCACCCGGTGTGTGTGTACTGCCTCTTGTATAACCCGGTGTGTGTGTACTGCCTCTTGTATCACTCGGTGTGCGTGTACTGCCTCTTGTATCACCCGGTGTGTGTGTACTGCCTCTTGTATCACTCGGTGTGCGTTTACTGCCTCTTGTATCACCCGGTGTGTGTGTACTGCCTCTTGTATCACTCGGTGTGTGTGTACTGCCTCTTGTATCACCCGGTGTGTGTGTACTGCCTCTTTTATTACTCGGTGTGCCTGTACTGCCTCTTGTATAATAATAATAATAATAATAATAATAATAATTAACGGTTTATTGAAAGAGCTTGGCAGCCAGAAGGCTGAAAATATACAGTTACATATTTCGGGAATGGGTTTCGAATTATAAATAATATACAAGTAACATAAGTGATACAAATATGATATATAATAGCTAGATGGGGAAAAGCTCAAACTACAGTGCATTTCAACATAGTGACACGTGCAAGAACTAGTATTTACTGGGAGTGAATACTGTTACGAACCCCTCCACCGATTGTCATGATCTACCTACCCAGCACTACGAACCACGCCATCTATTGTCCTGATCTACCTACCCAGCACCACGAGCAACGCCATCTAGGGACGAGACACGAGTATGACTCGTCTTAGTTACCACTCCGGGGTTTTCCTTCTCCATATCCTGGTTGTTGCGTCACTTCCTCCAAGTCTTCTTTGTCAGCTCGAATTCGAGGAGAAAGCACTTGGCTCTGGGAAGTGACCACAGGATCACCTATCCTGGAAACCTACGGCACAGTGACTACCTATCGTCTTCTACAATACTCAGCCTTACTCGTCAGCCATCTCGGCTCCTCACTTAAGTATTTGTAATCTTGTATTGCCTCTCCCACCTCCACCTTGCTTCACGATTGTTTTATGTTGTATTAATATGTATATACTGTTAATGTTTAGGTTAAGTATGGTTAAGGGTAATTTATAGGAAGCTGATTATTTTGTTAAGGAATTCATGGTACTTTATTATACACAACGAAAGCTCTCATCCTTTGTCTACCCTTTTATAGTCCAATTGTCTTTGTTTTTTTTTTTTTTGTTGTTACCTGTTGGGATCTGGGTAGACGTATAACTATATTCTAAATCCCCAACTCGTAACAATACACTGGTCTATTACAAGTTATTGATAATTTTTACAATGGTTGGGACTGGGCTGTTCTTATAGCGATCAGTTCGTGCACGTATGGGCTGGATGCGGTTGTGGTGTCGAACAGCAATTCTCGGGCTAGGGATCTCAGGTGGTAGTAGTAGGAGTAGAAGCCGGTGTGTATGTGTGTACTGCCTCTTGTATCACCCGGTGTGTGTGTACTGCCTCTTGTATCACCCGGTGTGTGTGTACTGCCTCTTGTATCACTCGGTGTGCCTGTACTGCCTCTTGTATCGCCCGGTGTACCTGTACTCCCTCTTGTATCACCATTGGTGGTTGTGTACTGACTCTTGTATCACCTGGTGTACCTGTGGTGCGTCTTGTATCACTCGGTGCGTGTGTACTGCCTCTTGTATCACCTGGTGTGTGTGTGTACTTCTTGTATCACCCGGTGTACCTGTACTGGCTCTTGTATCACCCGGTGTACCTGTACTGGCTCTTGTATCACCCGGTCTATCTGTACTCCTTCTTGTTTCACCCGGTATACCTGCACTGCATCTTGTATCACCCGGTGTACCTGTAGTCCCTCTTGAATCAGCCGGTGTACGTGTACTGCCTCTTGTATCACCCGCTGTGTATGTACTTCATCTTGTATCAGCCAGTATACCTGTACTGGTACTTGTATCACTCGGTCTACTTGTACTCCTTCTTGTTTCACCCGGTGTACCTGCACTGCATCTTGTATCACCTGGTGTATCTATATTCCCCCCGTATCACCCGGTGTACCAGTACTCCCTCTTGAATCAGCCGATGTGTGTGTACTCCCTCTTGTATTACCCAGTGTACATATATTCCCTCTGTCTCACCCGGTGTACCTTTATTCTCTCTTGTATCACCCGGTGTGTGTGTACTCTCTCTTGTGTCACTCGGTGTGTATGTACTCCATCTTGTATCACCCGGTGTACCTGTTCTGGCTCTTGCATCACCCGGTCTACCTGTACTCCTTGATTCATCTGGTGTACCTATACTCCCTCTTGTATCACCTGGTGTGTGTGTAATCCCTCTTGTATAACCCGGTGTGTGTATACTGCCTCTTGTATCACCCGGTGTACCTATATTCCCTCCTGTATCACCCGGTGGACCTGTACTGCCTATTGTATCACCCGGTGTGTGTGTGTGTACTCCGTCTTGTATCACCCGGTGTGTGTGTGTGTGTGTGTACTGCCTCTTGTATCACCGGGTGTACCTATATTCCTTCCTGTATCACCCGGTGTACCTGTACTGGGCTCTTGTATCACCCGGTCTACCTGTACTCCTTCTTGTTTCACCTTGTGTGTCTTTTTCCTTCTCCGTTTCTCAACCTTTACGACTTCAGAAAATTAATTATCATATCCGGCAACAGATGGGTCGTGTAACAGGGAGTGAATATGGTCTGATAAAACGTACGGTACCAGTGTCGTCAGGGTAAACGAATATTAACTTCAATAAAGAATCTAGATCCATGTAGCCATAAGCTGTGATATATCTCAATTTGTGTAATAAATCTATATATTTATAATAATATATAGCATATATTACATATATATGGATTTTAATTTGTCGTTTAAAATCAGCGTTATTTAGGGACCAGCTCAAGCGTCCTCACCGCCACTTCATATAATAAGTTCCATCGTTGGTTTCATGGGGAATCTCGTTTATATGATTTAAATGATAAGAATAATGACCATACACATAATCTTCGAGGTGGACAGTTTCACACACATGCTAATTAAGGATATGGATTAAAAAAAACTGTAAATCGGATTAAATGATGTTAATTAATGACTTGATATAATTTCATTCATAATAATTTCGCTAATTAATATAATCGTGTGTTTTACAAACCATGGTTTTACATTTACTAGTTAGAATCAATCTTTTGGGGTATTTAAACCCATTACATGCCAGTCTGAAGGAAAAAAAGACCTACAGTATTAAACTTTTTTTTTGTGAAATATTTGATAATGTTGACTTGGTTCAAAATGTCACACTACGCCAGGGACGGGGAACAGTCAGCCTCGACCATATTTGAATTCAGTCTCTCTCAAAGGGACCGTTTGACGATTTTTTTTTTAAATATCACTTTGATCTTTTTTCTTTCTTTTTTTTTTACAATGTTTCTTTACTCTTATTGTGCATGCACGAAGTTTCAGCTCGTTTGAGAAATATAATTACGCTAAAATACAAACAAAAAACAACAACAACGTACTTTCTGCTTCATTTACTAAGTCGTGCCCAGCTTAGATAGTGTGAGTACCATAGCCGCGGGGATTATTGCAGCAACGAAATGAAAACAAACTGTATATTCCTGACAGACTCGCGTCTTATTTCAGAGGGGAATATTCATCTTATCACACACTATCGTACATCGTGTTACTACAGCCAGTGTCAATGTAAACATTCTCCTGTTTTTCAATTATTGCTTACTCTCAGTTTCTCCACAAGTTTATCCACCTTACTCTTAATTAACTTACTCTCCCGTTTATCAATTATTGCCTACTCTCAGCTTCTCCACACGTATATCATTTATTGCTCACTCTGGATATCTCACGTTTATCAGTTATTGAATAGAAAAATAATTATGTGATAGAGAAAGTAGTTGTAAAAGCTGTACAACCTTGAGTCTGCTATAATAAATATGAAAGAAGAAGAAGAAGTCACAACAACCACAAAAGAGTTAGTTCACCCCCTAATAACATAAATATTATGCCATAAACCAAATCCTTCATGTTACATTAAGGTCGTAACCCCTGTGTGTGTGTGTGTGTGTGTGTGTGTGTGTGTGTGTGTGTGTGAAGTATTGTAAATTACTGCCTCAAGTTTGTTTTTCTGAGTTATCGTGGCGAAATTCAGCCAATTAAAGATTTATTCATGCATTTATGCATAGATAGATAGATAGATAGATACATGCATACATACATACATAGGAATTTTATGAGGGGGGGGGGGACACTCACCCAGGGAGAGAGAGAGAGAGAACTTCAGTTGACCACGACTAATGCATTCCATGAAACCGATCCATTAAGCTGTAACTACATCTTACCTGTACCTGTTACGGTCTAGAGGTGTGTGTGTGTGTGTGTGTGTGTGTGTGTGTGTGTGTGTGTGATTTTTGTTTTATTCACAAACGAATTTATTTGGGATTGACTTAATGAATGGAAACTTGAGCTTTGTTAAGATTTCTTGTTGTATTATGTGTGTCTGTCGCTGTGTGCACGCGCGCACACACGAAGGTTAAAGGTAAATCAAACACGACAACGTTAACTCCGTAGACTTTGTGGTATGTGTGATATTAAGATACAGATACTGTACATAGGTTACTTAACTTACAAATAGAGAGAGAGAGAGAGAGAGATAAAAACGGTATGGCTGATTAGAACATGAAAACACTTTGTGTATCGTAACAAAGTCTACTGTGTTATTCTGCCTTGCTTACTTGTTGCTCGTGAGATGGTGGTTATGTTGAAAGATAAAACTGTCTGCAGGAATTATGCTAAAAATATATGATATTTACACTTTTTATTTCATTTACAGATTGTTTCTGTCATATGTGCATATGAAAATATTAGTTTAAAAATACACTCAGACTTATAGACAGTCTGTCACCCTGTTGTGTATGTGATGCCTTGTTGGGGATGGGAACCGTCGTAGCAGCCACCATCTGTTACAATATTAAGGATGAATGAGTGACTACGAGTGAAGGGAGAATGTGTGTGTTGATTCCAGACGTTTTGCTTTATAGTGAGAAAAGACTTGAGTACGCAATAAAATACAGACACAAACACACATCACATACACATACAAACGCACACACCCACACTTTTACAAAGTGTTTATTTACAAAACCAATCCCGAATTTACAAGTGAAGTCATACACGTGTTTTGTTACCTGTGTCTCACCTGTGTCGTGGCAGATGAGGCGCTGACCCCGGGGTGTAATGTTGGTGGTGGTGTTGTCACACACATACTAACATGCTCCCTCCCTCCCTCCTTCCATCGTCACTCCCTCTCACTCTCTCTCACACCCGCGCATGTGCACTATACTCTCACGTTAAGTCACTCACCTCACCTGATGGGAGTGAGGGAGATGGAAAAAAGGAAGTAAAGGCGATGATGCTAAAGGATGATACTACTACTACTACTACTACTACTACTACTACTACTACTACTACTAATAATAATAATAATAATAATAATAATAATAATAATAATAATAATTACACTGGTCAACAAAGTTTTTGTTGCATTGCTATAAACACTTGATTCTACCTAATTTGGGTGTGCTGATCTCATATCTGAAGTTGGTTTCTTTCTGTAAGCTCTAGTTTTTTTGCAATCAAGGTATTTTGAAATTTCAAAATTTCGTCTTCGTCTTATTGACCTCGTCGTCTATCTTGAAAAATATGTCATTAAACTGTCATTAAATTAGCTGGGTAATAAACAATAAAATATTACATATTCTAAATTTATTCAACAACACAATTTGAAACATGTTCCATCTAAAACAAAGGTTGAAATTTGTATAAAACTCATTGTTAGGTAAGAAATTTGTTACTATGAGGAGACAAAGCCCAATCACATTTTAGCCAGGTAGGAATTTGCGCTTGAAGCTCTTGCGTTTGTGAAATGTCTCAGGGCACTCTCGTTTAATGCTCCAGCAGTAGTCTGCCATCATATGTTTGTCCCATCTCCCTTGGTAGCGGTCTTCCATGGTCTTGAGATCCTGATGAAACCGCTCGCCTTGCTCGTCACTTACTGCCCCTAGGTTCTCAGGGAATCTATCAAGATGACTATATAGGAAATGGAGTTTGACACTCATATTGCATCCAAGGTCATGAAAGGCTGACAACATGGTTGCTACAAGGGTTTCATAGTTGTCAGCCTTTTTATTACCAAGAAAGTTTTCCATTACCGCCACAAATGAAAGCCATGCACCCCTTTCCTTGTCGTCCATCTTTCTGACAAAGTCTTGATCACGTACAAGTGCACGAATTTGTGGTCCATCAAACACACCTGCCTTCATCTTCTCAAATGACAAAGCAGGGTGAGCAGAGACTATGTGTTGGAAGCATTCACCATCAGTATTTAATGCTCTGACAAACTGTTTCATCAGGCCCAGCTTGATATGGAGAGGAGGAAATATGATCTTTTCTCGACTGACGATTGGATCATTGACAATGTTTGGCATACCAGCTTCCAGAGTCTCACGTAAGGGCCACTCCTTCAGGTTCCAATGCCTGTCTCTAGCTCGGCTGTCCCACATGCAAAGAAAGCAGGGATACTTTGTAAATCCTCTTTGTTGGCCAAGAAGGAAGTTCACCATTTTGAGGTCAACACAAATTGTCCAGTTGTGCTCATGGTATTTTAGCAGGTGAATCACAGTTTTTATGTCATTATACTCCTCTCGTAAGCACACAGAATGACCCACTGGAACAGCTGCATAGACATTACCATTATGTAGTAGCACACACTTCAGGCTACGCTTACAACTATCTAGAAATAATCGCCAGTCATTTGGACTATACAATGGAATCCCTAATTCCTGGAGAAGACCCGGGATATTATGACAGTAAACAAACTTATTCTCCTCTGTAAAGAATGGCACAAAATCCTGTTCCCGCTTTCTGAAGTCTGAAACTTTTGTGGTCTGGTTCAGTAGAGCCTTTTCTTGCAACCTAGAAGCTAGAACTTCTGCTGCATTTTTGGAGAGACCCAAATCACGCACAAGGTCATTCAGCTCTGGCTGACTAAACTTCTGAGGGGTTGATGACTCTGGTGTACCATCAGAAGAATCGTCGGAATCTGCAAGTATTTCTTGAGTTTCATGTTCACTCTCTTGGTCTTTGTCGCTTCCCTCCTCTTCAGCTGGAGACAACCCATTAAAAACTGGAACTGGTAGCTCATCAGAGTGCAAAGTAGGTCGAATTGCTGAAGGGATACTAGGATACGATATTTTATGTCTGTTTTTCTTGCCAACACCCTTCGTATTGATCAGACAAAAATAGCAGTCAGTTGTGTGGTCCTTCGGTTCTCGCCAGGTCATGGGAATTCCGAACGGTAAGCCCTTACGTTTTCCTTTTGTCCAGTCACGCAGCATTTCTTCGCAGTTATGACACACAGCATGTGGAGCCCATTTTTTGTCTTGGTCGCCAAGAGTAAGTCCGAAGTACGCTTTATAGCCGCGCCTCACAAACGATGTTATATTGCGCCTCTGACGAATAAGCGTGAAGTATCCACAAATATAACAGAAGGCATCAGGTTTGTTCACACATTGATTTCTCTTTGTAGCCATGACCAAATCTGAAAGAAAAAACAGACAAAATTATATCTCCCTATTGAAACCATAATCGTGTAATTAATTAATTTGACCGCAAACGGCTAGAATGTAAAACCTCAAATTACATGAAAACTGGAGCATGCAGAACAAAACTGGTTTCAAATATGAAATCAGCAGATCAAAAATGGTAAGAAACAGTAAAGAAATCTCATGCAACTGGGAATTATAAAAAATTTGTTGTCCTGTGTTATTATTGATTTATAAAAGTATCCGGGAGTAAATCGATCTCCTTCAGAGTATTGCCAGTGCCTGCCAACACCAGAACCTTTCCGAACATGGTGAGACGTCCTCGATGCTGAAGTACACATTTAGACTGCAGGGAGAGGCGCGGGGCTGACTGACAGCTTCCACATTGTTCCTGGCTGTCATTCTTGCAGGTGGATGGTGTTTGAACGTTTTGATGACTGAACGAACGTAGACCTACATGTTCTCGATTAGCCAGTCTTATCCTCAGAATGATAGGCACAGGACCTTCCCCAGTACGAACAGTAACACAGGCGCCTTTGTCGAAGGTAGGTGGGTGTGTAAAATAATAATAATAACAATAATAATAATTAACGGTTTATTGAAAGAGCATGGCAGCCGGAAGGCTGAAAATATGCAGTTACATAATTGGGGATTGGGTCTCTTGGTTTACAAATAATATACAAGTAAAATAAGTGATACAAATATGATATATAATAACTAGGTGGGGAAAAGGTTATAATACAGGGCATTTCAACATAGTGACAGTGCATAAAGGTAAGATTGACTGGGAGTGAATACACTGGTTGATTACAAGTTATTGATAATTTTTACAATGGTTGGGACTGGGCTGTTCTTATAGCGATCAGTTCGTGCTCGTATGGGCTGGATGCGGTTGTGGTGTTGAACAGCAATTCTTGGACGAGGGATCTCGGGTGGTAGTAGGAGCCGGTGTCGAGGATGGTGAAGAAGCTTTTCACCTACTTTTCAGATGAGGTCGTGGTAATGGTCAGAGAGAGCCGAGAGGGTCAGTGTGTAGAGCGCTTCTTGATATGTGGAGTAGGAAGGGGAGAGAATAATCTTGCATGTCCTCTTTTGCACTTTTCCAAGGTGTTTACGTTGTGTGGTATTTAGGGAGGAAGACCAGGCAGGGGAGGCATAGGTGAGCTTGGGAAGTGTGAATATTGAGTAAACACTGAGGAGCTCATGTGTGTGTGTGTGTGTGTGTGTGTGTGTGTGTGTGTGTGTGTAGGGAGGGGGTAGGTACAGTAATCGACCCGGCTCCATCACTCAGACAATAGTTCATTATGAGCATGGTCTCCCACATTACACACACATACTGGACCTTGATCTGACACTTCAGTCAACTTCCTCCTTCAATCTTCGTCCTCGTCCTCCTCCCCCCCCCCCCTCCCCTCCTGTACTGATCACCACCGCCGTGTCTTCCTCAGTTCTCAAGCATTACTATTGTTCGGTCTTGCTGACACGTCCAGACACCTGAACACGTCTAGTCGTTGTCGCTGATAAACTTCAGCACACTTCGCTACTCATGCCCTCTGTGTCAGGTTATTACCGACAGAGTGAAATTCCTCTTGTGTTAGGAGCTGTTGTTGAAAGTTGTAAGTTATTATTGTCTGTTATTCATTAAATTATGTTGTCGGTTGGGTAAGACTTGCATTTGATGTGGACATAATATATAACTCATAAAATACGTCTCCCCCTCTCTCTCTCTCTCTCTCTCTCTCTCTCTCTCTCTCTCTCTCTCTCTCTCTCTCTCTCTCTCTCTCTCTCTCTCTCTCTCGCGAGGCACGGTAATGAATGATTAATACTTGTTTTACGGTGTTTATCTTTAAAGACATTTTGAGATATCTTTGCTCCAAGTCACCTGTGATATACGAAAGGAATATATACGATTTGGCATAATGGGGAGAACCTCGATAATGTATTAAAAGGTCGGGAGTTTGTAATGGCCCCTGTCTCATTGTCATGGGTTGAGTTAGGCTTACCCAGGCAACCAACTCCAAAGTTTGTTTTACCAGAGATAAGACGCCCGGCTAGGCATAACTGGGACATGTATTTTTCAATTAGTATATGTTAGCCAGCCTTTTGGGGGGTGGGCAGTGAAACAGTGTTGTACTGTTCATCGCTTCACACCCAAAAACCTCATTTTAAGTCGTATTCCCTGAGCCATGGGTTAGTTAAGACGTCGTCTCCATCCTCTCCCTCCTGAAAGGGGGCGGGACACCACACCACACAGAGTCCTCCACCGCCACTCCGTCCTGTGAACCGTCGTCGACACGAGACTAAGCGTGTTAACCTAGGTTGTTATCCCCGTGGAAATATCACGTGTGGATGCCTGGTTGCGACAAGAGCACTCCAGGCTGGCCTATCAAACCTACAGTAAATGGTTAATTAATTCACGCTTACAGAGTTCTCCTGCACGACACCCGTCTACAGTGACCGTGATCGACACGAGACTAAGTGTGTTAACCTAGGTTTGAAGAATTAAGGCTCTGTTAAGTCATACCCACAGTAGAGTAATCACATGTGTCCCCAAGTTGGAAATTCCCTGTTTTAGAAGATTAATTTTATTACAGCGTGAACGTGAGTGAATCATATATCCATGCAAATTGTAAATCATTGTATGGAAGCTTGAGAAATAAATGTAAGTGCAATTATCTGCCCGTATCTGTGATCCTATCTTATTATTACTAAAGGTAATGACTGATTGGTTATGACAAAGTATAACCAATAACTTAGATGGATGTTGAAAATTAAATGAATTCATTAAATCATCATTTATCAAGTATAAATCATGGAATGTCGAGTGGTGGAGTGAACTTCTACGTAGATACGCCATAATCTCCTGTAAGTAACCAGTGTGAAGGTATCGAACTCTACGGTAAGAAATAAGAAATACGACATATTATTATCTTTATATAATATAATCCACTCATACTACCACCAACTCATACTAAAACCATGACACTCATCAACAGAAAGTATTATATAAATGGGTTACTTACATCTGATTTATATTCAGATTTACCACCTGTAACTTTCCACTGGCTATGAGGTGACATGTTCAATGCACGTGATAAGGTGTGCCCACAGGAAGCTGCGTCATACTATGCTGAGTAAAGGCATAAGTAGCCGGCTCTCTGGCCACCTAAAGCGGGCAGTAGTTTGATATCCTTGATTAAAGGAAGACGTTATTTGAGAGCCGCAGTGGATGGCTCCGTCTTCCCTCGAGGGGGAACGACGTACCCATACCGTTCTCCCTCGATGGGTACACTACTCAAAGTAACACTCCCAAACTTACATCAAACGGACGATATATCAGTATACGTCCCTTTCTCTCTCTTCAAGCTCATAGATAGCGGAAGATACGGTGATCGACACATCAGGAATTGCAGCTCGTGTGAGTACGAAAACGACATATCAGTCTACGTACCAAGGCGTCGGTGTTTTGTGAAACTAGAAAAACAAACACCCTACAGTGACACGTTACAAACAATATCCGAGTGTTAAGAATATCCCGTATTGAGACGATAGTAAGTGAGTGCTTCTCATTCTATCTGTACAGCTGTTGTAGTTTCACGATCGTTGATTGCAGTATTTCCAGTGTCATCAGACAGTCCCCGCTATATACGGGATTGCAGAAGATTTGACATTCAGTGGAGGCGACATCGTATCAGCGCATAGCCTACAGTGGGAGGGAAGATTGACATCACCCACACGCCGACACCCACCCCACAACAGATAGCAGCTAGACGGATCGTGTTTTCTATACAGACGCCCTAACTCCTGTAATAGGTTTTTAAAGAGTAAAATACTTTATACACAGTGAAACTCTATAGCTTCTCATGTGATTGTTACAACTATCAGTCATAACACCAGGTGACCCATACCAACTCCCTCCCCTGAACCCTCCTCCCCACCGGAATATCAACAAGTTCTCGCCAGAAGTTACTATTTCATTTGGGAAAGGAATGGAACCAGTGTTGAATAATGGTGAACAGTGCTTAAGTCAGTGAAAAACAACTCGGCAGTTGAGTCTTACCCAAGCTGACCTTCACACAGTGAGGTCCCAGGTACCCAGTGATAATTTCCCTGAGACTCCACGATAGAGAGGCCTGGAACCACACCTTACCCACTTGAGTGAGTGAAGTCCTGTGACAACAGACCTCGTGGTGTCCCCATGATGCTACGACACCACGTAGTGAATGAGTTGCTACAGCATCATGCGATGCCCCTCATAACACCATCTGTGAGGGAATTACTACACCACATCAGGCCCCTCATACACCATCTGTGAGGGAATTACTACATCATCAGGCCCCTCATACACCATCTGTGAGGTAACTACTACATCATCAGGCCCCTCGTAACAACCTCTGTGAGGAAATTACTACACCACGTCAAGCCCCTCATAACACCACCTGTGAGGGAACTAGTACTCCACGTGATGCCCCTCATAACGCCATCTGTGAGGGAGTTACTACACTACGTGTCTGTTGTTCAACACCTCAGCTCACATGGTCTACGTGTGTAAACATTAATCTGTATGTTCACTGTATGTTCCTTCACCTTTCTCTAATGAAGGCTTGTGTTAAACATCCAATGCATGTAATAAGTCATTTATGTCCAATGTATATTTTCAGCCTTCGGGCTGCAAACTTTTTCAATAAACCGTTTATTATTATTATTATTTATTTATACATACATTACAAAGCTATCTTAGGTACAGACAATAAATATGCGGTATGTGTATAGTTATAAGAGTTTGTGTTGATTGTTTACTTAACCTGACTTCTTTCCTGGTGTGTGTGTGCGCGTGCGCGCGTGTGAACTCTGCTGCACAGTATATGAAATGGAAGAAAATAGTATAACGTAAATATTTGTCCGTAGATTAAGTCTCCCATAAATTAGTAACTTTAGTTTTCTTTCTTAACTCACTAGAGAAAACGAAGGCATTATTATTGTTGTTGGACATTAAAGAAACACACACACACACACACAAACACTTTCACATTGTTTATTTACCTGCCTTTTGTCTCCTAATCCTTCCTCCTCCTCTTACATCTTTTTCTCTCTCATTATTTTTTCGTTGTTCACCTTTCCTCTGTTTTGACTAGTCTCCCCTACTTTCGAACCCTTTCATTGCTCTCTCTCTCTCTCTCTCTCTCTCTCTCTCTCTCTCTCTCTCTCTCTCTCTCTCTCTCTCTCTCTCTCTCTCTCACTACTTCCCCATTTTCTTTTTCTCCCTCTCACCCCCACTCTTCCTCACGCTCCTTCCGCACTCTCTCTCCCACTCTCCTCCCACTCCCCCTCACTCTCCCTCTTGCAGTATTACCTGGGTTAGATCACTCAGGTGGAAGCTTTGAGCCTCTTGCTCTCTCTCTCTCCTCTTATCTCCTCCCCTACCTCCCTCTCTCAACACCCATACCACCCTCTCCCTCCTCACCCCCTCCTCAACCCCTCCTCTACCCCTTATCCCCCCCGACCCCTCACCCCCACCTCTTCCCCTCACCCCTCCCCTACCCCTTACCCCCACCTCTAACCCCTCACCCCTCCCTTACCCCTCACCCCCTTGCTCGCTTTTCTACCTCACTCTCTTCCGTACCCTTCACTCCCTTCCCTATCCCTCACCCCTCCCGCACCCCTCACCCCCCTCTTTTACCCCTCATCCCCCCTTCTACCCTTCACCCTCTCCCCTATCCCTCACCCCCTCCCCTGCACCCATTCCCCCTCCCCTACTCTTCACCCCCTCCCCTACCCTTCAACCCCTTCTCTTCCCCTCACCCCATTTTCTACCTCTCACCCTCTTCCTTATCCCTCACCCCTTCCCCTACCCCCCCACCCTCTCCTCTACCCCTCATCCCCTCACCTACCCCTCATCTCCTCTCCAATGCGTCACTCCCTCCTCTACTCCTCCCCTTCCCTTACTTCTTACTGTAGGTTATGTATCTAAGCTACTGTGCCGAGTAGCATTTATATATGTAATTACGTGGCACCACTGCACGGGTTATGTGGCAACATTGCCCCGAGGCTGCCATATGGCAAGGCAGTCTCAGTCTGTCTCTGTGGGCCGTGCATGGCACACGCAAGTCACCACTTGTATTTCTCCTATCCGTTAATAAATGGACTTCAGTGTTACCCGGTGCGACTGCTGGCGATGTGCGCGTCGACTCTTAGTGTGTTGTGTTGTGTTGCGTTGTGTTTCGCCGCGACGTGCAGTGTTGCGCCGTCACAGTGCGTTCTAGTGATGGTGGCAGTGTTAGTGTCAGTGTATCAGTGTGTCTGGAGCTGAGAGTTGAGCATTGGCCTGTTTTTTGTGGTACCCACGGAGCACGCAGGCGTACACCCTTCTCGTGTGACATCCAGGGAGACACTGACGGTCTTGCCTCCGCCAGCCACCACGCTCTGCTCTCTGAGACACACACACACACACGCACTCACGGACAGAATAGTGGACTCTATGCATTATTTCTGCGCTGTTTATGTCATATATATATGTGGTTCGTGCTGATGAGGCGCCACTTTATATACTAAACAGCGCAGTTCAAGCATACTAAGATCGTCGGTAAGAAGGGACAACGTCAAGATGGGAGACACGACTCCCCACCATCTTCTCCTCTACCTGGCACAGACGGAGCTTCTGCGCCCACCGCCCCTCATCCTTCACCTACAGCGACGGACATTGCAACAATTATGAGGTGGATGGATCACAGGGACCAGAGACGCAGAGAGATGGAACTTCAGAGGGAGGAGACACGAAGAGAGGAGGAAAAGGCGCGCTTTGATGCAATATTGGCGACCCTGGCGCTAACCCACCCTCCCTCACGCGCGCACCAAGGAGCCAGTACCCTCCCTCCTCCACCACACCAGCGTCCTCCAGGTACTCTTGCTACTCCAACAGCTCCCAAGGCATCTGTTCAACCCCCACCCGCCCTCTCACCAGACGTCACGTTTCAGCTTTTTCGTGAGTGGAGGCGGCGTTGGACAGATTACTCCACGATGGTGGACCTTGACAGCATGCCTCCAAACAAACAGCTCATCCAACTGCGGATGTGTTTGTCGCTGGAGACCCAGAGAGTTTTGGAGCACACGTTGCAAGTGCCTCTCGATTCTACCTCTTCAGTGACGGATGTGCTCGACCTTTTGCAGGAGCATGTTAAGGGTCGGAATAACGAGGCCTTGCGTCGCCGCGCCTTCACCAGCTGCAAGCAGGTGGAGAATGAATCCTTTGACGACTTTTTTGTACGTTTGAAGAGTTTGTCAGAGGAGATCGACGTCTGCAAGGCGCACAGCCGGGAATGTGAGGAAGCCTGGATCAAGCACGGGATCTTGACAGGTGTCAGGCAAGAAGAGTTGGTACAGCGACTCATCCCCCTGGACCCTTCCTCCACACTCCAGGTGGTAGTGACTGAATGTCGGTCATACGAGGCCACCAAGTCCGCCACCTCTGCCTTACGGGCCCCACCTGCTGTGAGAGCTATCTCACAGTACAAGAAGGGTAAGAGAGCGGCCAACAACGCGAGGGCTGCCGCACGTTCTTCCGCGCCTCCGCCTAGTGCTTCCTGTGGCAGCTGTGGAAAGCAGCATGGCCCCAAGACATGCCCGGCCGCCGACGCACTGTGTCGTGGATGTGACCGTAAGGGCCACTGGTCTAACACAGACAGGTGCCCTGCACGAGGCCGCAAGTGTCAGGCCTGCGGTCGCTATGGACACTACGACAAGTGCTGCCGCCAACCCAAGCCCAAAAGCCCGAGACGAGGAGGAAAGCAGCGCACTTCCCTCGGGGTGGTTCGCATTCAGTCCCCTTCAGATGGCCCACGCAGCCCCAAGCAGCAGCTGAGTCACATAAGGAGGGTGGACTCGACCACACGCCCCAGGGCTACCCCTTCCCCTACCATCCGCGTCGCCGTCACACACGGAGATGTGTCGGGTCACATCGAGGTGATACCGGACACCGGCGCTGATACTACGGTGATAGGCCTGAAGCACCTCCAGAAACTGGGCCTCACCAAATGCGGCCTGGGACCACCGCCGCAGCTGCAGTACTACCATGCCGACGGTTCCTAGATGCCGGACGTTGTGGGCTCCTTTCAAGCGGAGATCACTTACGGCGACATGTCGTGTCACGGATGGATCGACTTGCAGCCTACTCTCGCTACACCCTTGTTGTTGTGGGAGCACTGCAAGGAGTTAGGCGTGGTGCCCAGAGACTTTCCCGAGCAGATCCCAGCTGCTCCGTACACCGCCAGAAGGGTGCGTGAGTCAACAAGTGACGCGCCTGGCACTGCCGCACAGAGCTGTGCAGAACCCACGTCCACTCCCACCCACACAGGACGCTCCCCTGCCCAGATCTTGTATGGTCACCCTCTCCGCTCTTGCGTTCCTGCACACGCCAAGGCCTTTGCGAAGGAGTGGCAGACCAGGGCCGAGAGCTGCGACCACCGCGCCGCTACAAGTGCCCAGGACACCAAGGCTCGGTATGACGACCGTGCCCGCCACCTTCAGCCGCTGGAAAATGGTGCCCTTGTCCGCGTCCAGGACCCGACGACGACACGTTGGGACAAGGTGGGCATAGTGATGGGCGTCGGCCGATCGCGGGACTGCAAGGTCAGGATGCCGAGCGGCCGCGTCTGGTGGAGGAACCCCCTCTTCCTCCGGCCAGTCCCACCCCCTGCTGCTGGCCCCCTGACCGAGGACGAGTCCCCTACACCTCACGAGGATCCGCCCCACAGTGCACCTCGACGCTCGGAGCGACTTAGGACTAAGAAGTCCACTCAAGACAAAGACTATGAGCGTGAGGGGGGGGGGGGGGAGGGAGATGTAGGTTATGTATCTAAGCTACTGTGCCGAGTAGCATTTATATATGTAATTACGTGGCAACACTGCACGGGTTATGTGGCATCATTGCCCCGAGGCTGCCATATGGCAAGGCAGTCTCAGTCTGACTCTGTGGGCCGTGCATGGCACACGCAAGTCACCACTTGTATTTCTTCTATCCGTTAATAAATGGACTTCAGTGTTACCCGGTGTTTCCCTACCAATCACTGCCTTCTTCAGGGAACACTTGGAACCTTCACTTAACATCTATGTCCCTAACCCCCTTCTCTACCCATCACCCTCTTCCGTATCCCTCACCCACTCCCTTACCTTTCATCCCTTCCCCAACCTCTTCACCACCTTCTCTACCCATCACCCTCTCTCCCTGTGCTCTGCTTACTGTGGAATTGAAACAAAACAAAACAGATAAAACAAATTTACTTTGGGTCCACTCCTCACCCTCCCTCGTGCCTTGTGATGCTGTCTATCCTGGGGGAAAAATAAGATTGGCAACAACATTAATTACAGTACATAATGCCCTGTTTTCTATGGCCTGTATTTGTTCGTCCCGTGGAAAAAAAAAACATAATTAATACCGAGAATTTTGGGTTGGTATACTGCAGGTTCGTCAAGGTTAGGAGAATACTGTGTGTACTGCAGGGTCGTCGTGGTTAGGAGTATACTGTGTGTACTGCAGGGTCGTCATGGTTAGGAGTATGCTGTGTTGGTATACTGCACGGTCGTCATAGTTAGGAGTATACTGCGTGTACTGCAGGGTCGTCGTGGTTAGGAGTATACTGTGTGTACTGCAGGGTCGTCATGGTTAGGAGTATGCTGTGTTGGTATACTGCACGGTCGTCATAGTTAGGAGTATACTGCGTGTACTGCAGGGTCGTCGTGGTTAGGAGTATACTGTGTGTACTGCAGCGTCGTCATGGTTAGGAGTATACTGTGTTGGTATACTGCAGGGTCGTCATGGCTGGGAGTATACTGTGTGCACTGCAGGGTCGTCATGCTTAGGAGTATACTGTATATACTGCAGGGTTGTCATGGTTAGGAGTATACTGTGCATACTGCAGGGTTGTCATGGTTAAGAGTATACTGTGCATACTGCAGGGTTGTCATGGTTAGGAGTATACTGTGTATACTGCAGGGTTGTCATGGTTAGGAGTATACTGTATATACTGCAGGGTTGTCATGGTTAGGAGTATACTGTGCATACTGCAGGGTCGTCATGGTTAGAGAGTATACTGTGCATACTGCAGGGTTGTCATGGTTAGGAGTATACTGTGCATACTGCAGGGTCGTCATGGTTAGAAGTATACTGTGTACACTGCAGGGTTGTCATGGCTAGGAGTATACTGTGCATACTGCAGGGTCGTCATGGTTAAGAGTATACTGTGTATACTGCAGGGTCGTCATGGTTAGGAGTATACTGTGTATACTGCAGGGTGGTCATGGTCAGGAGTATACTGTGCATACTGCAGGGTCGTCATGGTTAAGAGTATACTGTGTATACTGCAGGGTCTTCATGGTTAGGAGATTACTGTGTATACTGCAGGGTTGTCATGGTTAGGAGTATACTGTGCATACTGCTGGGTCGTCATGGTTAAGAGTATACTGTGTATACTGCAGGGTCGTCATGGTTAAGAGTATTCTGTGTTTACTGCAGGGTCGTCATGGTTAGGAATATACTGTGCATACTGCAGGGTCGTCATGGTTAGGAGTATACTGTGTATACTGCAGGGTCGTCATGGTTAGGAGTATACTGTGTATACTGCAGGGTCGTCATGGTTAGGAGTATACTGTGTATACTGCAGGGTTTTCATGGTTAGGAGTATACTGTGCATACTGCTGGGTCGTCATGGTTAAGAGTATACAGTGTATACTGCCGGGTCTTCATTGTTAGGAGTATACTGTATATACTGCGGGGTCGTCATGGTTAGGAGTATACTGTGTTGGTATACTGCAGGGTCGTCATGGTTAGGAGTATACTGTGTTGGTATACTGCAGGGTCGTCATGGTTAGGAGTATACTGTGTATACTGCAGGGTCGTCATGGTTAGGAGTATACTGTGTATACTGCAGGGTCGTCATGGTTAGGTGTACACTGTGTATACTGTAGGGTCGTCATGGTTAGGAGTATACTGTGTTGGTATACTGCAGGGTCGTCATGGTTAAGAGTATACTGTGTATACTGCAGGGTCGTCATGGTTAGTTGTACACTGTGTATAATGCAGGGTCTTCATGGTTAAGAGTATACCGTGTATACTGCAGGGTCGTCATGATTAGGAGTATACCTTATATACTGCAGGGTCGTCATGGTTAGGAGTATACTGTGATGGTATACTGCAGGGTCGTCATGGTTAGGAGTATGCTGTGTTGGTATACTGCAGGGTCGTCATGGTTAAGAGTATACTGTGTATACTGCAGGGTCGTCATGGTCAGGAGTATACTGTGCATACTGCAGGGTCGTCATGGTTAAGAGTATACTGTGTATACTGCAGGGTCGTCATGGTTAAGAGTATACTGTGTATACTGCAGGGTCTTCATGGTTAGGAGATTACTGTGTATACTGCAGGGTTGTCATGGTTAGGAGTATACTGTGCATACTACTGGGTCGTCATAGTTAAGAGTATACTGTGTATACTGCAGGGTTGTCATGGTTAGGAGTATACTATGCATACTGCAGGGTCGTCATGTTTAAGAGTATACTGTGTATACTGCAGGGTCGTCATGGTTAGGAGTATACTGTGCATACTGCAGGGTCGTCATGGTTAAGAGTATACTGTGTATACTGCAGGGTCGTCATGGTTAAGAGTATACTGTGTTGGTATACTGCAGGGTCGTCATGGTTAGGAGTATACTGTGTTGGTATACTGCAGGGTCGTCATGGTTAGGAGTATACTGTGTATACTGCAGGGTCGTCATGGTTAGGAGTATACTGTGCATACTGCTTGGTCGTCATGGTTAAGAGTATGCAGTGTATACTGCCGGGTCTTCATTGTTAGGAGTATACTGTATATACTGCGGGGTCGTCATGGTTAGGAGTATACTGTGTTGGTATACTGCAGGGTCGTCATGGTTAGGAGTATACTGTGTTGGTATACTGCAGGGTCGTCATGGTTAGGAGTATACTGTGTATACTGCAGGGTCGTCATGGTTAGGAGTATACTCTGTACACTGTAGGGTCGTCATGGTTAGGTGTATACTGTGTATACTGTAGGGTCGTCATGGATAGGAGTATACTGTGTTGGTATACTGCAGGGTCGTCATGGTTAGGAGTATAGTGTGTATAATGCAGGGTCGTCATGGTTAGGTGTATAGTGTATATACTGCAGGGTCGTCATGGTTAGGGGTATACTGTGTTGGTATACTGCAGGGGTGTCATGGTTTGGAGTATACTGTGTATACTGCAGGGTCGTCATGGTTAGGTGTACACTGTGTATAATGCAGGGTCTTCATGGTTAAGAGTATACTGTGTATACTTCAGGGTCGTCATGATTAGTAGTATACCTTATATACTGCAGGGTCGTCATGGTTAGGAGTATACTGTGATGGTATACTGCAGGGTCGTCATGGTTAGGAGTATACTGTGTATACTGCAGGTTCGTCATGATTAGGAGTATGCTGTGTTGGTATACTGCAGGGTCGTCATGGTTAGGAGTATACTGTGTATACTGCAGGGTCGTCATGGTTAGGAGTATACTGTGTATACTGCAGGGTCGTCATGGTTAGGAGTATACTGTGTTGGTATACTGCAGGGTCGTCATGGTTAGGAGTATACTGTGTATACTGCAGGGTCGTCATGGTTAGGAGTATACTGTGATGGTATACTGCTGGGTCGTCATGGTTAGGAGTATACTGTGTTCGTATACTGCAGGGTTGTCATGGTTAAGAGAATACTGTGCATACTGCAGGGTCGTCAGGGTTAAGAGTATACTGTGTATACTGCAGGGTTTTCATGGTTAGGAGTATACTGTGCATACTGCTGGGTCGTCGTGGTTAAGAGTAAACTGTGTATACTGCAGGGTTGTCATGGTTAAGAGTATACAGTGTAGACTGCCGGGTCGTCATTGTTAGGAGTATACTTTATATACTCCGGGGTCGTCATGGTTTGGAGTATACTGTGTTGGTTTACTGCAGGGTCGTCATGGTTGGGAGTATACTGTGTATACTGCAGGGTCGTCATGGTTAGGAGTATAGTGTTTATACTGCAGGGTCGTCATGGTTAGGAGTATACTGTGTTTGTATACTGCAGGGTCGTCATGGTTAGGAGTATACTGTATACTGCAGGGTCGTCATGGTTAGGAGTATACTGTGTATACTGCAGGGTCGACATGGTTAGGTGTACACTGTGTATACTGCAGGGTCTTCATGGTTTAAGAGTATACCGTGTATACTGCAGTGTCGTCATGATTAGGAGTATACCTTATATACTGCAAGGTTGTCATGGTTAGGAGTATACTGTGATGGTATACTGCAGGGTCGTCATGGTTAGGAGTATACTGTGTATACTGCAGGTTCGTCATGATTAGGAGTATACTGTACATACTGCAGGGTCGTCATGGTTAGGAGTATACTGTGTTGGTATACTGCAGGGTCGTCATGGTTAGGAATATACTGTGTATACTGCAGGGTCGTCATGGTTAGGTGTACACTGTGTATAATGCAGGGTCTTCATGGTTAAGAGTATACCGTGTATACTGCAGTGTCGTCATGATTAGGAGTATACCTTATATACTGCAAGGTTGTCATGGTTAGGAGTATACTGTGATGGTATACTTCAGGGTCGTCATGGTTAGGAGTATACTGTGTATACTGCAGGTTCGTCATGATTAGGAGTATTCTGTACATACTGCAGGGTCGTCATGGTTAGGAGTATACTGTGTTGGTATACTGCAGGGTCGTCATGGTTAGGAGTATACTGTGTATACTGCAGGGTCGTCATGGTTAGGAGTATAGTGTATATACTGCAGGGTCGTCATGGTTAGGAGTATACTGTGTTGGTATACTGCAGGGGCGTCATGGTAAGGAGTATACTGTGTATACTGCAGGGTCGTCATGGTTAGGTGTACACTGTGCTGGTATACTGCAGGTTCGTCATGGTTAGGAGTATACTGTGTATACTGCAGGGTCGTCATGGTTAGGTGTACACTGTGTATAATGCAGGGTTGTCATGGTTAGGAGTATACTGTGTATACTTCAGAGTCGTCATGGTTAAGAAGTGTCAGTGTATACTGCCGGGTCGTCATTGTTAGGAGTATACTGTATATACTGCGGGGTTGTCATGGTTTGGATTATACTGCGTTGGTATACTGCAGGGTCGTCATGGTTAGGAGTATACTGTGTATACTGCAGGGTCGTCATGGTTAGGAGTATAGTGTATATACTGCAGGGTCGTCATGGTTAGGAGTATACTGTGTTGGTATAGTGCAGGGTCGTCATGGTTAGGAGTATACTGTGTATACTGCAGGGTCGTCATGGTTAGGAGTATAGTGTATATACTGCAGGGTCGTCATGGTTAGGAGTATACTGTGTTGGTATACTGCAGGGTCGTCATGGTTAAGAGTATACCGTGTATACTGCAGGGTCGTCATGGTTAGGTGTACACTGTGTATACTGCAGGGTCGTCATGGTTAGGTGTATACTGTGTTGGTATACTGCAGGGTCGTCATGGTTAGGAGTATACTGTGTATACTGCAGGGTCGTCATGGTTAGGTGTACACTGTTATAATGCAGGGTCTTCATGGTTAAGAGTATACCGTGTATACTGCAGGGTCGTTATGATTATGAGTATATCTTATATACTGCATGGTCGTCATGGTTAGGAGTATACTGTGATGGTATACTGCATGGTCGTCATGGTTAGGAGTATACTGTGTATACTGCAGGTTCGTCATGATTAGGAGTATACTGTACATACTGCAGGGTCGTCATGGTTAGGAGTATGCTGTGTTGGTATACTGCAGGGTCCTCATGGTTAGGAGTGTACTGTGTATTCTGCAGGGTCGTCATGGTTAGGAGTATAGTGTATATACTGCAGGGTCGCCAAGGTTAGGAGAATACTGTGTTGGTATACTGCAGGGGCGTCATGGTTAGGAGTATACTGTGTATACTGCAGGGTCGACATGGTTAGGAGTATACTGTGATGGTATACTGCTGGGTCGTCATGGTTAGGAGTATACTGTGTTCGTATACTGCAGGGTCGTCATGGTTAGGAGTATACTGTGTATTAGGGTGTGTCAATTTTGTCAACATGTTAAAAATCAAATTTGGTAGTCAAAATATTGTGCCTCTTTATGTCTAAACTTGAGATTAGCAAACAAAAATGAATTGAAATAACCCTCACCTACATCAATTATACCTTAAAGTTTCAAATATCAGTATTTCAACAAATTAATGAGACTTGATTAGAATTATTCACTTGATATTAACTAATCTCATGTAAGCATATGGATTATGGAGTATTTTATGGTTCTATAGCTTGTGTACAATATGCATGTCAGAACATGAACATGAACAGGCTCTCCGTGTGGGACAGTTTAATTCTTGTTTTGACTTGTACCAAGCGTGAGGATAAGGCGCCCGGCTCACTCTCCTTCTAGATATCATAGACGGTGGTTTGCTCTCATTGCACTTGCACCTACTCTACCAGACGAATTCTACATTTTAATTATTGTAAGTAGGGCATATTGATTGTCGCAGTTACTTATATCATTGTATAAAACATTATGTTCTAAGAAATTATTATGTTATTTCTGTTACAGCATTTTTGATAAACAAATTGATATTTTTTGAAACAACAATTGAATTATGAAACATTGAAATATTTTTCTATTTGTCAGATAGTGTGAAGATGTCAAAATTGAAGACAAGAAGTCAGTTGTCAACCCACTTGAGCCTGCTAGTTGGTAAAGGGAAGGAGCTTCCTGTATCAGAACTTCCAACAGTGAGAGACATGCTAAGATTAGGGTTACTCCTTCGAGAAAAAAATGCAAAGGACAGAAGGAACTATACAGATAAAGAACTCATAAATGACATGATAGTCCCTCTTCTGCATCAATGGACAAAAGCTAATGCACTATTCAAACCACCTGTGATTAATCAGTGTCGAACTATTGAGCTAAAACTAACGAAATTATGGCACAAAGCAGTTGAAACATCACTTGGTAAAGGAAACTTGGCCAGGAAAAATGAATTTCTGCACACACTTGATACTCTGTTTGACATTTTGACCTGCAAGTGCTCCATACAATTATGTTCTGAATCCAACTGTTCTCACTCAGGTAAGAGAGAAAATAATTCCCACATTGATTGTGGTTGTCCTCGTGAAAAGAAGATCCCTGTTTTAGAGCTTGAATTTATAAAGGCACAGAGGACAAAGGCAGAAGGCCAAGGAAGTATGCAAATGGGTTCAATAGATTATTCAGAAACAAAGAAGCAGATTGCTAATGCCAAGAAGAGAGAACAAATCCGAGAGAGGGAACAAAAGAAGAAAATGAAGAGTGAAGAAGCCATCCAAAGAGAGGAAGAGCTGTGTCAAGATGTTTATCACTTCTTTGATAGTTCTTCTGATGAACAGGAAGCAACATCAGATGATAGTTCCAAAGAGCCATCTGAACCTTTACCAAAGAAAATGAAATACAACACAAGAAATATTTCAAACATTGCTTTAGCTAGTATTCGCCACCATGCTGGACTTCGTGAGGCTGCAGAAATTGCAACTGCCGCTTGGATAGATGCAGGCCTCATCAGCCGAGAGGATGTATCTTTGGTGATAGATCATAATAAAATTAGAAGAGCACAAGAAAAAATAATGAAGGAAATATCTGATCAGCATGAAAAAGATTTAAGCGAGGGAGGGCTCTCCTGTCTTTTGTTTGATGGAAGAATAGATGACACAAAAGTTTTGCTAGAAGTAGAGGGAGTGAACAGAAAGTTTCCAGGTCTCATCAAAGAAGAACACTACTCTGTCTGTTCTGAGCCTGGTGGTCGGTTTTTGTTTCACTTTGCTCCCGAAACTGAAGTAGAAGGGAAGAAACATGCAGAGGTCATTGCTGATCATATTTTATGTTGGGTTCAGGAGAGAGGACTTGGCAGTTCACTGCAGGCTGTTGGTGGAGATTCAACTGCAGTGAACACCGGATGGCAGGGGGGTGTAATGACGCATTTAGAGAAAAAACTAGGAAGAAGACTTGTTTGGATTGTATGTGATTTACATACAGGCGAGCTACCTCTTCGTCATCTCATCCAGGAACTTGATGGTCCTACAAAGAGCAACAACAAGTGGTCAGGTCCCCTTGGCATCATGCTGGATGAAGCAACACAACTAGAAATAAATACAACCTTTCCAAAGGTCGAAGTTGGCCCTCCCCTTCCGGCGTTGTCTGAAGGAGTCATCAAAGATCTCAGCACAGATCAATCCTATGCTTATCGTATTGCCCAAGCAATAAGATCAGGAGAAGTGCCTCAGTCATTGGCTCTCTTGGAGATTGGACCTGTCAGTCACAGCCGTTGGTTAACTACAGCTCTTCGTTTCTGCAGGATTTGGATTTCCAAACACGAATTGAAGGGCAAAGTGCTGAAGAATTTGAGGTTAATTGTTGAATTTATTATTGGAGTTTATCTTCCCCAGTGGTTTAGTGTGAAACTTAATCCTATGTGGGTGGATGGGCCCAATCACCTTTTGTTTCAATTGCAGCTAGTAAGAACACAGAGGAAGGTAGTGAGGGACATCGTGTTACCTGTGGCAAGAAGGTCCGCTTGGTATGCTCGATCAGAAGCAGTTTTGCAAGCAATGCTTTGCAGTCAATGTACCAATCTCCGAACCGAGGCTGTAGAAGTCATTCTAAAGATTAGAGGAACGCTAATAGATGACGACCAGTTGGGAGACTGTTCGTTTCATTCAAGAAAAGTTCCCCCAATAAACGTCAATGCCACCAAATTGTCAGAATTGGTTGACTTGAGTTTGGAAGTCTTAGAGCCACCATTGACAACAAGTCTAACTAGCCAAGAATTGAGAAACCTTAAAGAGACTCCAATGCAGGTGCCGAAGTGGCCTTCCCACACTCAAAGTGTGGAGAGATGTGTGAAAATGGTCACAGAAGCAGCGGGCCATGTTTACAGCCACGAGAGGCGAGAAGGTTACATCAAAGCACAAATAGCAAGCAGACTACTGATGACAAGAAACCAAAGCAAAGAGAGTATGAAGGCATTGGTTACTTTCAAATAGACTACGGATAATAAAATATAATAATTTGAAACTTGAAACAGTAACATGTGTGCAAACGCTGGTTATGTTATAAATTCACAAATATGTACATTTAAAAATCCATTTGATGTAGGTAGGACTTATTATAAAAAAAAATTTATGCCAGAATATTGTTTTGCATGCTTAAAGACCACAATAAATTGCTACCAAATTACTCGATTTTCAATTTAGCCAGTTCACCCCCTAAATTGACACACCCTACTGTGTATACTGCAGGGTCGTCATGGTTAGGAGTATATAGTGTGTATACTGCGGGGTCCTTCATGGTTAGGAGTTTACCGTGTATACTGCAGGGTCGTCATGCTTCGGAGTATACTGTGTATACTGCAGGGTCGTCATGGTTGGGAGTATACCGTGTTGATATACGGCTGGGTCGTACATGGTTAGGAGTATACTGTGTTTGTATTCTGCAGGGTTGTACATAGTTAGGAGTATACTGTGTTGGTATACTGCAGGGTCATACATGCTCAGGAGTATACTGTGTTGATATACTGCAGGTTCGTCATGGTCAGGAGTATACTGTGTTAGTGTACTGCAGGGTCATCATGGACAGGAGTATACTGTGT
The DNA here is from genome assembly GCA_958450375.1 of Homarus gammarus. Lineage (NCBI taxonomy): Eukaryota > Metazoa > Arthropoda > Malacostraca > Decapoda > Nephropidae > Homarus > Homarus gammarus. Next base: position 782,124 of record CAUDMG010003421.1, on the reverse strand, counting down.
TGATATACTGCAGAGTCATACTTGCTCAGGAGTACACCGTGTTGATATACTGCAGGGTCGTACATGGTTAGGAGTGTACTGCGTTGATATACTGCAGGGTCGTACATGGTTAGGAGTATACTGTGTTGGTATACTGCAGGGTCGTATATGGGTCAGGAGTTTAGTGTTGGTATACTGCAGGGTCGTACATGGTTAGGAGTATACTGTGTTGGTATACTGCAGGGTCGTCATGGTTAGGAGTATACTGTGTTGGTATACTGCACGGTCGTCATAGTTAGGAGTATACTGTGTGTACTACAGGGTCGTCGTGGTTAGGAGTATACTGTGTGTATTGCAGCGTCGTCATGGTTTGGAGTATACTGTGTTGGTTTACTGCAGGGTCGTCATGGTTAGGAGTATACTGTGTTGGTTTACTGCAGTGTCGTCGTGGTTAGGAGTATACTGTGTTGGTATATTGCAGGGTCGTCATGGTTAGGAGTATACTGTGTATACTGCAGGATCGTCATGGTTAGGTGTACACTGTGTTTACTGCAGGGTCGTCATGGTTAGGAGTATATTGTGTATACTGCCGGATCGTCATGGTTAGGAGTATACTGTGTATACTGCAGGGTCGTCATGCTTCAGAGTATACTGTGTCTACTACAGGGTCGTCTTGATTAGAAGTATACTGTATATACTGCAGAATCGTCATGGTTAGAAGTATACCATGTTGATATACTGCTGGATCGTACATGGTTAGGAGTATGCTGTGTTGGTATACTGCAGGGTCGTACGTGGTTAGGATTATACTGTGTTGATATACTGCAGAGTCGTACATGGTTAGGAGTATACTGTGTTGATATACTGCAGGGTCGTACATGCTTGAGTGTATACAGTATTGGTATTCTGCAGGCTCGTACATGGTTAGGAGTATAGTGTGTTGGTATACTGCAGGGTCGTACATGGTTAGGAGTATACTGTGTCGGTATACTGCAGGATCGTACATTGTTACAAGGATACTCTATTGATATACTGAAGGGTCGTACATGGTTAGGAGTATACTGTGTTGGTGTACTGCAGGGTCGTCATGGTTAGGAGTATACTGTGTTGGTATACTGCACGGTCGTCTTAGTTAGGAGTATACTGTGTGTACTGCAGGGTCGCCGTGGTTAGGAGTATACTGTGTGTACTGCAGCGTCGTCATGGTTAGGAGTATACCGTGTTGATATACTGCTGGGTCATACATGGTTAGGAGTATACTGTGTTGGTATACTGCCGGGTCGTTCATGGTTAGGAGTATACTGTATTGATATACTGCAGGGTCGTACATGGTTAGGAGTATACTGTGTTGGTATTCTGCAGGGTCGTACATGGTTAGGAGTATACTGTGTTGGTAAACTGCCGGGTCATACATGCTCAGGAGTATACCGTGTTGATATACTGCAGGGTCGTCATGGTCAGGAGTATACTGTGTTAGTGTACTGCAGGGTCGTCTTGGACAAAAGTATACTGTGTTGATATACTGCAGGGTCATACTTGCTCAGGAGTACAGTGTGTTGGTATACTGCAGGGTCGTACATGGTGAGGAGTATACTCTGTTGGTATACTGCAGGGTCGTACATGGTTAGGAGTATAATGTGTTGGTATACTGCACGGTCGTACATGGTTACGAGTATATACTGTTGATATACTGCAGCGTCGTACATGGTTAAGAGTATACTGTGTGGGTATACTGCAGGGTCGTCATGGGTAGGAGTATACTGTGTTGGTATACTGCACGGTCGCCATAGTTAGGAGTATACTGTGTGTACTGAAGGGTCGTCGTGGTTAGGAGTATACTGTGTCGGTATACGGCAGGGTCTTCATGGTTAGGAGTATACTGTGTATTCTGCAGGATCGTCATGGTTAAGTGTACACTGTGTATACTGCAGGGTCATCATGGTTAGGAGTATAGTGTGTATACTGCGGGGTCGTCATGGTTAGGAGTATACCGTGTATACTGCAGGGTTGTAATGCTTCAGAGTATACTGTGTATACTGCAGGGTCATCATGGTTGGGAGTATACTGTGTATACTGCAGGGTCGTCTTGATTAGGAGTATACTGTATATACTGCAGGGTCGTTATGGTTAGGAGAATACCGTGTTGATACACTGCTGGATCGTACATGGTTAGGAGTATGCTGTGTTGATATACTGCAGGGTCGTACATGGTTAGGAGTATATTGTGTTGATATACTGCAGGGTCGTACATGGTTAGGAGTATACTGTGTTGGTATTCTGCAGGGTCGTACATGGTTAGGAGTATAGTGTGTTGATATACTGCAGGGTCATACATGCTCAGGAGTATACTGTGTTGATATACTGCAGGGTCGTCATGGACAGGAGTACACTGTGTAAATTAACTGCAGGGTCATACTTGCTCAGGAGTCCACTGTGTTGATATACTGCAGGGCCGTACATGGTGAGGAGTATACTCTGTTGGTATACTGCCGGGTCGTACATTGTTAGGAGTATACTGTGTCGGTATACTGCAGGATTGTACATTGTTACGAGGATACTCTGTTGATATACTGCAACGTCGTACATGGTTAGGAGTATACTGTGTTGGTATACTGCAGGTTCGTCATGGTTAGGAGTATACTGTGTTGGTATACTGCACGGTCGTCATAGTTAGGAGTATACTGTGTGTGCTGCAGGGTCGTCGTGGTTAGGAGTATACTGTGTGTACTGCAGCGTCGTCATGGTTAGGAGTATACCGTGTTGATATACTGCTGGGTCGTACATGGTTAGGAGTATACTGTGTTGGTATACTGCAGGGTCGTACATGGTTAGGAGTATACTGTGTTGATATACTGCAGGGTCGTACATGGTTAGGAGTATAGTGTGTTGGTTTATTGCAGGGTCATCATGGTTAGGAGTATACTGTGTTGGTATACTGCAGGGTCTTCATGGTTAAGAGTATACTGTGTATACTGCAGGATCGTCATGGTTAGGTGTACACTGTGTATACTGCAGGGTCATCATGGTTAGGAGTATAGTGTGTATATTGCGGGATCGTCATGGTTAGGAGTATACCGTGTATACTGCAGGGTCGTAATGCTTCAGAGTATACTGTGTATACTACAGGTTCATCATGGTTGGGAGTATACTGTGTATACTGCAGGGTCGTATTGATTAGGAGTATACTGTATATACTGCAGGGTCGTCATGGTTAGGAGAATACCGTGTTGATATACTGCTGGATCGTACATGGTTAGGAGTATGCTGTGTTGGTATACTGCAGGGTCGTACATGGTTAGGAGTATACTGTGTTGATATACTGCAGGGTCGTACATGGTTAGGAGTATACTGAGTTAATATACTGCAGGGTCGTACATGGTTAGGAGTATACTGTGTTGGTATTCTGCAGGGTCGTATATGGTTAGGAGTATAGTGTGTTGGTATACTGCAGGGTCATACATGCTCAGGAGTATACTGTGTTGATATACTGTAGGGTCGTCATGGTCAGGAGTACACTGTGTTAATACACTGCAGGGTCATACTTGCTCAGGAGTCCACTGTGTTGATATACTGCAGGGTCGTACATGGTGAGGAGTATACTGTGTTGGTATACTGCAGGGTCGTACATGGTTAGGAGTATACTGTGTGGGTATATTGCAGGATCGTACATTGTTACGAGGATACTCTGTTGATATACTGCAAGGTCGTACATTATTAGGAGTATGTTGTGTTGGTATACTGCAGGGTCGTCATGGTTAGGAGTATACTGTGTTGGTATACTGCAGGGTCATACATGCTCAGGAGTATACTGTATTGATATACTGCAGGGTCGTCGTGGTCATGAGTATGCTGTGTTAGTGTACTGCAGGGTCGTCTTGGACAGAAGTATACTGTGTTGATATACTGCAGGGTCATACTTGCTCAGGACTACACTGTGTTGATATACTGCAGGGTCGTACATGGTTAGGAGTATACTGTGTTGATATACTGCAGGGTCGTATATGGTTAGGAGTATACTGTGTTGATATACTGCAGGGTCGTACATGGTTAGGAGTATAGTGTGTTGGTTTATTGCAGGGTCGTCATGGTTAGGAGTATACTGTGTTGGTATACTGCAGGGTCTTCATGGTTAGGAGTATACTGTGTATACTGCAGGATCGTCATGGTTAGGTGTACACTGTGTATACTGCAGGGTCATCATGGTTAGGAGTATAGTGTGTATATTGCGGGATCGTCATGGTTAGGAGTATACCGTGTATACTGCAGGGTCGTAATGCTTCAGAGTATACTGTGTATACTGTAGGTTCATCATGGTTGGGAGTATACTGTGTATACTGCAGGGTCGTATTGATTAGGAGTATACTGTATATACTGCAGGGTCGTCATGGTTAGGAGAATACCGTGTTGATATACTGCTGGATCGTACATGGTTAGGAGTATGCTGTGTTGGTATACTGCAGGGTCGTACATGGTTAGGAGTATACTGTTTTGATATACTGCAGGGTCGTACATGGTTAGGAGTACACTGAGTTAATATACTGCAGGGTCGTACATGGTTAGGAGTATACTGTGTTGGTATTCTGCAGGGTCGTATATGGTTAGGAGTATAGTGTGTTGGTATACTGCAGGGTCATACATGCTCAGGAGTATACTGTGTTGATATACTGTAGGGTCGTCATGGTCAGGAGTACACTGTGTTAATACACTGCAGGGTCATACTTGCTCAGGAGTCCACTGTGTTGATATACTGCAAGGTCGTACATGGTGAGGAGTATACTGTGTTGGTATACTGCAGGGTCGTACATGGTTAGGAGTATACTGTGTGGGTATATTGCAGGATCGTACATTGTTACGAGGATACTCTGTTGATATACTGCAAGGTCGTACATGGTTAGGAGTATGCTGTGTTGGTATACTGCAGGGTCGTCATGGTTAGGAGTATACTGTGTTGGTATACTGCACGGTCGCCATAGTTAGGAGTATACTGTGTGTACTGCAGGGTCGTCGTGGTTAGGAGTATAATGTGTGTACTGCAGCGTCGTCATGGTTAGGAGTATACCGTGTTGATATACTGCTGGGTCGTACATGGTTAGGAGCATACGGTGTTGGTATACTGCAGGGTCGTACATGGTTAGGAGTATACTGTGTTGATATACTGCAGAGTCGTACAAGGTTAGGAGTATACTGTGTTGATATACTGCAGGGTCGGACATGGTTAGGAGTACACTGTGTTGGTATTCTGCAGGGTCGTACATGGTTAGGAGTATACTGTGTTGGTATACTGCAGGGTCATACATGCTCAGGAGTATACTGTATTGATATACTGCAGGGTCGTCGTGGTCATGAGTATGCTGTGTTAGTGTACTGCAGGGTCGTCTTGGACAGAAGTATACTGTGTTGATATACTGCAGGGTCATACTTGCTCAGGACTACACTGTGTTGATATACTGCAGGGTCGTACATGGTTAGGAGTATACTGTGTTGATATACTGCAGGGTCGTACATGGTTAGGAGTATACTGTGTTGGTATACTGCAGGGTCGTACATGGTGAGGAGTATACTGTGTTGGTATACTGCAGGGTCGTACATGGTTAGGAGTATACTGTGTCGGTATACTGCAGGGTCGTATATGGTTAGGAGTATACTGTGTTGGTATACTGCAGGGTCGTCATGGTTAGGAGCATACTGTGTTGGTATACTGCACGGTCGTCATAGTTAGAAGTATACTGTGTGTACTGCAGGGTCGTCGTGGTTAGGAGTATACTGTGTGTACTACAGCGTCGTCATGGCTATGAGTATAGTGTGTATACTGCAGGGTCGTCATGGTTAGGTATACACTGTGTATACTGCACGGTCGTCATGGTTAAGAGTGTACTGTGTATTCTGCAGGGTCGTCATGATTAGGTTTATACTGAATATACTGCAGGGTCGTCATGGTTAGGAGTATGGTGTGTTGGTATATTGCAGGGTCGTCATGGCTAGGAGTACACTCTGCATACTGCAGGGTCGTCATGCTTAGGAGTATACTGTATATACTACAGATTCGTCATGGTTAGCAGTATACTGTGTTGGTATACTTGTCGGTCGTCATAGTTAGGAGTATACTGTATGAACTGCAGGGTCGTCGTGGTTAGGAGTATACTGTGTGTACTACAGCGTCGTCATGGTTAGGGGTATACTGTGTTGGTTTATTGCAGAGTCGTCATGGTTAGGAGTATACTGTGTTTACTGCAGGGTCGTCATGGTTAGGAGTATACTGTATGTACTGCAGGGTCGTCATGGTTAGGAGTATATTGTGCATACTGCAGGGTCGTCATGGTTAGGTGTATACTGTGTATACTGCAGGGTCCTCACGGTTAAGAGTATACTGTGTTTACTGCAGGGTCGTCATGGTTAAGAGTATACTGTGTATACTGCCGGGTCGTCATTGTTAGGAGTATACTGTATATATTGCAGTTTCGTCATGGTTAGGTGTACACTGTGTTGGTATACTGCAGGGTCGTCATGGTTAGGAGTATACTGTGCATACTGCAGGGTCGTCATGATTAGGAGTATACTGTACATACTGCAGTGTCGTCATGGTTAGGTGTACACTGTGTTGGTATACTGCAGGGTCGTCATGGTTAGGAGTATAACGTGTATATTGCAGGGTCGTCATGGTTAAGAGTATACTGTGTATACTGCAGGGTCGTCATGGTTAGGAGTATACTGTGTATACTGCAGGGTTGTCATGGTTAGGAGTATACTGTGCATACTGCAGGGTCGTCATGGTTAAGAGTATACTGTGTATACTGCAGGGTCGTCATGGTTAGGAGTATACTGTGTATACTGCAGGGTTGTCATGGTTTGGAGTATACTGTGCATACTGCAGGGTCGTTATGGTTAGGAATATACTGTGTATACTGCAGGGTTTTCATGGTCAGGAGTATACTGTGCATACTGCAGGGTCGTCATGGTTAAGAGTATACTGTGTATACTGCAGGGTCTTCATGGTTAGGAGTTTACTGTGTATACTGCAGGGTTGTCGTGGTTAGGAGTATACTGTGCATACTACTGGGTCGCCATGGTTAAGAGTATACTGTGTATACTGCAGGGTTGTCATGGTTAGGAGTATACTGTGCATACTGCAGGGTCGTCATGGTTAGGATTATACTGTGTATACTGCAGGGTTGTCATGGTTAGGAGTATACTGTGCATACTGCAGGGTCGTCATGGTTAAGAGTATACTGTGTATACTGCAGGGTCGTCATGGTTAGGAGTATACTGTGTATACTGCAGGGTTGTCATGGTTAGGAGTATACTGTGCATACTGCAGGGTCGTCATGGTTAGGAGTATACTGTGTATACTGCAGGGTTGTCATGGTTAGGAGTATACTGTGCATACTACTGGGTCGCCATGGTTAAGAGTATACTGTGTATACTGCAGGGTTGTCATGGTTAGGAGTATACTGTGCATACTGCAGGGTCGTCATGGTTAGGAGTATACTGTGTATACTGCAGGGTTGTCATGGTTAGGAGTATACTGTGCATACTGCAGGGTCGTCATGGTTAGGAGTATACTGTGTATACTGCAGGGTCGTCATGGTTAAGAGTATACTGTGTATACTGCAGGGTCGTCATGGTTAAGAGTATACTGTGTATACTGCAGGGTCGTCATGGTTAGGAGTATACTGTGTATACTGCAGGGTCGTCATGGTTAGGAGTATACTGTGTATACTGCAGGGTTGTCATGGTTAGGAGTATACTGTGCATACTGCAGGGTCGTCATGGTTAAGAGTATACTGTGTATACTGCAGGGTCGTCATGGTTAGGAGTATACTGTGTATACTGCAGGGTCGTCATGGTTAGGAGTATACTGTGTATACTGCAGGGTTGTCATGGTTAGGAGTATACTGTGCATACTGCAGGGTCGTCATGGTTTGGAGTATACTGTGTATACTGCAGGGTTGTCATGGTCAGGAGTATACTGTACTGTGCATACTGCAGGGTCGTCATGGTTAAGAGTATACTGTGTATACTGCAGGGTCTTCATGGTTAGGAGTTTACTGTGCATACTGCAGGGTTGTCATGTTTAGGAGTATACTGTGTATACTGCAGGGTCGTCATGGTTAAGAGTATACTGTGTATACTGCAAGGTCTTCATGGTTAGGATTATACTGTGTGTACTGCAGGTTTGTCATGGTTAGGAGTATACTGTGCATACTGCAAGGTGGTCATGGTTAAGAGTATACTGTGTATACTGCAGGGTCGTCATGGTTATGAGTATTCTGTGTATACTGCAGAGTTGTCATGGTTAGGAGTATACTGTGTATACTGCAGGGTCTTCATGGTTAGGAGTTTACTGTGTATACTGCAGGGTTTTCATGGTTAGGAGTATACTGTGCATACTGATGGGTCGTTATGGTTCAGAGTATACTGTGTATACTGCAGGGTTGTCATGGTTAAGAGAATACTGTGTTTACTGGAGGGTCGTCATGGTTAAGAGTATACAGTGTATACTGCTGGGTCGTTATGGTTAGGAGTATGCTTGTTGGTATACTGCAGGGTCGTCATGGTTAGGAGTATACTGTGTATACTGCAGGGTCGTCATGGTTAGGAGTATAGTGTATATAATGCAGGGTCGTCATTATTAGTAGTATACTCTGTTGGTATACTGCAGGGTCGTCATGGTTAGGAGTATACTGTGTATACTGAAGGCTCGTCATGGTTAGGTGTACACTGTGTATACTGCAGGGTTGTCATGGTTAGGAGTATACTGTGCATACTGCAGGGTCGTCATGGTTAAGAGTATACTGTGTATACTGCAGGGTTGTCATGGTTAGGAGTATACTGTGTACACTGCAGGGTTGTCATGGTTAGGAGTATACTGTGCATACTGCAGGGTCGTCATGGTTAAGAGTATACTGTGTATACTGCAGGTTCGTCATGGTTAGGAGTATACTGTGTATACTGCAGGGTTGTCATGGTCAGGAGTATACTGTGCATACTGCAGGGTCGTCATGGTTAAGAGTATACTGTGTATACTGCAGGGTTGTCATGGTTAGCAGTATACTGTGCATACTGCTGGGTCGTCACGGTTAAGAGTATACTGTGCATACTGCAGGGTTGTCATGGTTAGGAGTATACTGTGCATACTGCAGGGTCGTCACGGTTAAGAGTATACTGTGCATACTGCTGGGTCGTCACGGTTATGAGTATACTGTGTATACTGCAGGGTTGTCATGGTTAAGATTATACTGTGTTTACTGCAGGGTCGTCATGGTTAGGAGTATACTGTGCATACTGCAGGGTTGTCATGGTTTGGAGTATACTGTGCATACTACAGGGTTGTCATGTTTAGGAGTATACTGTGTATACTGCAGAGTTGTCATGGTTAGGAGTATGCTATGCATACGGCAGGGTTGTCATGGTTAGGAGTATACTGTATATACTGCAGGGTCGTCATGGTTAGGAGTATGCTATGCATACGGCAGGGTCGTCATGGTTTAGAGTATACTGTGTTGGTATACTGCATGGTCGTCATGGTTAGGAGTATAGTGTATATAGTGCGGGGTCGTCATGGTTTAGAGTATACTGTGTATACTGCAGGGTCGTCATGGCTAGGAGTATACTGTGTATACTGGAGGGTCTTCATGGTTAAGAGTATACCGTGTATACTGCAGGGTCGTCATGGTTAGGTGTACACTGTGTATACTGCAGGGTCGTCATGGTTAGGAGTATACTGTGTTGGTATACTGCAGGGTCGTCATGGTTAGGAGAATACTGTGTATACTGCAGGGTCGTCATGGTTTGGTGTACACTGTGTATAATGCAGGGTCGTCATGATTAGGAGTATACCTTATATACTGCAGGGTCGTCATGGTTAGGAGTATACTGTGATGGTATACTGCAGAGTCGTCATGGTTAGGAGTATACTGTGTATACTGCAGGTTCGTCTTGATTAGGAGTATACTGTACATACTGCAGGGTCGTCATGGTTAGGAGTATACTGTGTTGGTATACTGCAGGGTCGTCATGGTTAGGAGTATACTGTGTATACTGCAGGGTCGTCATGGTTAGGAGTATACTGTGTTGGTATACTGTAGGGTCGTCATGGTTAGGAGTATACTGTGTATACTGCAGGGTCGTCATGGTTAGGAGTATGCTGTGCATACTGCAGTGTCTTCATGGTTAGGAGTATACTGTGCATACTGCAGGGTTGTCATGGTTAGGAGTATACTGTGTATACTGCAGGGTTGTCATGGTTAGGAGAATTCTGTGCATACTGCTGGGTCGTCATGGGTAAGAGTATACTGTGTATACTGCAGGGTTGTCATGGTTAAGAGTATACTGTGTTTACTGCAGGGTCGTCATGGTTAGGAGTATGCTGTGCATACTGCAGTGTCTTCATGGTTAGGAGTATACTGTGCATACTGCAGGGTTGTCATGTTTAGGAGTATACTGTGTATACTGCAGGGTTGTCATGGTTAGGAGAATTCTGTGTTACTGCAGGGTCGTCATGGTTAAGAGTATACAGTGTTGTTATACTGCAGGGTCGTCATGGTTAGGAGTATACTGTGTATACTGCAGGGTCGTCATGGTTAGGAGTATAGTGTATATACTGCAGGGTCGTCATGGTTAGGAGTATACTCTGTTGGTATACTGCAGGGTCGTCATGGTTAGGAGTATACTGTGTATACTGCAGGATCTTCATGGTTAGGAGTATACTGTGTATACTGCAGGCTCGTCATGGTTAGGTGTACACTGTGTATACTGCAGGGTTGTCATGGTTAGGAGTATACTGTGTATACTGTAGGGTTGTCATGGTTAGGAGTATACTGTGCATACTGCAGGGTCGTCATGGGTAAGAGTATACCGTGTATACTGTAGGGTTGTTATGGTTAGGAGTATACTGTGCATACTGCAGGGTCATCATGGTTAGGAGTATACTGTGTATACTGCAGGGTCGTCATGGCTAGGAGTATACTGTGTATATGGCAGGGTTGTCATGGTTAAGAGTATACTGTGTTTACTGCAGGGTCGTCATGGTTAGGAGTATACTGTGTATACTGCAGGGTTGTCATGGTCAGGAGTATACTGTGCATACTACAGGGTCGTCATGGTTAAGAGTATACTGTGTATACTGCAGGGTCGTCATGATTAGGAGTATACTGTGTATACTGCAGGGTTGTCATGGTCAGGAGTATACTGTGCATACTGCAGGGTCTTCATGGTTAGGAGTTTACTGTGTATACTGCAGGGTTGTCATGGTTAGCAGTATACTGTGCATACTGCAGGGTCGTCATGGTTAGGAGTATACTGTGCATACTGCAGGGTTGTCATGGTTAGGAGTGTACTGTGCATACTACAGGGTTGTCATGTTTAGGAGTATACTGTGTATACTGCAGGGTTGTCATGGTTAAGAGTATACTATTTTTACTGCAGGGTCGTCATGGTTAGGAGTATACTGTGCATACTGCAGGGTTGTCATGGTTAGGAGTATACTGTGCATACTACAGGGTTGTCATGTTTAGGAGTATACTGTGTATACTGCAGGGTTGTCATGGTTCGGAGTATGCTGTGCATACTGCAGGGTCGTCATGATCATAACCACGACTATGATTATAGCAACCACGACCATGATTATAACAACCACAACCATGATTATAACCACCACCACCATTGTTACGACAATAACGACCATGATTATAACACTCACGACCATGATTATAACACTCACGACAATGCTTATAAAACCCACGACCATGATTCTAACATCCATGACCATGATTATAACAACCACGACCATGATTATATCAACCAGGACTATGAGTATATCCACGCCCATGATTATAACAACCACGACCATGATTGTAACATCCATGACCAGGATTATAATAACCACAACCCTGATCATAACAACCACGACCATGATTATAACACTCACGACCATGATTATAAGAACCACAATAATAATCATAACGACGACTATGATTATAACAACCACGACCATGATTATAAAAACCACAACCATGATTATAACAACCACAACCATGATTATAACAACCACGAACATGATTATAACAACCACGACCATGATTATAACAACAAACGACCATGATTATAACAACCAAGACTATGATAATAACCACGCCCATGATTATAACACTCACGACCATGACGACTATGATTATAAGTGCCACGACCATGATTCTAACAACGACGACCGTGATTATAACATCCACGACCATGATTATAACAACCACGACTATGATTATAACTACCACGACCATGATTATAACAACCACGACCATGATTATAACAACCACGACCATGATTATAACAACCAAGAGTACGAATATCACATCCACGACCTTGATTATAGCAACTACGACTATGATTATAACAACCACGACCATGATTATAACAACCACGACCATGATTATAAGAACCCCCACCATGATTGTAACAACCACGACCATGATTATAACAACCACGACCATGATTATAACAACCACGACTATGATTATAACAAGTATGACTATGAATATAACAACCACGACTATGAACATAACAACCACGACTATGATTATAACAACCACGACTATGAGTATAACAATGGCGACTATGATTTTAAGTACCACGACCATGATTATAACAACCACGACCGTGATTATAACAATCCCGACCATGAATATAACAACCAGGACCATGATTATAACAACCAAAAAGAACGATTATAACATCCACGACCATGATTATAACAACCACGACTATGATTATAACTACCACGACCATGGTTATAACAAGCACGACCATGATTAAAACAACCACAACCATGATTATAACAACCAAAAAGAACGATTATAACATCCACGACCATGATTATAACAACCACGACTATGATTATAACTACCACGACCATGATTATAAGAACCACGACCATGATTATTACGAAGACGAGTATGATTATAAGAACCACGACCATGATTATAACAACCACGACCATGATTATAACAACCACGACTATGAGTATAACAACCACGACTATGATTATGACAACCACGACCATGAATATAACAATCACGACCATGATTATAACAACCACGCTCATGATTATAACATCCACGACCATGATTATAACAACCACGACCATGATTATAACAACCACGAATACAATCATAACAACCGGGACGATGTTTATAACACCCACGACCATGATTATATCTACTACCATGATCATAACCACGACCGTGAATATAATAGCCACGACTATGATTGTAACAACCACGACCATGATTATAACAATCACGACCATGATTAAAACACCCACGACCATGATAATAATATCTACGAATATGATTATAGGAATGACGAGTATGATCATAACCATGACTATGATTATAGCAACCACGACCATGATTATAACAACCATGACTATGATTATAACCACTCCCATGATTATAATAACCACGACCATGATTATAACAACCACGACCATGATTATTAGCAAACACGACCATGATTATAGCATCCATGACCATGATTATAATAACCACTACTCTGTTCATAACAACCACGACCATGATTATAACACTCACGACCATGATTATAACTACCACGACTATGATCATAACCACGACTATGATTATATCAACTACGACTATGATTATAAAAACCACTACCATTGATTATATCAACCACAACCATGATTATAACAACCACACCCATGATTATAACAACCATGGCCATGATTATAACAACCACGAATAGGATTATAACAACCACGACCATTATTATAACAACCACGACTATGATTATAATAACCACGACCATGATTATAACAACCACGACTATGATTATAACTACTCCCATGATTATAATAACCATGACCATGATTATAACAACCACAACTATGATTATAACAACCACGACCATGATTATAACAACCACGACTATGATTTTAACAACCACGACCATCATTATAACAATCATGACTATGATTATACCAACTACGACAATGATTATAATAACAACGACCATGATTATAACAACGACGACCATGATTATAACTACCACGACCATGATTATAACAACCAAGAGTACGATTATCACATCCACGACCATGATTATAACATCCACGACTATGATTATAACAAGCACGACCATGACTATAACAACCACGACTATGATTATAACAACCACGACTATGAGTATAACAATGACGACTCTGATTATAACAACCACGACCATGATTATAACAACCACGACTATGATTATATGTACGACGACCATGATTATAACAACCACGACCGTTATTATAACAACCCCGACCATGATTGTAACAACCACGACCATGATTATAACAACCACGACCATGATTATAACAAGCACGAACTATGATTATAACAAGCACCACCATGAATATAACAACCACGACTATGATTATAACAAGCACGACCATGAATATAACAACCACTACTATGAACAAAACAACAACGACTATGATTATAACAACCACGACTATGAGTATAACAATGACGACTACGATTATATGTGCCGCGACCATGATTCTAACAACCACGACTGTGATTACAACAACCCCGACCATGATTGTAACGACCACGACCGTGATTATAACAACCACGACCATGATTATAACAACCACGACCATGATTAAAAGAACCACGACCATGATTTTAACAACCACGACTATGATTATAACTACCACGACCATAATTATATCAACCACGACCATGATTATAACAACCACGACCATGATTATAACAACCAAGAGTACGATTATCACATCCACGACCATGATTATAGCAACCACGACTATGATTATAACAACCACGACAATGAATGTAAGTACCACGACCATGACTATAACAACCACGACCGTTATTATAACAACCCCGACCATGATTGTAACAACCACGACCATGATTATAACAACCACGACCATCATTATAACAACCACGACTATGATTATAACAAGCACGACCATGAATATAACAACCACGACTATGAACATAACAACAACGACTATGATTATAACAACCACGACTATGAGTATTACAATGACGACAATGATTATAACAACCACGACCATGATTATAACAACCACGACTATGATTATAAGTACCACGACCATGATTATAACAACCACGACCGTGATTATAACAAACCCGACCATGATTTTAACAACCACGAGTATGATTATAACAACCACGACCATGGTTATAACAACCACGACCATGATTAAAACAACCACAACCATGATTATAACAACCAAAAAGAACGATTATAACATCCACGACCATGATTATAACAACCACGACTATGATTATAGCAATCACGACCATGATTATAAGAACCTCGACCATGATTATAACAAAGACGAGTATGATTATAACAACCCCGACTATGATCATAACCACTCCCATGATTATAATAACCACGACCATTATTATAACAACCACGACCATGATTATAACAAACACGACCAATGTTATAGCATCCATGACCATGATTGTAATAACCACGACTCTGATCATAACAACCACGACCATGATTATAACACTCTCGGCCATGATTTTAACAACCTCGATTATGATCATAACCATGACTATGATTATAACAACTACGACCATGATTATAAAAACTGCGACCATTGATTATAACAACCAAAACCATGATTATAACAACCACGACCATGATTATAACAACCATGACCATGATTATAACAACCACGAATATGATTATAACAACCACGACCATGATATAACTCACGACCATGATTATAACAACCATGACTATGATTATAACAACAACTACTATAAACATAAACACGACTATCATTACAACAACCACGACCATGATTATAACCACGACAATGATTATAATAACCACGACCATGATTATAACAACCACGACCATGATTATAACAACCACGGCTATGATTATAACAACCACGACCATGATTATAACAACCAGAACTATGATTATAACCACTCCCATGATTATAATAACCACGACCATGATTATAACAACCATGACCATGATTATAACTTCCACGACTATTATAATAACTACCACGACCATGATTATGACAACCCCGACCATGATTGTAACAACCACGACTATGATTATAACAACCACAACCATGATTATAACAACCAAGACTACGATTATCACATCCACGACCATGATTATAACAACCACGACTATGATTATAACAAGCACGACCTTGCATATAACAACCACGACTATGATTAAAACAACCACATCTATGAGTATAACAATGACGACTATGATTATAACACTCATGACCATGATTATAACCACCTCGACTATGATAATAACCTCGAATATGATTATAACAACCACGACCATGATTATAATAACCAGGAATATGATTATAACCACGCCCATGATTATATTAACCACGACCATGATTATAGCAACCATCACCATGATTATAACAACCACGACCATGATTATAACATCCACGACCATGATTATATTAACCACAACTCTGATCATGACAACCACGACCATGATTATAACACTCACAACAATGAATATAACTACCACGACTATGATTATAACAACTACGACCATTATTATAGAAATTACGACCATGATTATAACAACCACAACCATGATTATAACAACCACGACCATGATTATATCAACCATGACCATGATTATAAACACCACGAATATGATTATAACAACCACGACCATAATTATAACTCACGACCATGATTATAACAACCACGACTATGATTACAACAACAACGACTATGATCATAACCACGACTATGATTATAACAACCACGACCATGATTATATCAACCACGACCATGATTATAACA
Organism: Homarus gammarus; assembly: GCA_958450375.1. Lineage (NCBI taxonomy): Eukaryota > Metazoa > Arthropoda > Malacostraca > Decapoda > Nephropidae > Homarus > Homarus gammarus. Next base: position 765,283 of record CAUDMG010003421.1, on the reverse strand, counting down.
ACCATGACCATGATTATAACAACCACGACCATGATTACAACAACCACGACCATGATTATAACAAGCACGACTATGATTATAACAAGCACGACCATGAATATAACAACCACGACTATGATTATAACAACCACGACCATGAGTATAACAATGACGACTATGATTATAAGTACCACGACCATGATTCTAACAACCACGACCGTGATTACAACAACCCCGACCATGATTGTAACAACCACGACCGTGATTACAACAACCCCGACCATGATTGTAACAACCACGACCATGATTATAACAAGCACGACTATGATTATAACAACCACGACTATGAGTATAACAATGACGACTATGATTATAAGTACCATGACCATGATTCTAACAACCACGACCGTGATTACAACAACCCCGACCATGATTGTAACAACCACGACCATGATTATAACAACCACGACCATGATTATAACAACCACGACCATGATTAAAACAACCACGACCATGATTATAACATCCACGACCATGATTATAACAACAACGACTATGATTATAACTACCACGACCATGATTATATCAACCACGACCATGATTATAACAACCACGACCATGATTATAACAACCAAGAGTACGATTATCACATCCACGACCATGATTATAGCAACCACGACTATGATTATAACAACCACGACTATGATTATAAGTACCACGACCATGATTATAACAACCACGACCGTGATTATAATAACCCCAACCATGATTGTAACAACCACGACCATGATTATAACAACCACGACCATGATTATAACAACCACGACTATGATTATAACAAGCACGACCATGAATATAACAACCACGACTATGAACATAACAACCACGACTATGATTATAACAACCACGACTATGAGTATAACAATGACGACTATGATTATAACAACCACGACCATGATTATAACAACCACGACTATGATTATAAGTACCACGACCATGATTATAACAACCACGACCGTGATAATAACAACCCGACGATGATTGTAACAACCACGAGTATGATTATAACAACCGGGACGATGTTTATAACGCCCACGACCATGATTATAACAACTACTACCATGATCATAACCACGACCGTGAATATAATAGCCACGACTATGATTGTAACAACCACGACCATGATTATAACAATCACGACCATGATTAAAACAACCACGACCATGATAATAATATCCACGACTATGATTATAGGAATGACGAGTATGATCATAACCACGACTATGATTATAACAACCACGACCATGATTATAACAACCAGGACTATGATTATAACCACTCCCATGATTATAATAACCACGACCATGATTATAACAACCACGACCATGATTATAGCATCCATGACCATGAATATAATAGCCACTACTCTGATCATAACAACCACGACCATGATTTTTATACTCTCGACCATGATTATAACTACCACGACTATGATCACAACCACCACTATGATTATAACAAGTACGACCATGATTATAAAAACCACGACCATTGATAATAACAACCACAACCATGATTATAACAACCACGACCATGATTATAGCAACCATGACCATGATTATAACAACCGCGAATATCATTAAACAACCACGACCATGATTATAACAACCACGACTGTGATTAGAATAACCACGACCATTATTATAACAACCACGACTTTGATTATAACCACTCCCATGATTATAATAACCACTCCCATGATTATAACAACCACGACTATGATTATAATAACCACGACCATGATTATAACAACCAGGACTATGATTATAACCACTCCCATGATTATAATAAACACGACCATGACTATACCAACCACGACGTGATTATAACAAACACGACCATGATTATAACAACCACGACCATGATTATGACAACCACGACTCTGATCATAACCACGACCATGATTATAACACTCACGGCCATGATTTTAACAACCACGACTATGATCATAGCCATGACTATGATTAAAATAACTATGACCATGATTATAAAAACCACGACCATGATTATAACAACCACGACCATGATTATAACAACCACGACCATGATTATAACAACCATGACTATGATTATAACAACCACGACCATGATTATAACAACCACGACCATGATTATAACACCACGACCATGATTATAACAACCACGCCTATGATTATAACAACAACTACTATGATCATATCCACGACTATGATTAAAACAACCACGACCATGATTTTAACCACGACAATGATTATAATAACCACGACCATGATTATAACAACCACGACCATGATTATAACAACCACGACCATGATTATAACAACCAGGACTATGATTATAAACACGCCCATGATTAAAATAACCACGACCATGATTATAACCTCCACGACCATGATTATAACAACCCCGACCATGATTGTAACAACCACGACTATGAATAAAACCACAACCATGATTATAACAACCAAGACTACGATTATCACATCCGCGACCATGATTATAACAACCACGACTATGATTATAACAAGCACGACCTTGCATATAACAACCACGACTATGATTAAAACAACCACAACTATGAGTATAACAATGACGACTATGATTATAACACTCATGACCATGATTATAACCAACTCGACTATGATATTAACCTCGAATATGATTATAACAACCACGACCATGATTATAATAACCAAGACCATCATTATAACAACCACGACCATGATTATAACAACTACGACCATGATTATAACAACCACGACCATGATTATAATAACCAGGAATATGATTATAACCACGCCCATGATTATATTAACCACGACCATGATTATAACAACCATCACCATGATTATAACAACCACGACCATGATTATAACTTCCACGACCATGATTATATTAACCACAACTCTGATCATAACAACCACGACCATGATTATAACACTCACGACAATGATTATAACAACCACGACTATGATCAAAACCACGACTATGATTATAACAACTACGACCATTATTATAGAAATCACGACCATGATTATAACAACCACAACCATGATTATAACAACCACGACCATGATTATATCAACCATGACCATGATTATAAACACCACGAATATGATTATAACAACCACGACCATGATTATAACTCACGACCATGATTATAACAACCACGACTATGATTACAGCAACAACGACTATGATCATAACCACGACCATGATTATAACAACCACGACCATGATTATAGCATCACGACCATGATTATAACAACCACGACCATGATTATAACAACCACAACCATGATTATAACAACCACGACCATGATTATAACAAGCACGACTATGATTATAACAAGCACGACCATTAATATAACAACCACGACTATGATCATAACAAGCACGACCAAGATTATAACAACCACGACCATGATTATAACAAGCACGACTATGAGTATAACAAGGACGACTATGATTATAAGTACCACGACCATGATTCCAGCAACCACGACCGGGATTTCAACTTCCCCGACCATGATTGTAACAACCACGACCATGATTATAACAACCACGAACATGATTATAACAAGCACGACTATGATTATAACAAACACGACCATGAATATAACAACCACGACTATGAACATAAAATCCACGACTATGATTATAACAACCACGACTATGATTATAACAACCACGACCATGATTATAAGTACCACGACCATGATTATAACAACCACGACCATGATTATAACAACCACGACCATGATTATAACAACCACGACCATGATTATAACAACCACGACCATGATTATAACAACACGACCATGATTATAACAACCACGACCATGATTATAACAACCACGACTATGATTATATCAACACGACCATGATTATAAAAACACGACCATAGATTATAAGAACCACAACCATGATTATACCTTCCACGACCATGATTATAACAACCACGACCATGATTATAACAACCACGAATATGATTATAACAACCAGGACTATGATTATAACCACTCCCATGATTATAATAACCAAGACCATGATTATAACAACCACGACCATGATTATAACAACCACGACCATGATTATAACAACCACGACCATGATTATAACAACCACGACTATGATTATAACAACCACGACCATGATTATAACAACCACGACCATGATTATAACAACCACGACTATGATTATAACAACCACGACCATGATTATAACAACCACGACTATGATTATAACAACCACGACCATGATTATAACAATCACGACCATGATTATAACAACAACGCTCATGATTATAACACCCACGACCGTGATTATAACAACCACGACTATGATTATAACTACCACGGCCATGTATATAACAACAACCACCATGATTACAACAACTACTACCATGATCATAACCACGACCGTGAATATAATAGCCACGACTATGACTGTAACAACCACGACCATGATTATAATAATCGCGAAAATGATTAAAACAACCACGACCATGATTATAATATCGACGAATATGATTATAGGAACGACGACTATGATCATAACCACGACTATGATTATATCAAACACGACCATGATTATAACAACCAGGACCATGATTATAATCACCACGACCATGATTATAATAACCACGACCATGATTATAACAACCACGACCATGATTATAACAAACACGACCATGATTATAACAACCACGACCATGAATATAACAACCACGACTATGATTATAATAACCACGACCATGATTATAACAACCAGGACTATGATTATATCCACTCCCATAATTATAATAACAATGACAATTATTATAATAACCACGACCATGATTATAACACTCACGGTCATGATTTTAACAACCACGAATATGATCATATCCATGACTATGATTATAACAACTACGACCATGATTATAAAAACCACGACCATTGATTATAACAACCACAACCATGATTATAACAACCACGACCATGATTATAACAACCATGACCATGATTATAACAATCACGAATATGATTATAACAACCACGACCATGATTATAACTCACTACCATGATCATAACAACCACGACTATGATTTTAACAACAACTACTATGATCATAACCAAGACTATGAGTATAACAACAATGACCATGATTATAACCACGACAATGATTATAATAACCACGACCATGATTATAATAACCACGACCATGATTATAACAACCATGACCATGATTATAACAACCACGACCATGATTATAACAACCAGGACAATGATTATATCCACACCCATGATTATAATAACCACGACCATGATTATAACAACCACGACCATGATTATAACAACCAGGAATATGATTATAACCACGCCCATGATTTTATTTACCACGACCATGATATAACAACCATGACCATGATTATAACAACCACGACCATGATTATAACAACCACGACCATGATTATAACAACCACGACCATGATTATAACAACCACGACCATGATTATAACAACCACGACCATGATTATAACAACCACGACCATGATTATAACAACCACGATCATGATTATCACAACGGCCATGATTATAACCACGACCATGACTATAACAACCACGACCATGATTTTAACAACAAGGACCATGATTATAACCACGACCATGATTATACAACCACGACCTGATTATAACAACCACGACCATGATTATAAAACCACGACCATGATTATAACAACCACGACCATGATTATAACAACCACGACCATGATTATACCACGAATGATTAACAATCACGACCATGATTATAACAACCACGACCATGATTATAACAACCACGACCATGATTATAACAACCACGACTATGATTATAACAACCACGACCATGATTATAACAACCACGACCATGATTATAACAACCACGACCATGATTATAACAACCACGACCATGATTATAAACCACGACCATGATTATAACAACCACGACCATGATTATAACAACCACGACCATGATTATAACAACCACGACCATGATTATAACAACCACGACCATGATTATAACAACCACGACTATGATTATAACAACCACGACCATGATTATAACAACCACGACTATGATTATAATAACCACGACCATGATTATACAACCACGACTATGATTATAACAACCACGACCATGATTATAACAACCACGACCATGATTATAACAACCACGACTATGATTATAACAACCACGACCATGATTATAACAACCACGACTATGATTATAACAACCACGACCATGATTATAACAACCAAGACTATGATTATAACAACCACGACAATGATTATAACAACCACGACCATGATTATAACAACCACGACCATGATTATAACAACCACGACCATGATTATAACAACCACGACTATGATTATAACAACCACGACCATGATTATAACAACCACGACTATGATTATAACCACGACCATGATTATAACCAGACATGATTATAACAACCACGACCATGATTATTACAACCACGACCATGTTATAACACCAGACCATGATTATAACAACCACGACTCTGATTATAACAACCACGACCATGATTATAACACTCACGACCATGATTATAACAACCACGACTATGATCATAACCACGACTATGATTATAACAACACGACCATGATTATAACAACCACGACCATGATTATAACAACCACGACCATGATTATAACAACCACGACCATGATTATAACAACCACGACCATGATTATAACAACCACGACTATGATTATAACAACCACGACCATGATTATAACTCACGACCATGATTATAACAACCACGACTATGATTATAACAACAACTACTATGATCATAACCACGACCATGATTATAACAACCACGACCATGATTATACAACCACGACCATGATTATAACAACCACGACCATGATTATAACAACCACGACCATGATTATAACAACCACGACCATGATTATAACAAACACGACCATGATTATAACAACCAGACCATGATTATGACACCACGACCATGATTATAACAACCACGACCATGATTATATCAACCACGACCATGATTATAACAACCACGACATGATTATAAACCACGACCATGATTATAACAACCACGACCATGATTATAACAACCACGACCATGATTATAACAACCACGACCATGATTATAACAACCACGACCATGATTATAACAACCACGACCATGATTATAACAACCACGACCATGATTATAACAACCACGACCATGATTATAACAACCACGACCATGATTATAACAACCACGACTATGATTATAACAACCACGACCATGATTATAACACCACGACCATGATTATAACAACCACGACCATGATTATAACAACCACGACCATGATTATAACAACCACGACCATGATTATAACACCACGACCATGATTATAACAACCACGACCATGATTATAACAACCACGACCATGATTATAACAACCACGACCATGATTATAACAACCACGACCATGATTATAACAACACGACTATGATTATAACAACCACGACCATGATTATAACAACCACGACCATGATTATAACAACCACGACCATGATTATAACAACCACGACCATGATTATAACAACCACGACCATGATTATAACAACCACGACCATGATTATAACAACCACGACCATGATTATAACAACCACGACCATGATTATATTAACCACAACTCTGATCATAACAACTACGACCATGATTATAACAACCACAACCATGATTATAACAACCACGACCATGATTATAACAACCACGACCATGATTATAACAACCACGACTATGATTATAACAACCACGACCATGATTATAACAACCACGACTATGAATATAATAACCACGACCATGATTATAACAACCACGACTATGATTATAACAACCACGACCATGATTATAATAACCACGACCATGATTATAACAACCACGACTATGATTATAACAACCACGACCATGATTATAACAACCACGACTATGATTATAACAACCACGACCATGATTATAACAACCATGACTATGATTATAACAACCACGACCATGATTATAACAACCACGACCATGATTATAACAACCACGACCATGATTATAACAACCACGACCATGATTATAACAACCACGACTATGATTATAACAACCACGACCATGATTATAACAACCACGACTATGATTATAACCACGACCATGATTATAATAACCACGACCATGATTATAACAACCACGACCATGATTATAACAAACACGACCATGGTTATAGCATCCATGACCATGATTGTAATAACCACGACTCTGATCATAACAACCACGACCATGATTATAACACTCACGGCCATGATTTTAACAACCACGATTATGATCATAGCCATGACTATGATTATAACAACTACGACCATGATTATAAAAACCACGACCATTGATTATAACAACCAAACCATGATTATAACAACCACGACCATGATTATAACAACCATGACCATGATTATAACAACCACGAATATGATTATAACAACCACGACCATGATATAACTCACGACCATGATTATAACAACCATGACTATGATTATAACAACAACTACTATAATCATAATCACGACTATGATTACAACAACCACGACCATGATTATAACCACGACAATGATTATAATAACCACGACCATGATTATAACAACCACGACCATGATTATAACAACCACGACTATGATTATAACAACCACGACCATGATTATAACAACCAGAACTATGATTATAACCACGACCATGATTATAATAACCACGACCATGATTATAACAACAACGACCATGATTATAACTTCCACGACTATTATAATAACTACCACGACCATGATTATAACAACAACGACCATGATTATAACAACCACGACTATGATTATAACAACCACAACCATGATTATAAGAACCAAGACTACGATTATCACATCCACGACCATGATTATAACAACCACGACTATGATTATAACAAGCACGACCATGAATATAACAACCACGACTATGATTATAACAACCACGACTATGAGTATAACAATGACGACTATGATTATAACACTCACGACCATGATTATAACACCTCGACTATGATAATAACCACGACTATGATTATAACAACCACGACCATGATTATAACAACCAGGACTATGATTATAACAACCACGACCATGATTATATTAACCACGACCATGATTATAGCAACCATCACCATGCTTATAACAACCACGACCATGATTATAACATCCACGACCATGATTTTATTAACCACAACTCTGATCATAACAACCACGACTATGATTATAACACTCACAACAAAGATTATAACAACCACGACTATGATCATAACCACGACTATGATTATAGCAACTACGACCATTATTATAGAAATTACGACCATGATTATAACAACCACAACCATGATTATAACAACCACGACCATGATTATATCAACCACGACCATGATTATAAACACCACGAATATGATTATAACAACCACGACCATGATTATAACTCACGACCATGATTATAACAACCACGACTATGATTACAACAACAACGACTATGATCATAACCACGACTATGATTATAACAACCACGACCATGATTATAACAACCACGACCATGATTATAACAACCACGACCATGATTATAACAACCACGACCATGATTACAACAACCACGACCATGATTATAACAAGTACGACTATGATTATAACAAGCACGACCATGAATATAACAACCACGACTATGATTATAACAACCACGACCATGAGTATAACAATGACGACTATGATTATAAGTACCACGACCATGATTCTAACAACCACGACCGTGATTACAACAACCCCGACCATGATTGGATTGTAACAACCACGACCATGATTATAACAACCACGACCATGATTATAACAAGCACGACTATGATTATAACAACCACGACTATGAGTATAACAACGACGACTATGATTATAAGTACCACGACCATGATTCTAACAACCACGACCGTGATTACAACAACCCCGACCATGATTGTAACAACCACGACCATGATTATAACAACCACGACCATGATTATAACAACCACGACCATGATTAAAACAACCACGACCATGATTATAACATCCACGACCATGATTATAACAACCACGACTATGATTATAACTACCACGACCATGATTATAACAACCACGACCATGATTATAACAACCACGACCATGATTATAACAACCAAGAGTACGATTATCACATCCACGACCATGATTATAGCAACCACGACTATGATTATAACAACCACGACTATGATTATAAGTACCACGACCATGATTATAACAACCACGACCGTGATTATAATAACCACGACCATGATTATAACAACCACGACCATGATTATAACAACCACGACCATGATTATAACAACCACGACTATGATTATAACAACCACGACCATGAATATAACAACCACGACTATGATTATAACAACCACGACCATGATTATAACAACCACGACCATGATTATAACAACCACGACTATGATTATAACAACCACGACCATGATTATAACAACCACGACTATGATTATAAGTACCACGACCATGATTTTAACAACCACGACCGTGATTATAACAACCACGACCATGATTATAACAAACACGACCAATGTTATAGCATCCATGACCATGATTGTAATAACCACGACTCTGATCATGACAACCACGACCATGATTATAACACTCACGGCCATGATTTTAACAACCACGATTATGATCATAACCATGACTATGATTATAACAACCACGACCATGATTATAACAACCACGACCATGATTATAACAACCAAAACCATGATTATAACAACCACGACCATGATTATAACAACCACGACCATGATTATAACAACCACGAATATGATTATAACAACCACGACCATGATATAACTCACGACCATGATTATAACAACCATGACTATGATTATAACAACAACTACTATAATCATAATCACGACTATGATTACAACAACCACGACCATGATTATAACCACGACAATGATTATAACAACCACGACCATGATTATAACAACCACGACCATGATTATAACAACCACGACTATGATTATAACAACCACGACCATGATTATAACAACCAGAACATGATTATAAACCACGACCATGATTATAACAACCACGACCATGATTATAACAACCACGACCATGATTATAACAACCACGACTATGATTATAACAACCACGACCATGATTATAACAACCACGACTATGATTATAACACCACGACCATGATTATAACAACCACGACTATGATTATAACAACCACGACCATGATTATAACAACCACGACTATGATTAAACAACCACGACTATGATTATAACAACCACGACTATGATTATAACACTCACGACCATGATTATAACAACCACGACTATGATAATAACCACGACTATGATTATAACAACCACGACCATGATTATAACAACCAGGAATATGATTATAACCACGACCATGATTATAACAACCACGACCATGATTATAGCAACCACGACCATGATTATAACAACCACGACCATGATTATAACAACCACGACCATGATTATAATAACCACGACCATGATCATAACAACCACGACCATGATTATAACACTCACGAACATGATTATAACAACCACGACTATGATCATAAACCACGACTATGATTATAACAACTGCGACCATTATTATAGAAATTACGACCATGATTATAACAACCACAACCATGATTATAACAACCACGACCATGATTATAACAACCATGACCATGATTATAACAACCACGATTATGATTATAACAACCACGACCATGATTATAACTCACGACCATGATTATAACAACCACGACTATGATTATAACAACCACGACTATGATCATAACCACGACTATGATTATAACAACCACGACCATGATTATAACAACCACGACCATGATTATAACAACCACGACCATGATTATAACAACCACGACCATGATTATAACAACCACGACCATGATTATAACAAGCACGACTATGATTATAACAACCACGACCATGATTATAACAACCACGACCATGATTATAACAACCACGACCATGAGTATAACAAACGACTATGATTATAACAACCACGACCATGATTATAACAACCACGACCATGATTATAACAACCACGACCATGATTATAACAACCACGACCATGATTATAACAACCACGACCATGATTATAACAAGCACGACTATGATTATAACAACCACGACTATGAGTATAACAATGACGACTATGATTATAAGTACCATGACCATGATTATAACAACCACGACCATGATTATAACAACCACGACCATGATTATAACAACCACGACCATGATTATAACAACCACGACCATGATTATAACAACCACGACCATGATTATAACAACCACGACCATGATTATAACAACCACGACCATGATTATAACAACCACGACTATGATTATAACAACCACGACCATGATTATAACAACCACGACCATGATTATAACAACCACGACCATGATTATAACAACCACGACCATGATTATAACACCACGACCATGATTATAACAACCACGACTATGATTATAACAACCACGACTATGATTATAACAACCACGACCATGATTATAACAACCACGACCATGATTATAACAACCACGACCATGATTATAACAACCACGACCATGATTATAACAACCACGACCATGATTATAACAACCACGACCATGATTATAACAACCACGACCATGATTATAACAACCAGGACTATGATTATAACAACCACGACTATGATTATAACAACCACGACTATGAGTATAACAACCACGACCATGATTATAACAACCACGACCATGATTATAACAACCACGACCATGATTATAACAACCACGACCATGATTATAACAACCACGACCATGATTATAACAACCACGACCATGATTATAACAACCACGACCATGATTATAACAACCACGACCATGATTATAACAACCACGACCATGATTATAACAACACACTGATATAACCACGACCATGATTATAACAACCACGACCATGATTATAACAACCACGACCATGATTATAACAACCACGACCATGATTATAACAACCACGACCATGATTATAACAACCACGACCATGATTATAACAACCACGACTATGATTATACAACCACGACCATGATTATAACAACCACGACCATGATTATAACAACCACGACTATGATTATAACAACCACCATGATTATAACAACCACGACCATGATTATAACAACCACGACCATGATTATAACAACCACGACCATGATTATAACAACCACGACTATGATTATAACACACGACCATGATTATAACAACCACGACCATGATTATAACAACCACGACCATGATTATAACAACCACGACCATGATTATAACAACCACGACCATGATTATAACAACCACGACATGATTATAACAACCACGACCATGATTATAACAACCACGACCATGATTATAACAACCACGACCATGATTATAACAACCACGACCATGATTATAACAACCACGACCATGATTATAACAACCACGACCATGATTATAACAACCACGACCATGATTATAACAACCACGACCATGATTATAACAACCACGACCATGATTATAACAACCACGACCATGATTATAACAACCACGACCATGATTATAACCACGACCATGATATGACAACCACGACCATGATTATAACAACCACGACCATGATTATAACAACCACGACCATGATTATAGCAACCACGACCATGATTATAACAACACGACATGATTATAAACCACGACCATGATTCAACCAACAACGACCATGATTATCACTACCACGATCATGATTATAACAACCACGACCATTATTTTATAAACCACGACCATGATTATAACAACCACGACCATGATTATAACAACCACGACATTGATTATAACAACCACGACCATGATTATAACAACCACGACCATGATTATAACAACCACGACCATGATTATAACAACCACGACCATGATTATAACAACCACGACCATGATTATAACAACCACGACTATGATTATAACCACGACCATGATTATAACAACCACGACTATGATTATAACAACCACGACCATGATTATAACAACCACGACCATGATTATAACAACCACGACCATGATTATAACAACCACGACCATGATTATAACCACGACCATGATTATAACAACCACGACCATGATTATAACAACCACGACCATGATTATAACAACCACGACCATGATTATAACAACCACGACCATGATTATAACAACACGACCATGATTATAACAACCACGACCATGATTATAACAACCACGACCATGATTATAACACCACGACTATGATTATAACAACCACGACCATGATTATAACAACCATGACCATGATTATAACAACCACGACCATGATTATAACAACCACGACCATGATTATACAACCACGACCATGATTATAACAACCACGACCATGATTATAACAACACGACCATGATTATAATAACCACGACCATGATTATAACACACGACCATGATTATAACACCACGACCATGATTATAACCACGACCATGATTATAATAACCACGACCATGATTATGATAACCACGACCATGATTATAACAACCACGACCATGATTATAACAACCACGACCATGATTATAAACACGAACATGATTATGATAACCACGACCATGATTATCACAACCACGACCATGATTATAACAACCACGACCATGATTATAACAACCACGACCATGATTATAACAACCACGACCATGATTATAACAACCACGACCATGATTATAACAACCACGACCATGATTATAACAACCACGACCATGATTATAACAACCACGACCATGATTATAACAACCACGACCATGATTATAACCACGACCATGATTATAACAACCACGACCATGATTATAACAACCACGACCATGATTATAACAACCACGACCATGATTATAACAACCACGACCATGATTATAACCACGACCATGATTATAACAACCACGACCATGATTATAACAACCACGACTATGATATAACCACGACATGATTATAACAACCACGACCATGATTATAACAACCACGACCATGATTATAACACCACGACCATGATTATAACAACCACGACCATGATTATAACAACCACGACCATGATTATAACAACCACGACCATGATTATAACAACCACGACCATGATTATAACAACCACGACCATGATTATAACAACCACGACCATGATTATAAACCACGACCATGATTATAACAATTACGACCATGATTATAACACCACGACCATGATTATAACAACACGACCATGATATAAACCACGACATGATTATAACAAC
The DNA here is from genome assembly GCA_958450375.1 of Homarus gammarus. Classification (NCBI taxonomy): domain Eukaryota; kingdom Metazoa; phylum Arthropoda; class Malacostraca; order Decapoda; family Nephropidae; genus Homarus; species Homarus gammarus. The sequence goes on along the minus strand of CAUDMG010003421.1, from coordinate 749,809 downwards.
CACGACCATGATTATAACAACCACGACCATGATTATAACAACCACGACCATGATTATAACAACCACGACCATGATTATAACAACCACGACCATGATTATAACAACCACGACCATGATTATAACAACCACGACCATGATTATAACAACCACGACCATGATTATAACAACCACGACTATGATTATAACAACCACGACCATGATTATAACAACCATGACCATGATTATAACACACGACCATGATTATAACAACCACGACCATGATTATAACAACCACGACCATGATTATAACAACCACGACCATGATTATAACACTTACGACCATGATTATAACAACCATGACCATGATTATAACACCACGACCATGATTATAACAACCACGACCATGATTATAACACCACCACCATTATTATAACAACCACGACCATGATTATAACAACCACGACCATGATTATAACCACGACCTTGATTATAATACCCACGACCATGATTATAACAACCATGACCATGATTATAAATCACGACCATGATTATAACAACCACGACCATGATTATAACAACCACGACCATGATTATAACAACCACGACCATGATTATAACAACCACGACCATGATTATAACACCACGACCATGATTATAACAACCACGACCATGATTATAACAACCACGACTGATTAACACCAGACATGATTATAACAACCACGACCATGATTATAACAACCACGACCGTGATTATAACAACCACGACCATGATTATGACAACCACGACCATGATTATAACAAGCACGACCATNATTATAACAACCACGACCATGATTATAACAACCACGACCATGATTATAACAACCACGACCATGATTATAACAACCACGACCATGATTATAACAACCACGACCATGATTATAACAACCACGACCATGATTATAACAACCACGACCATGATTATAACAACCACGACCATGATTATAACAACCACGACCATGATTATAACAACCACGACCATGATTATAACAACCACGACCATGATTATAACAACCACGACCATGATTATAACAACCACGACCATGATTATAACAACCACGACCATGATTATAACAACCACGACCATGATTATAACAACCACGACATGATTATAACAACCACGACCATGATTATAACAACCACGACCATGATTATAACAACCACGACCATGATTATAACCACGACCATGATTATAACAACCACGACCATGATTATAACAACCACGACCATGATTATAACAACCACGACCATGATTATAACAACCACGACCATGATTATAACAACCACGACCATGATTATAACAATATGACCATGATTATACAACCAAGACCATGATTATAACATCCACGACCATAATTATAACAACCACGACATGATTATAACAACCACGACCATGATTATAACAACCACGACCATGATTATAACAACCACGACATGATTATAACAACCACGACCATGATTATAACAACCACGACCATGATTATAACAACCACGACCATGATTATAACAACCACGACCATGATTATAACAACCACGACCATGATTATAACAACCACGACATGATTATAACAACCACGACCATGATTATAACAACCACGACCATGATTATAACAACCACGACCATGATTATAACAACCACGACCATGATTATAACAACCACGACCATGATTATAACAACCACGACCATGATTATAACCACGACCATGATTATAACAACCACGACCATGATTATAACAACCACGACCATGATTATAACAACCACGACCATGATTATAACAACCACGACCATGATTATAACAACCACGACCATGATTATAACAACCACGACCATGATTATAACAACCACGACCATGATTATAACAACCACGACTATGATTATAACAACCACGACCATGATTATAACAACCACGACCATGATTATAACAACCACGACCATGATTATAACAACCACGACCATGATTATAACAACCACGACCATGATTATAACAACCACGACCATGATTATAACAACCACGACCATGATTATAACAACCACGACCATGATTATAACCACGACCATGATTATAACAACCACGACCATGATTATAACAACCACGACCATGATTATAACAACCACGACCATGATTATAACAACCACGACCATGATTATAACAACCACGACCATGATTATAACAACCACGACCATGATTATAACAACCACGACCATGATTATAACAACCACGACCATGATTATAACAACCACGACCATGATTATAACAACCACGACATGATTATAACAACCACGACCATGATTATAACAACCACGACCATGATTATAACAACCACGACCATGATTATAACAACCACGACCATGATTATAACAACCACGACCATGATTATAACAACCACGACCATGATTATAACAACCACGACCATGATTATAACCACGACATGATTATAACAACCACGACCATGATTATAACAACCACGACCATGATTATAACAACCACGACCATGATTATAACAACCACGACCATGATTATAACAACCACGACCATGATTATAACAACCACGACCATGATTATAACAACCACGACATGATTATAACAACCACGACCATGATTATAACAACCACGACCATGATTATAACAACCACGACCATGATTATAACAACCACGACCATGATTATAACAACCACGACCATGATTATAACAACCACGACCATGATTATAACAACCACGACCATGATTATAACAACCACGACCATGATTATAACAACCACGACCATGATTATAACACCACGACCATGATTATAACAACCACGACCATGATTATAACAACCACGACCATGATTATAACAACCACGACCATGATTATAACACCACGACCATGATTATAACAACCACGACCATGATTATAACAACCACGACCATGATTATAACAACCACGACCATGATTATAACAACCACGACCATGATTATAACAACCACGACCATGATTATAACAACCACGACCATGATTATAACAACCACGACCATGATTATAAACCACGACCATGATTATAACAACCACGACCATGATTATAACAACCACGACCATGATTATAACAACCACGACCATGATTATAACAACCACGACCATGATTATAACAACCACGACCATGATTATAACAACCACGACCATGATTATAACAACCACGACCATGATTATAAACCACGACCATGATTATAACAACCACGACCATGATTATAACAACCACGACCATGATTATAACAACCACGACCATGATTATAACAACCACGACCATGATTATAACAACCACGACCATGATTATAACAACCACGACCATGATTATAAACCACGACCATGATTATAACAACCACGACCATGATTATAACAACCACGACCATGATTATAACAACCACGACCATGATTATAACAACCACGACCATGATTATAACAACCACGACCATGATTATAACAACCACGACCATGATTATAACAACCACGACCATGATTATAACAACCACGACCATGATTATAACAACCACGACCATGATTATAACAACCACGACCATGATTATAACAACCACGACTGATTATAACAACCACGACCATGATAATAACAACCACGACCATGATTATAACACCACGACCATGATTATAACAACCACGACCATGATTATAACAACCACGACCATGATTATAACAACCACGACATGATTATAACAACAACGACATGATATAACCACGACCATGATTATAACAACCACGACCATGATTATAACAACCACGACCATGATTATAACACCACGACCATGATTATAACAACCACGACCATGATTATAACAACCACGACCATGATTATAACAACCACGACCATGATTATAACAACCACGACCATGATTATAACAACCACGACCATGATTATAACAACCACGACCATGATTATAACCACGACCATGATTATAACAACCACGACCATGATTATAACAACCACGACCATGATTATAACAACCACGACCATGATTATAACAACCACGACCATGATTATAACAACCACGACCATGATTATAACACCACGACCATGATTATAACAACCACGACCATGATTATAACAACCACGACCATGATTATAACAACCACGACCATGATTATAACAACCACGACCATGATTATAACAACCACGACCATGATTATAACAACCACGACCATGATTATAACAACCACGACCATGATTATAACAACCACGACCATGATTATAAAAACCACGCCTTTGATTATAACAACACGACTATGATATAACCACGACTATGATTATAACAACCACGACCATGATTATAACAACCACGACCATGATTATAACACCACGACCATGATTATAACAACCACGACCATGATTATCACAACCACGACCATGATTATAACAACCACGACCATGATTATAAACCAGACTGATAAACCACGACCATGATTATAACAACCACGACCATGATTATAACAACCACGACCATGATTATAACAACCACGACCATGATTATAACAACCACGACCATGATTATAACAACCACGACCATGATTATAACACCACGACCATGATTATAACAACCACGACCATGATTATAACAACCACGACCATGATTATAACAGACCATGATAACCGACCATGATTATAACAACCACGACCATGATTATAACAACCACGACCATGATTATAACAACCACGACCATGATTATAACAACCACGACCATGATTATAACAACCACGACCATGATTATAACAACCACGACCATGATTATAACAACCACGACCATGATTATAACAACCACGACCATGATTATAACAACCACGACCATGATTATAACACCACGACCATGATTATAACAACCACGACCATGATTATAACAACCACGACCATGATTATAACAACCACGACCATGATTATAACAACCACGACCATGATTATAACAACCACGACCATGATTATAACAACCACGACTATGATTATAACAACCACGACCATGATTATAACAACCACGACCATGATTATAACAACCACGACCATGATTATACAACCACGACCATGATTATAACAACCACGACCATGATTATAACAACCACGACCATGATATAAACACGACCATGATTATAACAACCACGACCATGATTATAACAACCACGACCATGATTATAACAACCACGACCATGATTATAACAACCACGACCATGATTATAACAACCACGACCATGATTATAACAACCACGACCATGATTATAAACCACGACTATGATAATAACAACCACGACCATGATTATAACAACCACGATCATGATTATAACACCACGACCATGATTATAACAACCACGACCATGATTATAACACCACGACCATGATTATAACAACCACGACCATGATTATAACAACATGATAACACGACCATGATTATAACAACCACGACCATGATTATAACAACCACGACCATGATTATAAACTCACGACCATGATTATAACAACCACGACCATGATTATAACAACCACGACCATGATTATACCAACCACGACCATGATTATAACAACACGACATGATTATAACCACGACCATGATTATAACAACCACGACCATGATTATAACAACCACGACCATGATTATAACAACCACGACCATGATTATAACAACCACGACCATGATTATAACAACCACGACCATGATTATAACAACCACGACCATGATTATAACAACCACGACCATGATTATAACAACCACGACCATGATTATAACAACCACGACCATGATTATAACACCACGACCATGATTATAACAACCACGACCATGATTATAACAACCACGACCATGATTATAACAACCACGACCATGATTATAACAACCACGACCATGATTATAACCAGACCATGATATAACACGACTGATTATAACAACCACGACCATGATTATAACAACCACGACCATGATTATAAACCACGACCATGATTATAACAACCACGACCATGATTATAACAACCACGACCATGATTATAACAACCACGACCATGATTATAACAACCACGACCATGATTATAACAACCACGACCATGATTATAACAACCACGACCATGATTATAACAACCACGACCATGATTATAACAACCACGACCATGATTATAACAACCACGACCATGATTATAACAACCACGACCATGATTATAACAACCACGACCATGATTATAACAACCACGACCATGATTATAACAACCACGACCATGATTATAACACCACGACCATGATTATAAACCACGACCATGATTATAACAACCACGACCATGATTATAACAACCACGACCATGATTATAACAACCACGACCATGATTATAACAACCACGACCATGATTATAACAACCACGACCATGATTATAACAACCACGACCATGATTATAACAACCACGACCATGAAAATAACAACCACGACCATGATTATAACACCACGACCATGATTATAACAACCACGACCATGATTATAACAACCACGACCATGATTATAACAACCACGACCATGATTATAACACCACGACCATGATTATAACAACCACGACCATGATATTATAAACCACGACCATGATTATAACAACCACGACCATGATTATAACAACCACGACCATGATTATAACAACCACGACCATGATTATAACAACCACGACCATGATTATAACAACCACGACCATGATTATAACAACCACGACCATGATTATAACAAACACGACCATGATTATAACAACCACGACCATGAATATAACAACCACGACCATGATTATAACAACCACGACCATGATTATAACAACCACGACCATGATTATAACAACCACGACCATGATTATAACACCACGACCATGATTATAACAATCACGACCATGATTATAACAACCACGATCATGATTATAACCACGACTATGATTATAATAACAACGACCATGATTATAACAACCACGACCATGATTATAACTCACGACCATGATTATATCAACCACGACCATGATTATAACAACCACGACCATGATTATAACAACCACGACCATGATTATTACAACCACGACCATGATTATAAACCACGACCATGATTATAACAACCACGACCATGATTATAACAACCACGACCATGATTATAACAACCACGACCATGATTATAACAACCACGACCATGATTATAACAACCACGACCATGATTATAACAACCACGACCATGATTATAACAACCACGACCATGATTATAACACTCACGACCATGATTATAACAACCACGACCATGATTATAAACCACGACCATGATTATAACAACCACGACCATAATTATAACAACCACGACCATGATTATAACAACCACGACCATGATTATAACAACCACGACCATGATTATAACAACCACGACCATGATTATAACAACCACGACCATGATTATAACAACCACGACCATGATTATAACAACCACGACCATGATTATAACAACCACGACCATGATTATAACAACACGACATGATCATAACCACGACCATGATTATAACAACCACGACCATGATTATAACAACCACGACCATGATTATAACACCACGACCATGATTATAACAACCACGACCATGATTATAACAACCACGACCATGATTATAACAACCACGACCATGATTATAACAACCACGACCATGATTATAACACCACGACCATGATTATAACAACCACGACCATGATTATAACAACCACGACCATGATTATAACAACCACGACCATGATTATAACAACCACGACCATGATTATAACAACCACGACCATGATTATAACCACGACCATGATTATAACAACCACGACCATGATTATAACAACCACGACCATGATTATAACAACCACGACCATGATTATAACAACCACGACCATGATTATACAACACGACCATGATTATAACAACCACGACCATGATTATAACAACCACGACCATGATTATAACAACCACGACCATGATTATAACAACCACGACCATGATTATAACAACCACGACCATGATTATAACAACCACGACCATGATTATAACAACCACGACCATGATTATAACAACCACGACCATGATTATAACAACCACGACCATGATTATAACAACCACGACCATGATTATAACAACCACGACCATGATTATAACACCACGACCATGATTATAACAACCACGACCATGATTATAACACCACGACCATGATTATAACAACCACGACCATGATTATAACAACCACGACCATGATTATAACAACCACGACCATGATTATAACAACCACGACTATGATTATAACAACCACGACCATGATTATAACAACCACGACCATGATTATAAACACGACCATGATTATAAACCACGACCATGATTATAACAACCACGACCATGATTATAACAACCACGACCATGATTATAACACCACGACCATGATTATAACAACCACGACCATGATTATAACAACCACGACCATGATTATAACAACCACGACCATGATTATAACACCACGACCATGATTATAACAACCACGACCATGATTATAACAACCACGACCATGATTATAACACCACGACCATGATTATAACAACCACGACCATGATTATAACAACCACGACCATGATTATAACAACCACGACCATGATTATAACAACCACGACCATGATTATAACAACCACGACCATGATTATAACACCACGACTATGATCATAACCACGACTATGATTATAACAACCACGACCATGATTATAACAACCACGACCATGATTATAACAACCACGACCATGATTATAACAACCACGACCATGATTATAACAACCACGACCATGATTATAACAACCACGACCATGATTATAAACCACGACCATGATTATAACAACCACGACCATGATTATAACAACCACGACCATGATTATAACAACCACGACCATGATTATAACAACCACGACCATGATTATAACAACCACGACCATGATTATAACAACCACGACCATGATTATAACAACCACGACCATGATTATAACACACGACCATGATTATAAACCACGACCATGATTATAACAACCACGACCATGATTATAACAACCACGACCATGATTATAACAACCACGACCATGATTATAACAACCACGACCATGATTATAACAACCACGACTATGATATAACCACGACTATGATTATAACAACCACGACCATGATTATAACAACCACGACCATGATTATAACAACCACGACCATGATTATAACAACCACGACCATGATTATAACAACCACGACCATGATTATAACAACCACGACTATGATTATAACAACCACGACCATGATTATAACACCACGACCATGATTATAACAACCACGACCATGATTATAACAACCACGACCATGATTATAACACCACGACCATGATTATAACAACCACGACCATGATTATAACAACCACGACCATGATTATGAACACACACACATAAATATGATAACCACGACCATGATTATGATAACCACGACCATGATTATCACAACCACGACCATGATTATAACAACCACGACCATGATTATAAACACGACCATGATTATGATAACCACGACCATGATTATCACAACCACGACCATGATTATAACAACCACGACCATGATTAAAACAACCACGACTATGATTATAACCACGACCATGATTATAACAACCACGACCATGATTATAACAACGACCATGTTTATGATAACCACGACCATGATTATAACCACGACCATGATTATAATAACCACGACCATGATTATAATAACCACGACCATGATTATAACAACCACGACCATGATTATAACAACCACGACCATGATTATAACACACGACCATGATTATAACAACCACGACCATGATTATAAACACGACCATGATTATGATAACCACGACCATGATTATCACAACCACGACCATGATTATAACAACCACGACCATGATTATAAACACGACCATGATTATGAACCACGACCATGATTATCACAACCACGACCATGATTATAACAACCATGACCATGATTATAACACTTACGACCATGATTATAACAACCACGACTATGATTATAACAACAACGACTATGATCATAACCACGACTATGATTATAACAACCACGACCATTATTATAACAACCATGACCATGATTATAACTCACGACCATGATTATAACAACCACGACCATGATTATAACACTTACGACCATGATTATAACAACCACGACTATGATTATAACAACAATGACTATGATCATAACCACGACTATGATTATAACAACCACGACCATTATTATAACAACCATGACCATGATTATAACACACGACCATGATTATAACAACCACGACCATGATTATAACAACCACGACCATGATTATAACAACCACGACCATGATTATAACAACCACGACCATGATTATAACAACCACGACCATTATTATAACAACCATGACCATGATTATAACTCACGACCATGATTATAACAACCACGACCATGATTATAACAACCAGGACCATGATTATAACAACCAGGACCATGATTATAACACTTACGACCATGATTATAACAACCATGACCATGATTATAACTCACGACCATGATTATAACAACCATTACCATGATTATAACACTTATGACCATGATTATAACAACCACGACTATGATTATAACAACAACGACTATGATCATAACCACGACTAAGATTATAACAACCACGACCATTATTATAACAACCATGACCATGATTTATAACTCACGACCATGATTATAACAACCACGACCATGATTATAACAACCACGACCATGATTATAACAACCACGACCATGATTATAACAACCACGACCATGATTATAACACACACCCATGATTATAATAACCACGACTATGAATATAACAACCACGACCATGATTATAACAACCACGACCATGATTATAACAACCACGACCATGATTATAACAACCAGGACCATGATTATAACCACGACCATGATTATAATAACCACGACCATGATTATAACAACCACGACCATGATTATAACCACGACCATGATTATGATAACCACGACCATGATTATAACAACCACGACCATGATTATAATAACCACGACCATGATTATAACAACCACGATCATGATTATAACCACGACTATGATTATAATAACAACGACCATGATTATAACAACCACGACCATGATTAAAACAACCACGACTATGATTATAACCACGACCATGATTATAACAACCACGACCATTATTATAACAACGACCATGTTTATGATAACCACGACCATGATTATAACCACGACCATGTTTATGATAACCACGACCATGATTATAACCACGACCATGATTATAATAACCACGACCATGATTATAATAACCACGACTATGATTATAACAACCACGACCATGATTATAACAACCACGACCATGATTATAAACACGACCATGATTATGATAACCACGACCATGATTATCACAACCACGACCATGATTATAACAACCACGACCATGATTATAAACACGACCATGATTATGATAACCACGACCATGATTATCACAACCACGACCATGATTATAACAACCACGACCATGATTATAAACACGACCATGATTATGATAACCACGACCATGATTATAACAACCACGACCATGATTATAAACCACGACCATGATTATAACAACCACGACCATGATTATAACAACCACGACCATGATTATCACAACCACGACCATGATTATAACAACCATGACCATGATTATAACACTTACGACCATGATTATAACAACCACGACTATGATTATAACAACAACGACTATGATCATAACCACGACTATGATTATAACAACCACGACCATGATTATAACAACCATGACCATGATTATAACTCACGACCATGATTATAACAACCACTACCATGATTATAACACTTACGACCATGATTATAACAACCACGACTATGATTATAACAACAATGACTATGATCATAACCACGACTATGATTATAACAACCACGACCATGATTATAACAACCATGACCATGATTATAACTCACGACCATGATTATAACAACCACGACCATGATTATAACAACAACGACCATGATGATAACAACCACGACCATGATTATAACAACCAGGACCATAATTATAACCACGACCATAATTATAACAACCATGACCATGATTATAACTCACGACCATGATTATAACAACCACGACCATGATTATAACAACCAGGATCATGATTATAACAACCAGGACCATGATTATAACACTTACGACCATGATTATAACAACCATGACCATGATTATAACCACGACCATGATTATAACAACCACGACCATGATTATAACAACCACGACCATGATTATAACAACCACGACCATGATTATAACAACCACGACTATGATTATAACCACGACCATGATTATAACAACCACGACCATGATTATAACAACCACGACCATGATTATAACATTCACGACCATGATTATAACAACCACGACCATGATTATAACAACAACGACCATGATTATAACAACCACGACCATGATTATAACAACCACGACTATGATATAACCACGACCATGATTATAACAACCACGACCATGATTATAACAACCACGACCATGATTATAACACCACGACCATGATTATAACAACCACGACCATGATTATAACAACCACGACCATGATTATAACAACCACGACCATGATTATAACAACCACGACCATGATTATAAACCACGACCATGATTATAACAACCACGACCATGATTATAACACCACGACCATGATTATAACAACCACGACCATGATTATAACAACCACGACCATGATTATAACAACCACGACCATGATTATAACAACCACGACCATGATTATAACAACCACGACCATGATTATAACAACCACGACCATGATTATAACAACCACGACCATGATTATAACAACCACGACCATGATTATAACAACCACGACCATGATTATAACAACCACGACCATGATTATAAACCACGACCATGATTATAACAACCACGACCATGATTATAAACACGACCATGATTATAATAACCACGACCATGATTATAACAACCACGACCATGATTATAACAACCACGACCATGATTATAAACCACGACCATGATTATAACAACCACGACCATGATTATAACAACCACGACCATGATTATAACACACGACCATGATTATAACAACCACGACCATGATTATAACAACCACGACCATGATTATAACACACGACCATGATTATAACAACCACGACCATGATTATAACAACCACGACCATGATTATAACAACCACGACCATGATTATAACCACGACCATGATTATAACAACCACGACCATGATTATAACAACCACGACCATGATTATAACCACGACCATGATTATAACAACCACGACCATGATTATAACAACCACGACCATGATTATAACAACCACGACCATGATTATAACAACCACGACCATGATTATAACAACCACGACCATGATTATAACAACCACGACCATGATTATAACAACCACGACCATGATTATAATAACCACGACCATGATTATAACAACCACGACCATGATTATAACAACCACGACCATGATTATAACAACCACGACCATGATTATAACAACCACGACTATGATTATAACAACACCGACTATGATAATAACCACGACTATGATTATAACAACCACGACCATGATTATAACAACCACGACCATGATTATAACAACCACGACCATGATTATAACCACGACCATGATTATAACAACCACGACCATGATTATAACAACCACGACCATGATTATAACAACCACGACCATGATTATAACAACCACGACCATGATTATAACAACCACGACCATGATTATAACACCACGACCATGATTATAACAACCACGACCATGATTAAAACAACCACGACCATGATTATAAAACCACGACCATGATTATAACAACCACGACCATGATTATAACAACCACGACCATGATTATAACAACCACGACCATGATTATAACAACCACGACCATGATTATAAACCACGACCATGATTATAACAACCACGACCATGATTATAACAACCACGACCATGATTATAACCACGACCATGATTATAACAACCACGACCATGATTATAACAACACGACCATGATTATAACAACCACGACCATGATTATAACAACCACGACCATGATTATAACAACCACGACCATGATTATAACAACCACGACCATGATTATAACAACCACGACCATGATTATAACAACCACGACCATGATTATAACAACCACGACTATGATTATAACAACCACGACCATGATTATAACAACCACGACCATGATTATAACAACCACGACCATAATTATGCAACCACGGCCATGATTATAACAACCACGACTATGATTATAACAACCACGACCATGATTATAACAACCACGACCATGATTATAACAACCACGACTATGATTATAACAACCACGACCATGATTATAACAACCACGACCATGATTATAACAACCACGACCATGATTATAACAACCACGACCATGATTATAACAACCACGACCATGATTATAACAACCACGACCATGATTATAACAACCACGACCATGATTATACAACCACGACCATGATTATAACAACCACGACCATGATTATAACAACCACGACCATGATTATAACACCCACGACTATGATTATAGCAACCACGACCATGATTATAACTCACGACCATGATTATAACAACCACGACTATGATTATACAACAACGCATATGATGATAACAACCACGCCCATGATTATAACAACCAAGACTAAGATTATAACAACAACGACTGTGATTATAACCACGACTATGATTATAACAACCACGACCTTGATTATAACAACCATGACCATGATTACAACAACCACGAATATGATTATAACAACCACGACCGTGATTATAACTCACGACAATGATTATAGCTACCACGACCATGATGATAACAGCAACGGCCATGATAATAACAACCAGGACCATGATTATAACCCACGACCATGATTATAACAACCACGACCATGATTATAATACCACGACCATGATTATAACAACCACGACCATGATTATAACAACCACGACCATGATTATAACAACCACGACCATGATTATAACAACCACGACCATGATTATAACAACCACGACCATGATTATAACAACCACGACCATGATTATAACACACGACCATGATTATAACAACCACGACCATGATTATAACAACCACGACCATGATTATAACAACCACGACCATGATTATAACAACCACGACCATGATTATAACAACCACGACCATGATTATAAACACGACCATGATTATAACAACCACGACCATGATTATAACAACCACGACCATGATTATAAACACGACCATGATTATAATAACCACGACCATGATTATAACAACCACGACCATGATTATAACAACCACGACCATGATTATAACAACCACGACCATGATTATAACAACCACGACCATGATTATAACCACGACCATGATTATAATAACCACGACCATGATTATAACAACCACGACCATGATTATAACAACCACGACCATGATTATAACAACCACGACCATGATTATAACAACCACGACCATGATTATAACAACCACGACCATGATTATAACAACCACGACCATGATTATAACAACCACGACCATGATTATAACAACCATGACCATGATTATAACTCACGACCATGATTATAACAACCACGACCATGATTATAACAACACGACTATGATCATAACCACGACTATGATTATAACAACCACGACCATGATTATAACAACCACGACCATGATTATAACAACCACGACCATGATTATAACAACCAGGACCATGATTATAACCACGACCATGATTATAATAGCACGACCATGATTATAGCAGCCAGGACCATGATTATAACAACGACCATGATTATAAACCACGACCATGATTATAACAACCACGACCATGATTATAACAACCACGACCATGATTATAACCACGACCATGATTATAATAACCACGACCATGATTATAACAACCACGACCATGATTATAACAACCATGACCATGATTATAACACTTACGACCATGATTATAACAACCACGACTATGATTATAACAACAACGACTATGATCATAACCACGACTATGATTATAACAACCACGACCATGATTATAACAACCACGACCATGATTATAACAACCACGACCATGATTATAACAACGACGACTATGATTATAACAACCACGACCATGATTATAACAACCACGACCATGATTATAACAACCAAGACCATGATTATAACAACCACGACCATGATTATAACAACCACGACCATGATTATGACAACTACGACTATGATTATAACACCACGACCATGATTATAACAACCACGACCATGATTATATCAACCACGACCATGATTATAACAACCACGACCATGATTATAACAACCACGACCATGATTATAACAACCACGACCATGATTATAACAACCATGACTATGATTATAACAACCACGCCCATGATTATAACAACCAAGACTAAGATTATAACAACAACGACTATGATCATAACCAAGACTATGATTATAACAACCAAGACCATGATTATAACAACTATGACCATGATTATAACAACCACGAATATGATTATAACAAGCACGTCCATGATTATAACTCACGACCATGATTATAACAACCACGACTACGATTATAACAACAACGACTATGATCATAACCACGATTATGATTATAACAACAACGGCCATGATGATAACAACCACGACCATGATTATAACAACCCGGACCATGATTATAACCTCGACCATGATTATAAAAACCATGCCCATGATTATAACAACCACGACAATGATTATAACAACCAAGACCATGATTATAACAACCATGACCATGATTATAACAACCACGACCATGATTATAACAAACACGACCATGATTATAACAACCCCGACCATGATTATAACAACCAAGAGAACGATTATAACATCCACAACCATGATTATAACAGCAACTACTATGATTATAACAACCACGACCATGATTATAATTACCACGACCTTGAATATAACAACCACGCTCATCATTATAACAACCACGACCATGATTATAACAACCACGACTATGATTATAACCACGACTATGATTATAACAACCACGACCATGATCATAAAAACCACGACCATAATTATAACAACCACGACCATGATTATAAGAACCACGACCATGATCATAACAACCATGACCATGATTATAACAACCACTAATATGATAATAACAACCACGACCATGATTATAACTCACGGTCATGATTATATCAACCACGACTATGATTATAACAACAACGACTATGATCATAACCACGACTATTTTTATAACAACCACGACCGTGATTATAACAACCAAGACCATGATTATAACAACCAGGACCATGATTATAACGTCGACCATGATATTAATATCCACGCCCATGATTATAACATCCACGACCATGATTATAACTCACGGCCATGATTATAACAACCATGACTATGATTATAACAACAACGACTATGATCATAACCACGACTATTTTTATAACAACCACGACCGTGATTATAACAACACGACCATGATTATAACAACCAGGACCATGATTATAACCTCGACCATGATAATAACAACCACGACCATGATTATAAGAACCACGACCATGATTATAACAACCATTACCATGATTATAACAACCACTAACATGATTATAACAACCACGACCATGATTATAACTCTCGGCCATGATTATAACAACCACGACAATGATTATAACAACAACGACCATGATGATAACAACCACGACCATGATTATAGCAACCAGGACCATGATTATTACCTCGACCATGACTTTAATAACCACGCCAATGATTATAATAACCACGACCATGATTATAACAACCACGACCATGATTATAACAACCAAGAGAAGGATTATAACATCCACGACCATGATTATAACAACTACGACTATGATTATAACAACCACGACCATGATTCTGACAACAACGGCCATGATGATAACAACCACGACCATGGTTATAACAACCAGGACCATGATTATAATCTCGACCAAGATTATAATAACCACGCCCATGATTATAATTACCACAACCATGATTATAACAACCACGACCATGATTATAGCAACCCCGACCATGATTATAACAACCATGACCATGATTATAACAACCACGACCATGATTATAGCAAACACGACCATGATTATAACAAACACGACCATGATTATAACAACTACGACCATGATTATAACAACCAATTGAAGGATTATGACTTCCACGACCATGATTATAACAACTACGACTATGATTATAACAACCACGACCATGGTTATAACAACCAGGACCATGATTATAATCTCGACCAAGATTATAATAACCACGCCCATGATTATAATTACCACAACCATGATTATAACAACCACGATCATGATTATAGCAACCCCGACCATGATTATAACAACCATGACCATGATTATAACAACCACGACCATGATTATGACAAACATGACCATGATTATAACAAACACGACCATGATTATAACACCCAGACCATGATTATAACAACCAAGAGAACGATTATATCATCCACGACCATGATTATAACAACCACGACTATGATTATAACAACCACGACCATGATTATAACAACCACGACCATAATTATAACAACCACGCTCATCATTATAACAACCACGACCATGATTATAACGCCCACAACTATGATTATACTACCACGACCATGATTATAACATCCACCATCATGATTATAACAACCACGACTATCATCATAACCACGACAATGATTATAACAACCACGACTACAATCATAACAACCGGGACCATGTTTATAACACCCACGACCCTGATTATAACAACTACGACCATGATCATAACCACGACCATGAATATAGTAACCAAGACTTTAATTATAACAACCACGACCATAAATATAACATCCACAACCTTGATTATAATAGCAACGACCCTGATCATAACAACCACGACCATGATTATAACGAACGCGACCATGATTATAACAACCACGACCATGATTATAACATCCAAGAGAACTATTATAACATCCACGACCATGATTATAACAACCACGACTATGATTATAACAACCACGACCATGATTATATTACCACGACCATGAATATAACAACCACGCTTAACATTATAACAACCACGACCATGATTATAACAACCACGACCATGATTATAAAAACCACGACCATGATTATAACAACCATGACCATGATTATAACAACCACTAATCTGATTATAACAACCACGACCATGATTATAACTCACGGTCATGATTATAACAACCACGACTATTATTATAACAACCACGACCGTGATTATAACAACCACGACCATGATTATAACAACCAGAACCATGATTATAACCTCGACCATGATTTTAATAACCACGCCCATGATTATAACAACCACGACCATGATTATAACTCACGGCCATAATTATAATGACCACGAATATGATTAAAACAACAACGACTTTGATCATAACCACGACTATTTTTATAACAACCACGACCGTAATTATAACAACCACAACCATGATTATATCAACCACGACCATGATTATCACCTCGACCATGATTATAACAACCACGACCATGATTATAAGAACCACGACCATGATTATAACAACAATGACCATGATTATAACAACCACTAACATGATTATAACAACCACGACCATGATTATAACTCTCGGCCATGATTATAACAACCACGACTATGATTTATAGCAACAACGACTATGATCATTACCACGAGTATGATTATAACAACAACGACCATGATGATAACAACCACGACCATGATTATAACAACCAGGACCATGATTATAACCTCGACCATGATTTTAATAACCACTCCCATGAATATTATAACCACGACCATGATTATAACAACCACGACCATGATTATAGCAACCCCTACCATGATTATAACAACCATGACCATGATTATAACAACCACAACCATGATTATAGCAAACATGCCCATGATTATAGCAAACACGACCATGATTATAACAACCACGACCATGATTATAACACCCAAGAGAACTATTATAACATCCACGACCATGATTATAACAACCACGACTATGATTATAACAACCACGATCATGATTATAACTACCACGACCATGATTATAACAACCACGCTCATCATTATAACAACCACAACCATGATTATAACACCCACAACTATGATTATACTACCACGACCATGATTATAACAACCAACACCATGATTATAAAAACCACGACTATGATCATAACCACGACTATGATTATAACAACAACGATAATGATCATAAAAACCACGACCATGATTATAAGAACCACGACCATGATTATAAGAACTACGACCATGATTATAACAACCATCACCATGATTATAACAACCAATAATATAATTAAAACAACCACGACAATGATTATACCTCACGACCATGATTATAACAACCACGACTATGATTATAACAACAACGACTATGATCATAACCACGACTATGATTATAACAACCACGACCGTTATTATAACAATCACGACCATGATTATAACAACCACGACCATGTTTGAAACAACCTGGACCATGATTATAACCACGACCATGATTATAATAACCACGACCATGATTATAACAACCACGACCATGATTATAACAACCACGACCATGATTATAATAACCACGACCATGATTATAACAACCACGACCATGATTATAACAACCACGACCATGATTATAATAACCACGACCATGATTATAACAACCACGACCATGATTATAACAACAACGACAATGATCATAACCATGATTATGATTATAACAACAACGGCCATGATGATAACAACCACGACCATGATTATAACAACCAGGACCATAATTATAACCTCGACCATGATTATAATAACCACGCCCATGATTATAATAACCACGACCATGATTATAATAACCACGACCATGATTATAACAACCACGACAATGATTATAACAACCACGACCATGATTATAACAACCATGACCATGAGTATAACAACCACGACCATGATTATAACAAACACGACCATGATTATAACAAACACGACCATGATTATAACAACCACGACCATGATTATAACAACCAAGAGAACGATTATAACATCCACGACCATGATTATAACAACCACGACTATGATTATAACAACCACGACCATGATTATAATTACCACGACCATGAATATAACAACCACGCTCATCATTATCACAACCACGACCATGATTATAACAACCACGACTATGTTTATATCTACCACGACCATGATTATATCAACCACCACCATGATTATAACAACCACGGTTATGATCATAACCACGACTATGATTATAACAACCACGACTACAATCATAACAACCGGGGCGATGTTTATAACACCCACTTAGCTGATTATAACAACTACGACCATGATCATAACCACGACCATGAATATTATAACCACGACTATGATTGTAGCAACCACGACCATAATTATAACAACCACGACCATGATTATAACACTCACGACCATGATTATAACAACCACGCCTATGATCATAACCACGACTATGATTATAACAACCACGACCATGATCATAAAACCACGACCATGATTATAACAACCTCGACCATGATTATTAGAACCACGACCATGATTATAACAACCATGACCATGATTATAACAACCACGACCATGATTATAACTCACGGTCATGATAATAACAACCACGACTATGATTATAACAACAACGACTATGATCATAACCACGACTACTTTTATAACAACCACGACCGTGATTATAACAACCACGACCATGATTATAACAACCAGGACCATGATTATAACCCCGACCATGCTTTTAATAACCACACCCATGATTATAATAACTCTGACCATGATTATAACAACCACGACCATGATTATAACAACCATGACAATGATTATAACAACCACGACCATGATTATAACAACCACGACCATGATTATAACAACCACGACAATGATTATAACAACAACGACTATGATCATAACCACGATTTATGAATATAACAACCACGACCATGATTATAACAACTATGACCATGATTATAACAACCACGACCATGATTAGAAGAACCAGGACTATGATTATAACCACGCCCATGATTATAATAACCACGACTATGAATATAGCAACCACGACCATGATTATAACCACGACCATGATTATAATAACCACGACCATGATTATAACAACCAGGACCATAATTATAACCACGACCATGAATATAACAACCACTACTATAATTATAACAACCACGACCATGATTATAACAACCAAGAGTACGTTTATAACATCCACGACCATGATTATAACATCCACGACTATGATTATAACAAGCACGACCATGAATTTAACAACCACGACTATGATTATAACAACCACGACTATGAGTATAACAATGACGACTATGATTATAACAACCACGACTATTATTACAACAAACACGACTATGATTATAACAACCACGACTATTATTATAACAACCACGACTATGATTATAACTACCATGACCATGATTATAACAACCAAGACCATGATTATAACAACCACGACCATGATTATAACAACCACGACCATGATTATAACAACCACGACTATGATTATAACACTCACGACCATGATTACAACACCCACGACTATGATTATAACAACCACGACCATGATTATAACAACCACGACCATGATTATAACAACCACGACCATGATTATAACAATCAGGACCATAATTATAACCACGACCATGATTATAATAACCACGACCATGATTATAACAACCACGACCATGATTGTAACAACAACAACGATGACTATAACCACGACCATGATTATAATAACCACGACCATGATTATAAGAACCACGACCATGATTATAACAATCACTACTATGATCATAACAACCGCGACCATGATTATAATAACCACGACCATGATTATAACATCCACGACCATGATTATAACAACCACGACCATGATTATAATAACCACGACTATGAATATAACAATCACGACTATGATTATAACAACCACGACCATGATTATAACAACCACGACCGTGATTATAACAACCTCGGTAAACTGTACCACCGGACTCGCCACCGGGCACGAAGTGCCCACGATCACTTGTAATACTTTATAAGGAGGGATATGTGGAATGTACTTGTTGTTGTTATTATTGTTTGTTGTTGCTGTTTTTTGTTGTTCTTTTTTCTTTTTTTTCGTTTTCTTCTTCTTCTTCTTCTTCTTCTTCTTCTTCTTCTTCTTCTTGTACGTCTTCCTGTCATGATCGTGATAACGGCTAACCTGAAAACCTTAAGGATTGATTACGCTCAAACGTCCACATAACCTTCAGAGTTCCCCAGTGGAAACGTCCCCCGTTTTTTCTGTTTCCCCGTCTTTGTCTTAAGGGAACTTTGAATATAATCCGCGGATTTCGTAGCAGACGCTGTATGTTGGGACCTGTTGCCATCCAACCCTTTGTAATCAATTTAATTTTGCTTTTGATAGCTGAGTCAGAGCATTGTTAGTGAGGATAATAGTCGGGAATGAAACTGAGTTCATAGTCTCAGTTTTAACGTCAGAGTGTACAGTAAATTAATTCATCGAAATAGAAGTAGGTGGACTCCCTGGCCTATTTTGAGTGAAGGTGCCGCGGGCATTTCTACCGTTAGTAAGTGCCCGTCCCTTCATCCATACAGGTCCCTAACGCAGCCTAGGCCGTGTCTGTAGGGTGGATGTTGTATCCACTATGTCTGGGGAGATGTCCGAGGTCCAGTAGGATCAGTTACCTTCGTGAGACCCTGCCGTCAGACACTTCAGACTACCTATGGCCCCCATAGCTGGCTCGTCTGGCCCTAACGCTCGGCCTGCGAGGTGACCCCGGATCACCAAGCCACACACCACTACCAGCCCCCATCATTGGTGGATGAGTGTCTAACTCAGTAGGGCTATTTGTGTGGTGGAGTTAATCCACTGGGATCTTCAGAGTTCGTCGGAAAGTACCCCATGGTGGCTGGACCCCATGGCTGTTGCTTGAGTATCACTCCTGACGACTGAGTGTTGTAGTGACAGTTGCCCTAGTCTTTATGGTGCTAAGTGACTATAAGAGTTATATGTTATTGTGTATGTCCACCCAGTAGTGGTGTGAGTATGTTGAGCCTGAGGGCATAGTACCAGATTTCGTCTGTTGGTACATATATATTCTTTCTCCTAATTTCATATTAATGTCTAAATAAATTATGTATTTGTATATTGTGTCTATTATTTACCTACAGTATTTACCGTTATTTCTTCCCTATTACTTGGTACTATCATTACATAAACCCACGAGCCTCCTTTCGTCACGCTAATGGAAACAAGTATGAGAGTAAAAGGAATTGTTGCTGACACACAGGCCCTTATAAAATGGTGACAGCTCAGGCCCTCATATTCCTACATCATATTATTCATTTTTCAACAAACTCCAATGAGTGACTCAAGGAACATATAGCAATTTGGATAGCAAATGATTTTGTATATGTATGGTTAAATTTTCACGCGTAATGTTTGTACTTCATCAGCACACAGAGAGCCATGATGATAACAGCGTGTTTTACCTCATAAAGTCCACAAATTACAAACTTTATTGATCAATATGCGCAAAACAGTCGCCAGCACCCGGAAGCGTGTGGGTTGTAATCGACTGGTAAAATAGTTGACGGTTTTTCATTGTCGGTATAAAGTTATTTTTTTCTTCGGCGGGTGGAGGGGGGGGGGGGGTAGATCTCTGTCTCTTATTAATTATCTGTATATCTGCCTATCTGTCTCATTATCTATCTCGTATTTGTCTTTCTTTGATTATCTCTTTCTCCCCTTTTCTTTTTCTGTCTTTCTCCTTTCTTGCTCTCTATTCCTTCTTGTCTCTCTATGTCTGTAAGTCTGTTGCTTTGTGCCTGTCTCCTCTGTGCCTGTCTCCTCATAAGTACTTTCTTCTATCTAATGTTCGTATTTCAGTGACCGAATTTATATACTTTTTGAAGATAGAGGAAATTTACATCAATCTATTGAATTCAACATAGAACTTTTTTAAAATATAATTCCACATTTAATATATTACCAGAAATGTATATATTTTTTAACCTAAAGTATATATATTTTTTCTAGTATTTTCAGATACGCTTGTTAGGTTTTGTGTAATAGATGTTAAGGAGGAAAAAATATTATACACGCGGTTCAGTTTTATGGCTATGTTGTTAAGTTAACTGTTATGTTTACGTAAACAAGTTGAAAAGAACTACAGATAATTGGAAAAAATCAACACACACACACATATACACACACGCACACACGCCACACCTGTAGTATCAACACACACACGACACACCTGTAGTATCAACACACACACACGACACACTTGTAGTATCAACACACACACACACACGACACACCTGTAGTATCAACACACACCTACACACGACACACCTGTAGTATCAACACACACACACACACACACACACACACACGACAAACCTGTAGTATCAACACACACACGAAACACCTGTAGTATCAACACACACACACACACGACACACCTGTAGTATCAACACACACACGACACACCTGTAGTATCAACACACACACACACACGACACACCTGTAGTATCAACACACACACGACACACCTGTAGTATCAACACACACACACACACGACACACCTGTAGTATCAACACACACACACACACGACACACCTGTAGTATCAACACACACACACGACACACCTGTAGTATCAACACACACACACACACGACACACCTGTAGTATCAACACACACACACACGACACACCTGTAGTATCAACACACACACACACGACACACCTGTAGCATCAACACACACACACACACGACACACCTGTAGTATCAACACACACACACACACGACACACCTGTAGTATCAACACACACACACACGACACACCTGTAGTATCAACACACACACACACGACACACCTGTAGTATCAACACACACACACACACGACACACCTGTAGTATCAACACACACACACACACACACGACACACCTGTAGTATCAACACACACACACACACGACACACCTGTAGTATCAACACACACACACACGACACACACACACGACACACCTGTAGTATCAACACACACACACACACACACACACACACACACACGACACACCTGTAGTATCAACACACACACACACACACACGACACACCTGTAGTATCAACACACACACACACACACACGACACACCTGTAGTATCAACACACACACACACACGACACACCTGTAGTATCAACACACACACACACGACACACCTGTAGTATCAACACACACACACGACACACCTGTAGTATCAACACACACACACACACGACACACCTGTAGTATCAACACACACACACACACGACACACCTGTAGTATCAACACACACACACACGACACACCTGTAGTATCAACACACACACACACACGACACACCTGTAGTATCAACACACACACACACGACACACCTGTAGTATCAA
This sequence comes from Homarus gammarus, assembly GCA_958450375.1. Taxonomy (NCBI): domain Eukaryota; kingdom Metazoa; phylum Arthropoda; class Malacostraca; order Decapoda; family Nephropidae; genus Homarus; species Homarus gammarus. The sequence continues at coordinate 723,015 of CAUDMG010003421.1, read as the reverse complement.
CACACACACACACACGACACACCTGTAGTATCAACACACACACACACACGACACACCTGTAGTATCAACACACACACACACACGACACACCTGTAGTATCAACACACACACACACACACGACACACCTGTAGTATCAACACACACACACACACGACACACCTGTAGTATCAACACACACACACACACGACACACCTGTAGTATCAACACACACACACACGACACACCTGTAGTATCAACACACACACACGACACACCTGTAGTATCAACACACACACACACACACACCTGTAGTATCAACACACACACACACGACACACCTGTAGTATCAACACACACACACGACACACCTGTAGTATCAACACACACACACACGACACACCTGTAGTATCAACACACACACACACGACACACCTGTAGTATCAACACACACACACACACGACACACCTGTAGTATCAACACACACACACACGACACACCTGTAGTATCAACACACACACACACGACACACCTGTAGTATCAACACACACACACACACACGACACACCTGTAGTATCAACACACACACACACACGACACACCTGTAGTATCAACACACACACACACGACACACCTGTAGTATCAACACACACACACACGACACACCTGTAGTATCAACACACACACACACGACACACCTGTAGTATCAACACACACACACACACACGACACACCTGTAGTATCAACACACACACACACGACACACCTGTAGTATCAGCACACACACACACACGACACACCTGTAGTATCAACACACACACACACACGACACACCTGTAGTATCAACACACACACACACACGACACACCTGTAGTATCAACACACACACACGACACACCTGTAGTATCAACACACACACACACGACACACCTGTAGTATCAACACACACACACACGACACACCTGTAGTATCAACACACACACACACACGACACACCTGTAGTATCAACACACACACACACACGACACACCTGTAGTATCAACACACACACACACGACACACCTGTAGTATCAACACACACACACGACACACCTGTAGTATCAACACACACACACGACACACCTGTAGTATCAACACACACACACACACACGACACACCTGTAGTATCAACACACACACACACGACACACCTGTAGTATCAACACACACACACACACACGACACACACACACACACGACACACCTGTAGTATCAACACACACACACACGACACACCTGTAGTATCAACACACACACACACACACGACACACACACACACACACGACACACCTGTAGTATCAACACACACACACGACACACCTGTAGTATCAACACACACCCACACACGACACACCTGTAGTATCAACACACACACACACACGACACACCTGTAGTATCAACACACACACACACACGACACACCTGTAGTATCAACACACACACACACACACACACACGACACACCTGTAGTATCAACACACACACACACACACACACACACGACACACCTGTAGTATCAACACACACACACACACACACGACACACCTGTAGTATCAACACACACACACACACGACACACCTGTAGTATCAACACACACACACACACGACACACCTGTAGTATCAACACACACACACACGACACACACACACGACACACCTGTAGTATCAACACACACACACACACACACACACACACGACACACCTGTAGTATCAACACACACACACACACACGACACACCTGTAGTATCAACACACACACACACACACACACACACACACACACACACGACACACCTGTAGTATCAACACACACACACACACACACACACACACACACACACGACACACCTGTAGTATCAACACACACACACGACACACCTGTAGTATCAACACACACACACACACACACGACACACCTGTAGTATCAACACACACACACACGACACACCTGTAGTATCAACACACACACACACGACACACCTGTAGTATCAACACACACACACACACGACACACCTGTAGTATCAACACACACACACACGACACACCTGTAGTATCAACACACACACACACACGACACACCTGTAGTATCAACACACACACACACACGACACACCTGTAGTATCAACACACACACACACGACACACCTGTAGTATCAACACACACACACACGACACACCTGTAGTATCAACACACACACACACACGACACACCTGTAGTATCAACACACACACACACACGACACACCTGTAGTATCAACACACACACACACGACACACCTGTAGTATCAACACACACACACACGACACACCTGTAGTATCAACACACACACACACGACACACCTGTAGTATCAACACACACACACACACACGACACACCTGTAGTATCAACACACACACACACACGACACACCTGTAGTATCAACACACACACACGACACACCTGTAGTATCAACACACACACACACACGACACACCTGTAGTATCAACACACACACACACACGACACACCTGTAGTATCAACACACACACACACACGACACACCTGTAGTATCAACACACACACACGACACACCTGTAGTATCAACACACACACACACACGACACACCTGTAGTATCAACACACACACACACACGACACACCTGTAGTATCAACACACACACACACGACACACCTGTAGTATCAACACACACACACACACGACACACCTGTAGTATCAACACACACACACGACACACCTGTAGTATCAACACACACACACACGACACACCTGTAGTATCAACACACACACACACGACACACCTGTAGTATCAACACACACACACACGACACACCTGTAGTATCAACACACACACACACGACACACCTGTAGTATCAACACACACACACACACGACACACCTGTAGTATCAACACACACACACACGACACACCTGTAGTATCAACACACACACACACGACACACCTGTAGTATCAACACACACACACACACGACACACCTGTAGTATCAACACACACACACGACACACCTGTAGTATCAACACACACACACACGACACACACACACACGACACACCTGTAGTATCAACACACACACACACACGACACACCTGTAGTATCAACACACTCACACACACGACACACCTGTAGTATCAACACACACACACACACACACGACACACACGACACACCTGTAGTATCAACACACACACACACACGACACACCTGTAGTATCAACACACACACACACGACACACCTGTAGTATCAACACACACACACGACACACCTGTAGTATCAACACACACACACACGACACACCTGTAGTATCAACACACACACACACACACGACACACCTGTAGTATCAACACACACACACACACGACACACCTGTAGTATCAACACACACACACACGACACACCTGTAGTATCAACACACACACACACACGACACACCTGTAGTATCAACACACACACACACGACACACCTGTAGTATCAACACACACACACACACACGACACACCTGTAGTATCAACACACACACACACACACACACACACACACACACGACACACCTGTAGTATCAACACACACACACACACACACACGACACACCTGTAGTATCAACACACACACGACACACACACACACACGACACACCTGTAGTATCAACACACACACACACGACACACCTGTAGTATCAACACACACACACACACGACACACCTGTAGTATCAACACACACACACACACGACACACCTGTAGTATCAACACACACACACACACACACGACACACCTGTAGTATCAACACACACACACACGACACACCTGTAGTATCAACACACACACACACACGACACACCTGTAGTATCAACACACACACACACGACACACCTGTAGTATCAACACACACACACACACGACACACCTGTAGTATCAACACACACACACACACACGACACACCTGTAGTATCAACACACACACACACGACACACCTGTAGTATCAACACACACACACACACGACACACCTGTAGTATCAACACACACACACACACACACGACACACCTGTAGTATCAACACACACACACACGACACACCTGTAGTATCAACACACACACACACGACACACCTGTAGTATCAACACACACACACACACGACACACCTGTAGTATCAACACACACACACACGACACACCTGTAGTATCAACACACACACACACACGACACACCTGTAGTATCAACACACACACACACACGACACACCTGTAGTATCAACACACACACACACACGACACACCTGTAGTATCAACACACACACACACACGACACACCTGTAGTATCAACACACACACACACGACACACCTGTAGTATCAACACACACACACACACGACACACCTGTAGTATCAACACACACACACACACGACACACCTGTAGTATCAACACACACACACACACGACACACCTGTAGTATCAACACACACACACACACGACACACCTGTAGTATCAACACACACACACACGACACACCTGTAGTATCAACACACACACACACACGACACACCTGTAGTATCAACACACACACACACGACACACCTGTAGTATCAACACACACACACACGACACACCTGTAGTATCAACACACACACACGACACACCTGTAGTATCAACACACACACACACGACACACCTGTAGTATCAACACACACACACACACGACACACCTGTAGTATCAACACACACACACACACGACACACCTGTAGTATCAACACACACACACACACGACACACCTGTAGTATCAACACACACACACACGACACACCTGTAGTATCAACACACACACACACACGACACACCTGTAGTATCAACACACACACACACACACACGACACACCTGTAGTATCAACACACACACACACGACACACCTGTAGTATCAACACACACACACACACGACACACCTGTAGTATCAACACACACACACACACGACACACCTGTAGTATCAACACACACACACACACGACACACCTGTAGTATCAACACACACACACACACGACACACCTGTAGTATCAACACACACACACGACACACCTGTAGTATCAACACACACACACACACGACACACCTGTAGTATCAACACACACACACACGACACACCTGTAGTATCAACACACACACACGACACACCTGTAGTATCAACACACACACACGACACACCTGTAGTATCAACACACACACACACACGACACACCTGTAGTATCAACACACACACACACACGACACACCTGTAGTATCAACACACACACACACGACACACCTGTAGTATCAACACAGACACACGACACACCTGTAGTATCATCACACACACGACACACACGACACACCTGTATTATCAACACACACACACACACGACACACCTGTAGTATCAACACACACACACACACGACACACCTGTAGTATCAACACACACACACACACGACACACCTGTAGTATCAACACACACACACACGACACACCTGTAGTATCAACACACACACACACACGACACACCTGTAGTATCAGCACACACACACACACACACACGACACACCTGTAGTATCAACACACACACACACGACACACCTGTAGTATCAACACACACACACGACACACCTGTAGTATCAACACACACACACACGACACACCTGTAGTATCAACACACACACACACGACACACCTGTAGTATCAACACACACACACACGACACACCTGTAGTATCAACACACACACACACACGACACACCTGTAGTATCAGCACACACACACACACACACACACACACGACACACCTGTAGTATCAACACACACACACACACACACGACACACCTGTAGTATCAACACACACACACACACGACACACCTGTAGTATCAACACACACACACACACGACACACCTGTAGTATCAACACACACACACACGACACACCTGTAGTATCAACACACACACACACGACACACCTGTAGTATCAACACACACACACACACGACACACCTGTAGTATCAACACACACACACACACACACACGACACACCTGTAGTATCAACACACACACACACACACGACACACCTGTAGTATCAACACACACACACACACGACACACCTGTAGTATCAACACACACACACACACGACACACCTGTAGTATCAACACACACACACACACGACACACCTGTAGTATCAACACACACACACACGACACACCTGTAGTATCAACACACACACACACGACACACCTGTAGCATCAACACACACACACACACGACACACCTGTAGTATCAACACACACACACACGACACACCTGTAGTATCAACACACACACACACGACACACCTGTAGTATCAACACACACACAGACGACACACCTGTAGTATCAGCACACACACACACACGACGCACCTGTAGTATCAGCACACACACACACGACACACCTGTAGTATCAACACACACACACGACACACCTGTAGTATCAACACACACACACACACACGACACACCTGTAGTATCAACACACACACAGACGACACACCTGTAGTATCAGCACACACACACACGACACACCTGTAGTATCAACACACACACACGACACACCTGTAGTATCAACACACACACACACGACACACCTGTAGTATCAACACACACACACACGACACACCTGTAGTATCAACACACACACACACACGACACACCTGTAGTATCAACACACACACACACACGACACACCTGTAGTATCAACACACACACACACGACACACCTGTAGTATCAACACACACACACACACACACACACACACACACACACTTTTCTGTTACTCAGAATCGAGTATGACGATCATCCAGCTATGATACAATCATATGAGTTATTAGGGATGTCACCGGGGTTGGTGAGTTTTGAGGTGACTAAAGAGTCTGATATGGGACCCGCAGAGTCGTTCAAATTCGTTGCACATGTGGCTGGCTGCATCTCCTGCGGGAGGGGCGGTGGCAGCGTCTTTCCGTCGTTGGCGGTTGTCTGCCTCGGTTTGCAGTCGGGCTAACTCGAAAGTATTGACACCTTCTTGTATGGTGCTCCCCCAAGCGTTACGATATGAAGTAATCGACTCCCAGGTGAGGGGGTCTATTTGGCACTTTTTCAGGTTTGTCTTAAGACTATCCTTATACCTATTCAATTGCCCGCCAGAGTTACGTTTACTATTCGTTAGGTGACTGTAAAGTAGCTGCTTTGACAGTCCACTGCCGTCCATGCCGGTAACATGGCCAGTCCAGCGTAGTTTTGCATGGATAATGGTAGCCTTGATGCTCCTACAGTTGGCGTCAGCAAGAATACTGGCATTTGTTCTCTTGTCTTCCCATCGAACACGGATGATGGAAAGTAGACTACGTTGGTCAAAGTTTTCAAATGTCTTGAGGTGCCTCCTGTATGTAACCCATGTCTCACTGCCATATAGCAGGGTGGGGAAAACCACTGCTCTTTAATGAATGAATATCAGACCATAGCTTACAGCCCAGAGAATTACATCACATATAACAGTAAGTGTATAGACCTCGTGGTACCACCACATACCAGGTAGACACACCTTGGGTCGGGACCCAAGGGACCTGACCCCGTCTGCTAATGACCTGAATTAGCGGGGGACTTGATGTGCAACCACACCTCCAAGACACACCTGGGCATGACCACACCTGAACACAGCTGTCCAGATCTAACCAGTTTAGTGTTAATTGGCAGAGGTCAAACGCCGGCTGTTGAGGCCCCATAAAAAGGCGCTGCAGTCCCGTCCACGGGGCTATTCTGATTATTCTGATTCTCAGTCTGGTTATTGTCCGGGTCGTCATTCTGATCACTCGCACAGAGCCACGCTCGTCCCCTCCCCAGGTCAGGAGGGGGACTCTCCGACCAGACCCCCGGCTTTACCAGCAGTGTCCCATAGGAGGCAGCCCAGCCAGCACCCACTGGGCCTCCACCAGGTTACATGTGAGTCTTGTCAGAACTATCCCTAGGGTGAGTTACCTACTGTGGGAAGTGTATTCATTTCATGATTGTGTCCGAGTCAGTGTCGAGTAACGTAAAATAATGTGCTAGGAACTCTGATATAATATTGATATTGATGTGTCTCTGTCATTGAGTGAATTAATAAATAGTTGTAACAAAGTGGTGTTTGAGAAGTTGTCCCTTAATAACGTACTACGTGATACGTAATATATGTGTATTGGCATATGATATAAGATAAGTGTATTGACGCAGTGTAAACAACTAACCGGCCACGCTACCAAACTTTCCTCTCTTTACATTCCTTCAACTATAAATATTCTATATATATGTAATATCTTCTTCTGGTGAGTTTTGTCTCATTACAGCTCGATATACATGCAGCGTTGTCGATAATTTCAGCTCCATACAACTGAAGACACGATTTCGGAGTCTGCCCAAGGCTTGAAATGCACATCTGATCCGATGCTTAATCTCTTCATCGATGTCCGCAGTGGTGGACAGGTGGGAGCCGAGATACCGAAAGTGGACAACATTAGAGAGGGTAGTACCTTTAAGCTTGATGGATGGTGGAGGTGTGTCTGAAACAGGGGCAGGTTGAAAGAGCATCTGAGTCTTACACCTCAAGGCCGAAGTGTGCATATTAGGGTGTGTCAATTTAGGGGGTGAACTGGCTAAATTGAAAATCGAGTAATTTGGTAGCAATTTATTGTAGTCTTTAAGCATGCAAAACAATATTCTGGCATAAATTTTTTTTTATAATAAGTCCTACCTACATCAAATGGATTTTTAAATGTACATATTTGTGAATTTATAACATAACCAGCGTTTGCACACATGTTACTGTTTCAAGTTTCAAATTATTATATTTTATTATCCGTAGTCTATTTGAAAGTAACCAATGCCTTCATACTCTCTTTGCTTTGGTTTCTTGTCATCAGTAGTCTGCTTGCTATTTGTGCTTTGATGTAACCTTCTCGCCTCTCGTGGCTGTAAACATGGCCCGCTGCTTCTGTGACCATTTTCACACATCTCTCCACACTTTGAGTGTGGGAAGGCCACTTCGGCACCTGCATTGGAGTCTCTTTAAGGTTTCTCAATTCTTGGCTAGTTAGACTTGTTGTCAATGGTGGCTCTAAGACTTCCAAACTCAAGTCAACCAATTCTGACAATTTGGTGGCATTGACGTTTATTGGGGGAACTTTTCTTGAATGAAACGAACAGTCTCCCAACTGGTCGTCATCTATTAGCGTTCCTCTAATCTTTAGAATGACTTCTACAGCCTCGGTTCGGAGATTGGTACATTGACTGCAAAGCATTGCTTGCAAAACTGCTTCTGATCGAGCATACCAAGCGGACCTTCTTGCCACAGGTAACACGATGTCCCTCACTACCTTCCTCTGTGTTCTTACTAGCTGCAATTGAAACAAAAGGTGATTGGGCCCATCCACCCACATAGGATTAAGTTTCACACTAAACCACTGGGGAAGATAAACTCCAATAATAAATTCAACAATTAACCTCAAATTCTTCAGCACTTTGCCCTTCAATTCGTGTTTGGAAATCCAAATCCTGCAGAAACGAAGAGCTGTAGTTAACCAACGGCTGTGACTGACAGGTCCAATCTCCAAGAGAGCCAATGACTGAGGCACTTCTCCTGATCTTATTGCTTGGGCAATACGATAAGCATAGGATTGATCTGTGCTGAGATCTTTGATGACTCCTTCAGACAACGCCGGAAGGGGAGGGCCAACTTCGACCTTTGGAAAGGTTGTATTTATTTCTAGTTGTGTTGCTTCATCCAGCATGATGCCAAGGGGACCTGACCACTTGTTGTTGCTCTTTGTAGGACCATCAAGTTCCTGGATGAGATGACGAAGAGGTAGCTCGCCTGTATGTAAATCACATACAATCCAAACAAGTCTTCTTCCTAGTTTTTTCTCTAAATGCGTCATTACACCCCCCTGCCATCCGGTGTTCACTGCAGTTGAATCTCCACCAACAGCCTGCAGTGAACTGCCAAGTCCTCTCTCCTGAACCCAACATAAAATATGATCAGCAATGACCTCTGCATGTTTCTTCCCTTCTACTTCAGTTTCGGGAGCAAAGTGAAACAAAAACCGACCACCAGGCTCAGAACAGACAGAGTAGTGTTCTTCTTTGATGAGACCTGGAAACTTTCTGTTCACTCCCTCTACTTCTAGCAAAACTTTTGTGTCATCTATTCTTCCATCAAACAAAAGACAGGAGAGCCCTCCCTCGCTTAAATCTTTTTCATGCTGATCAGATATTTCCTTCATTATTTTTCTTGTGCTCTTCTAATTTTATTATGATCTATCACCAAAGATACATCCTCTCGGCTGATGAGGCCTGCATCTATCCAAGCGGCAGTTGCAATTTCTGCAGCCTCACGAAGTCCAGCATGGTGGCGAATACTAGCTAAAGCAATGTTTGAAATATTTCTTGTGTTGTATTTCATTTTCTTTGGTAAAGGTTCAGATGGCTCTTTGGAACTATCATCTGATGTTGCTTCCTGTTCATCAGAAGAACTATCAAAGAAGTGATAAACATCTTGACACAGCTCTTCCTCTCTTTGGATGGCTTCTTCACTCTTCATTTTCTTCTTTTGTTCCCTCTCTCGGATTTGTTCTCTCTTCTTGGCATTAGCAATCTGCTTCTTTGTTTCTGAATAATCTATTGAACCCATTTGCATACTTCCTTGGCCTTCTGCCTTTGTCCTCTGTGCCTTTATAAATTCAAGCTCTAAAACAGGGATCTTCTTTTCACGAGGACAACCACAATCAATGTGGGAATTATTTTCTCTCTTACCTGAGTGAGAACAGTTGGATTCAGAACATAATTGTATGGAGCACTTGCAGGTCAAAATGTCAAACAGAGTATCAAGTGTGTGCAGAAATTCATTTTTCCTGGCCAAGTTTCCTTTACCAAGTGATGTTTCAACTGCTTTGTGCCATAATTTCGTTAGTTTTAGCTCAATAGTTCGACACTGATTAATCACAGGTGGTTTGAATAGTGCATTAGCTTTTGTCCATTGATGCAGAAGAGGGACTATCATGTCATTTATGAGTTCTTTATCTGTATAGTTCCTTCTGTCCTTTGCATTTTTTTCTCGAAGGAGTAACCCTAATCTTAGCATGTCTCTCACTGTTGGAAGTTCTGATACAGGAAGCTCCTTCCCTTTACCAACTAGCAGGCTCAAGTGGGTTGACAACTGACTTCTTGTCTTCAATTTTGACATCTTCACACTATCTGACAAATAGAAAAATATTTCAATGTTTCATAATTCAATTGTTGTTTCAAAAAATATCAATTTGTTTATCAAAAATGCTGTAACAGAAATAACATAATAATTTCTTAGAACATAATGTTTTATACAATGATATAAGTAACTGCGACAATCAATATGCCCTACTTACAATAATTAAAATGTAGAATTCGTCTGGTAGAGTAGGTGCAAGTGCAATGAGAGCAAACCACCGTCTATGATATCTAGAAGGAGAGTGAGCCGGGCGCCTTATCCTCACGCTTGGTACAAGTCAAAACAAGAATTAAACTGTCCCACACGGAGAGCCTGTTCATGTTCATGTTCTGACATGCATATTGTACACAAGCTATAGAACCATAAAATACTCCATAATCCATATGCTTACATGAGATTAGTTAATATCAAGTGAATAATTCTAATCAAGTCTCATTAATTTGTTGAAATACTGATATTTGAAACTTTAAGGTATAATTGATGTAGGTGAGGGTTATTTCAATTCATTTTTGTTTGCTAATCTCAAGTTTAGACATAAAGAGGCACAATATTTTGACTACCAAATTTGATTTTTAACATGTTGACAAAATTGACACACCCTAGTGCATATGCGTCTGCGTAGGTGTTCAGGATCTCCTGTAGGTCGTGTTCAGTGTGAGCAACAAGGGTGAGGTCGTCTGCATATTGAAGTTCAGTACTGGAAGCTACCGAGACCTTTGTTCTTGCCTGGAGTCGTCTAATGTTGAAAAGACCCCCCTTCACCCGGTACTCGATGTTCACCCAGCTGGCTAAATTGGCACTGGAGAGAGTAAGAAAGGCAGCCAAGAAGATGGAAAAGAGAGTTGGTGCCAGTACACATCCTTTTTTAACCCCTGTTTGGATAGAGAAGAACTCTAACTGGGTGTCGTTGTGCAGGTCACTGCCATTCTTGCCATTGTAGAGTTGCCTCACAATGGCGATGAATTTTGGTGGGCAGCCAAAATGGCTGAGGGTCCACCAGAGGGCATCCCTGTTGACCGAGTTGAAGACCTTGGTTAGGTTGATGAAAGCCATGTACAGGTCACGACGCTGTTTTCTGCACTTTTCCTGTATCTGGCAGGCAGCAAAGATCATGCCTCAGGAAGAAGTATGTTTAGGAGGACTTGGGCGATAATCTTGCCAGCTATGGAGAGCAGCGAGATCCTACAGTAGTTGCCACAGTCTGACCGGTCTCCCTTGTTCTTTTAAATATTGACAATGGAGGCGTCTTGAAGAGCTTGGGGGATTTTCTCCTTTTCCCATATATTCTCCAGGAGAAAGTGGAGTCGGCTGGTAAGTAGATGTCCTCCTGCTTTATACACCTCGGTTGGGGTTCCATCATGCCCTGAGGCTTTGTTATTTTTCATTTGTTTGATGGCAATAACTACCTCATCAAGGGATGGAGGATAGCTGAGGTGGGTCAGCTCTGGATGCTGTGGGACATGCTGGGTAGTCAAGACATCCACATCAGTGTTTCGGTTGAGCAATGAATGGTAGTGCTCTTTCCAGCACTGATGGAGGCCTTCGTCGTCTTTAATTAAGTGGTTACCGTCAGATGAGAGGAGATGGCTGCTCCATGAGTGATTGGACCATAAAATGTTTTAGTGGAAATTAAAAATTCGTGCATCTTGTGCTGATCTGCAAGTTTTTGTGCTTCATCTGCTTTATTTTTAAGCCAGTCGTTCTTTAGATTGCTAAGTTTCCACTGGACTGCTGCTTTCTTCTTGTGGAATGTATCAGCTTTGGTCCGAGACTGAGGGTTGTTCTGCCAGTCAGTAAAAGCAGCACGTTTATCATCGATGAGTACTTTGATTGCTGGGTCATTTTCATCAAACCAGTCCTGGTGTATCCTTTTATTCTGGCCGAGGGTCTCTCTGCAGGTTTTTGTCATAACAGTATTAAGAGTATCCCTTTCGGCACTGGGGTACACGTTGTTTGCTGTTGCGTTGTTTATAAGCTCATGTTCGAGCTGCTCTCTGAAAGCATGTGCTACCACTGGATCCTCCAGATGCTTAGTATTAAAACCTCTTCTGAAGGCTTGCTGCCTTCGCCGTTTTGGGGCCACGTGGAGTAAGAGCTTCGATCCGATAAGTCAATGATCAGTGTCACAGTGGTCTGAGCCACGCATGGCACGCATGGCATGGGTGATGAGGTCATCTCGGAGATCTCTTTCTCTGACAATGATGTCGTCAATGAGAGGTCAGTGTTTGGATCGTGGGTGTTGCCACGGACCCTTGAACTTGTCTGCCTGCCTAAACAAGGTATTGGTGATAGTGATTTTTTTTTTTTTTTACGGGGATTAGCCCACCCGGGCACAGGTCACTGACCCACATCAGGGCCTGGGGGGCGAAATATTATAATAATAATAATAATAATAATAATAATAATAATAATAATAATAATAATAATAATAATAATAATAATAATAATAATAATAATAATAATAATAATAATAATAACTAAATACAAAAATGAAAAAAATCATTCAATAGTGAGAAACGACAGTATGTACAGTATGTTGTGTTGTCAATAGTAAGAGTAACAATTGAGACCCTGCAATTGTGTGTAAATGAGGCAGAAAGACAGATCAGCAACCTGGGACTTGGTCACACGTTTCGTGATGCCATATGGCAGCAGGGTCTACCATTAGACAACACATTATGCTTCCAATATCTTCCCAGGTGGTAGTACCTCCCTGTTTGGTAGCTGCCTACTACCTACTATCTAAGTGTGAGCAGCACACTTGCTGAGGAGGAGTAGGCCGTTGGGATTACACTTGCCTAGCCCATTTCTCCCTATGGTTCCCTGCCAAATGTTAGCATCTCTGCCAACTCTGGCATTGAAGTCGCCAAGGAGCACAACCTTGTCTTCTCTGGGGATAGAGGTTAGCACTCTGTCGAGGTCGGCGTAAAAGGCCTCCTTGATTTCATCCTCTGCATCCAGTGTTGGAGCGCATGCACTGTTGAAAAAGGCATGACGTGAGTGATTCAGTGGGACTCGAAGCGTCATGAGGCGCTCGTTGATCGCAATAGGCATTTCAGTTAGCCCTTGTAGGATGCGTTGGCGGATGGCAAAACCAACTCCATAATGCGTTTTCTCTGTGCAGCGGGCTTACCCTTCCAGAAGAGGGTGTAGCCAGATCCTCGTTCTCTGAGTTGGCCCTCATCTGGAAACCGGGACTCAACTGATGTCTGCTATGTTGATGTTATAACTAGACAGCTCTTTCGCCAGAAGGGCGGTTCTTCTTTCAGGATGCTCATTTGTGCCAGTATCCAGAAAGGTCTTGACATTCCATGCAGCGACCAAAAGAGGTTTGGATCTGTGATTTTGATTGTGTTTTCGACAGCATAAGGATGACCTTACTGGGTGCGGTTGCCCAGTCAGGTTGGGTTTTTAGGCAGGCTATGTTTAGGGCACCTTTTATAGCCCCCTCCCCATGTTGAGTGAGCAGAGTGGCTCCTCAGAAGGGCTGCTCAGTCGCACAGACAGGACCGAATTGCACTGCTGCCTATATCTCAATCCATAAGCGACCATCTTATCTGTGACGCCCATGTGCAGAGTTGTGACTAGAGACTCCCGGCAGTCCCCGTCGCCACTCGTCCGTCACCATAGGACTTTTGGGGGTATAGGGGTCTTGATGATGATGAGAGGTATGATGAGGTGGGTGATGGCTGCGCATGAGTTGATTTATATGGTGAAGCAGGAGCGCAGGCTGCACCCACACATCTTGGCTCTCCCTTTTCCTCATCCAGTGGTGCAAGTGTTGCAACGACTGGGGAGAGGGAGAGTTGCAATGGACTGCTGTTAGCCCAGTTTGTTGGGTTTCGCCTTAGTAGCCTGTCCTTCAGGCATGGCCTTCGTCTGCAGGTCTAGTCGTTGGGTTCCCATGGTGGTCACCATGGTGGGAAGAGGAAGGATAGAGGAGAGGAAGGAGTAGGGAAGAGGAAGGAAAGAGGAGAGGAGGGTAAGGGCACGAAGAAGAGTGGAGGGTAAGGAAACGGAAGGAAGGAATAAGTGCAGAAAAAAGAGAGGGGAGAGGAAAAACAGGAGAGGAAGGAGAGGACACGGAGAAGAATGGGGGGAAAGAGAAGAAAGAAGGAATAAGTACAGAAGAAGGAAGATAGGGGAGTAAGGAGAGAGGAGGAAGGAGAAGGGTTATATTATGGAACTGTCACGTCCTCACAACACACCATCTTCACAGTGAGTCAGGTGGTGTCCAGGTGTTGATGTTATCACCTGGTAGTCTTTACCTGTGTGTGTGTGTGTGTGTGTGTGTGGTGGCCTGTTTAAGGCTTACGCCATGGCGTAGGGCCCCCCTGGACTTGGAAGCCCCCGCCCCCAGTCAGGACCTTGTTAAAGCGTTCTTTCTCAGGAATGGGTAGGATTAAGAACTGTATGAGATCATGCAGAGTTTCTTGTACAAGTACAGTCTCGTTCAAGATTCTTCAAACACTGCTGGAGACAGCTGGCAACTCAAGGCCGTTTGTTTACTATACTAATTAGTAAAAATTATGAATGAATGTAAAAGTGATCGGTGATTGGTTACTTAGTTCCCCGTTGCTTAATTAATGGTTGGGCTTTGTTGTTTCGTATTATATTATACCTTTCTGCTGGTATATACTGTTAATTTGATTTCAAAATGGATAGAGCAATGGGCCAACCTATGTGAATTCATGTTTAGACAATTAAACATAAGAAAAAATCGGTAAGTATGTTAATGAACATCATGCATCGGGCACAGCTGTGTGCAGGCTGTGTATGAGGTTGTCTGTTTATCATTAATTTATACTAATATTATCTTGAAACCTTTAATCCCTTTCGGGTAATTAATCCAATTGTATGTAACCGATGCTAAACAGACTTCTTTCTAAAGTCACTGATTTCATGCAACACAAACTGCTGTTTTAATTCGCTGTGGGAATAAGCAGAATCATCGGTTCACTGCTACCTGTAGTGTGTGGGTGTGCCTTAGCCTGTGTGTGTCAATGCTTGTCTGTAAAAACAGTTATATAAATGAAACAGTATTATGAAGTTTATTTAATGACATTATTTATTTTACATTCCCTGTGAGGCATTGGAAATAGAAATTTATATATAATGTTTTATTTATTCATATATTTATTTATGTTTCAATTATATGTTATGAAATGGACACTACACAGTTTCAATGCGATCCTGCGGTGAACCAGATTAAAAACAAGGCATTTTTTGCAGGCAAACAATCAATAATCGAAAGAAATGTCATTTGAAATACATAATAAGGTAAGTCTACTCAGATGACAAAGGTAATGATAGTTGAAAGATCTACGGCATTAGCTATACCTTCAGTACGAAATTTCAGTAATTAATGTAATATTTTTTATAATTAATAAATACGGCAGGGGGGGGGGGGTGGGGGTGAAATCGACATTATTCACGAGCGAGTGCATATGTTTCCGTGCAAGTGTGCGTGAGTGTTGGAGCATTATTGTAAGTTATGAATTAATTGTGAGGTAACGTTGTAACAGTTTGGTATTTTGGCAAAACACAAAAATTCCGTTTTCTTATAAATAAATGAAGAGAAAAATATATACAAATACAATTATCACAATAAACGTTTTCCAATAATATATAAATATATTATGAACGGCATGACATGAACTTTTTAAATATGAGATTATGAGATTGAAATATGAAAGATCAATTTCCTCGTCACAAGTGCCTTGAAGAGCCGGATCGGACAGCTGTGATTGGAACCATTACATGCAGTACTGTATGAATTGTGTCGTTATACAGTTGTTTCTTTGTCTCCGTCTCCCTCTCTGATTTTTTCCGTGGTATATATGGTAATTATTTCACATGCAATATATTTATCATATATTATACTGTACTCTTTCATAATAATTATAAGTATAATGTTAGGATTTGTTTGACTTAAATCATCCTGAATACATACTGCATAAGTGAGGATATTAGAAGAGGATTATTTCCTTTACATTTATTATACAATTTGACTTATATTCATGAAAATTATATTTATTTCAGTTAACATGGAAAAAAATAATATCGATGTACATTCAGTATGTGATGTTGATTACATAGGGAAATGATTTCTGACACATTAATATTTAGTCCAGCCACCTTCATTCTCGATTACTTGCTGCAGCCTGTTGGGAACGGTGGTTGTATATCAGTTGCGGTTTCCGCTTCAGGACCTCCCACTCACGGTGTGTATGCTCCTGTAGCTGCACCCTGGTTCGCTCTTCTGTTGGATCCTACACGCTCACAATATTGGTCCAAACGTTCTCTATAGGGTTTATGTCACAACCTTTACCTGGCCAGTCTAAGACTTGCAAATTTCTTTGTTCTGCATTAGGAACCTTGAATATAGAGACAGGTTAAAGCATCTTAATTTGCACTCCCTCGAGAGACGTAGAGCGAGGGGCGACCTGATAGAAGTGTATAAGTGGAAGGCAGGGCTAAACAAAGGGGGCATTACAAAGGTACTCAAACTATCCAACCAGGAGCGAACTCGTAACAATGGTTTTAAATTAGACAAATTTAGATTTAGGCGGGAAATAGGTAAACACTGGTTTGGAAACAGAGTAGTGGATGAATGGAACAAGTTACCAAATATCATCATTAACTCGAATACGCTGAATAGCTTCAAACATAGGTTGGATGCTTATATGAGCAATAGGGGTTGGGTGTAAACGGGACTGCCCAGTATGGGCCAATAGGCCCGCTGCAGTTTCCTCCATTCTTATGTTCTTATGTTCTTATGTTTTCGGGAAACGGGAAAGCACATGCACGTACCGAGGGAAGCATAACTTATTCGAGTATTTCTAAATACTGTTCAGCTATGAATCTTCCTTCTATGTCAGTCAGCTCTTCAACTCCGTGCAAATATATCCACCCCCAAACATTGCAAGTCACATGGCCGCTCCTTGCTTCCTCATAAATATGCTGTCTAGCATATCGGGTGTTGTTCCTCCTCCAGCAATGCAGCCTTCCGTGAGAGGTAGATGAGAAAGTTTTTTCGTCAGTGAATTTTACTCTTCCCCAGAAATCTAGGCCTTCTTCAGCATACCGTCGAGCAAGCTACAACCTGCCCTGGGGGACCGGTGGCAAGCGAGATGTCACGGGTTCGATTCCCGGGTTGGTGGAAGTTGTTTGGACTTACTTCCTATCCCCCATTAGTCCCTGTTCACCTAGCAGTAAAGTAGATACCTGTCGAAAGTTGCGAATTCGTATTCAGGGAGTTGTTGGAGCTTCCAATAACTTGATGACATAAACCACTGACTCTTCAGGCTTCTCCGCCCTTAACTCATGAGACATAAAGGCAAGCATAAACTTAGCATGCTTCCCTATTGGGCGCTGTAAACGCTTCTGTGCTTCACCTTACACAAGGATGTAGGGGGGGGGGGGGGTGCCCAATAAATAACAATAGAAAAAAAAAAAAAAAAAAACCTCCCCTCGCGATGTCGCTCATTTTACTTCACCTTGGTGGCGGGAATTCTATGGTGAATGCTTCCTTCGTGAAGTCTTCGCCCGATTGTTAAAGGGGAAATATTTAATTGGAGATCCTCTCTTATTGAAAATGAAGTCTTGAAGGCGGTTGGCCTCAGCGAAATTCCGGATGGCTTCAACTTGTGCGGGTGTTGTTCTGCGCGCCATTCCCGTCCTGTGGTGGTCCTTTAAACTTTCTTCCTCTTCCCATCGCTTAATCCAATAATATACAGTTGACCGACAAAACCCCAATTCTCGGGCAATTTCAGTAGGTGAAAACCCAGCCTCCTTCGTGCCGATTATTCTTCCACATTCAGTGATTTTCTGCGTGTGGTATTTCACGCTGGCAGGGGCCTTCTACAACTGAGGGAGTGAAAGGGTAGTCAGCACTGACAACACCTCTGTCTCCCCCACCTTCCCGCCCATAACGTTAGCTTTATATTTATTTTTTTTAGGCATTTTATAAAGAAATAGTTGAATGAATAAATAAATAAATAAGATGCAAATTTATAATACATTATACACATATTTGAAAAAAATAGAATATATAATTTTTAAAAGACACCAGACTAAAGGTGACGTAATCTACACAAGTCAGAAACAAGGATTTTGGAATTATTTTTTTGTGTGTGTGGGTGGGGGGGGGGGGGGGGGGGGGGGTGGGCAACTAGTCACTCAACAAAAGAAATACCATTTGCTGTTTACAATATTCTGAGTCTTAGAATGACAGTGATATTGCTAGATAAAGGCTTGTAAAAGTATTAGGTATATGCTACCGCACTAGTCACACCATCAGATGGATGGTTCGTAAGATTTTATACCATCACCTTCAATTGAACAATGTCATTATTAAATACAGACACAGGCTGACACACACACACACACACACGCACACACACACACACACCTCACTGAGTGAGGACGTGTCTCCTGGCGCTCAGCAGCAGCCAAGGTCATCACGTCGACCTGTAGTTACTTAAGGTAGTTCAGTACTTTTACGGGTAGACAGTGCGTATTTTCAAGGTGTCAGTGACTGTAAGTGCCAGACTTGTGAATATGTGTGTTTCAGTGGCACGATATCGTCGCACCGACCTGTTTCGGCTGAAGTCTGGTGCTGGCTATCCTCCACCCCACACCATCACTCTACTAAAGGCGCTGAGTATCTTCCACAACCGCGGCTGCAGACGGGGTCGCCGCATTCCCAGACGAATCCCTATCATCACGCCGAGCAAGCAGAGGAAAGTCAAGCCAGTACTTGAAAGACAGTGTACTCGCTATGAAGTGCCGCGACTATGGTACAGCCTACCATCCCTACTGCTGCCCAATGTCACATCTTTATGCAACAAGGTGGAGGAGGTCAGTGTCACAGTGAAGTCAGTTGGTGCAGGTATTGTGGCGATTACCGAGGCGTGGCAAATTGTTCCTGAGATCTGTGCCATAGAAAACTATGAGTTATTTCACCACCTTAGAAAGAACAGGAGAGGTGGTGGTGTAGTTCTGTACTGTCGCAGTGACCTCAAGCCATCACCCCTAGGTGTTAATGTACCTGAAGATGTAGAAGCCTTGTGGGTTCAGGTCACTCCCACCTCCCAACCCCGGTGACTTCAATGAGTTAGACATCAGTGACATCACCCAACATCTCCACCTTACACAAATAGTAGACTTTCCCACACATGGCAATGCCACCCTTGACCTCATTACGACTGATCTCGGTAACCACTACCTTCCCCCCAAGCCGCTGCCTCCCATGGGACGCAGCCCCCACCTGTCCCTGCTGTGGTCACCTACCCCCACCTTCTCACCACCGCCAGTTGCCACCAGGACTTACCGATCCACCCCCGACTCTGCTATGCGGCGTTTTGGACAATGGATAACCCGGTATCCCTGAACTGAAGTGATCACGGTAGACGATGTGCAGAACAAGTGGGATAATTACCTGGACACTATTACCAAAGCCTACCACCACTTCTTTCCAGCCAAAACCCCGATGATGTCCCGTGGATTACGCCCCCAATAAAAAGATTTATTGAGCAGCGCAACAAGGCATACTACACCAACAACCGAATATACAAAAGTCTACGTAACCAGGTCATCAGGGAAATCAAGTCTGCCAAGAAGACTTATTATCCCAGGAAAGTGCACAACCTCAAGGAAGTCGGCATCGGTCAGTGGTACTCCAAGGTAAAAGATCTCTGTGGTCTCAACCGTCAGTCTCCCACACTTCCTTTCATCTCACATTTACCTAGTGAGGAGGCAGCTGAGATAATTAATAACCGTTTTGCTACCATATGTCATACCTTACCCAGTCTTGACCTCACTCTCCTCCCAGCTTACTTACCTTCCCCCTCCCCCTCCCCCTCCCAGTGTCCAACCATATGAAATCGCCCACAAACTCCTGAAATTTAAATCCAAACGCTCCACGACCCCAATTGACCTCCTAATCAAAATATACAAGGATTTTGCAGTCGAACTTGCCACCCCCCTCTGTTCTATTATTAATGCATCCCTCAGACAAAGCAAATGCCCTAATGAATGGAAAACCGCATTTGTCACCCCCATACCCAAGGTCACCACCCCACAGGCCAGTTGCCATTACCCCCATACCCAGTCTACTTTGTGAGGACTTTGTTTTTGAGTGGGCATTTGCCAGTATCTATCAGTCAATTGATCCACAGCAATTTGGGAATATGAGGACCTCCGCTACATCACACTGCTTGGTGAGCTTTCTGGATTTTCTGCATCATTAACTCGAATACGCTGAATTGCTTCAAACGTAGGTTGGATGCTCATATGAGCAATAGGGGTTGGGTGTAAACGGGACTGCCCAGTATGGGCCAATAGGCCCGCTGCAGTTTCCTCCATTCTTATGTTCTTATGTTCTAACTTGCAGAAACGTAAGACATCACTGGCCGTTGCCCTTGTGGACTTCAGGAAGGCCTTTGACCTTGTTTATCACTGCACTGTTATCAACAAGGCTATTGCACTAGGGCTGCCCACCAACCTGGTCTCATGGCTCACTGATTTCTTGAGTGGCCGTCGCCAGGCAGTGAGGTATCAGGGCTTGGTCTCCACATTCCAACACCTCACCTGCGGTGTTCCCCAGGGGACCAAGATAGGACCACTGTGCTTCCTCATCCTGATCAACGACGCTCTATCGGACACTCCTCACTGGTGGAAGTACGTGGATGACTGCACTGTAGGGGTTTCAGTGGACAACACCTCACCAGATTACTCATCGCTACAAGGCACCCTGGACAAGCTACAGGCATGGACTACGGAGAACAAGGTCACCATCAACCACACCAAAACCGTAGTCATGCACATCAATACCGCCACCACTCCAGTGCAAGCCCCAGCAGTCACAGTGGGTGCCCATCCTCTCCAGCTGGTGCAGTCTGCCAAACTCCTGGGTGTAACTATAGACAACAAACTTGACTGGAAGGCCCATGTAAATAACACAGTCAAGGCAGCCTCGTACCGTCTCTACATGCTACGACGACTTAGGTCACTTGGGACACCCACGCCAGAGCTGAGGACCATCTACAACGCCTTTATTCTCCCCAAACTTACATATGCGTCACCAGCCTGGTCGTCTTCTCTCAACTCCACCCAACAACGTCAGCTAGAGAAGGTACAGAAAAGGGCCTGCAGAAACATGCTCGGCGCAGACTACTCCGGCTACACCAACGCTCTCTCCACCCTGGAAATGCCATCCCTCAGTGACCTCCACCACCAAGCACTGCACCACCCTCGTCATCGCCACCTGCAGCCCCCCACCCAACTCGCGCAGTCCGCCACTACAACAAAATACAGCCCATAAGAGCCCGCACCCATAGATATAAGAACAGCACCATCCCATCTATTGTTAAAATAATAAACAACTCCTCATTTATGCACTGTACAGCCCTGTAAATGTATTCAATGCATATTATATCATTATGTCTAAATGAAATGTAAGTCTGTATATTTTCAGCCACCTGCTGCAACTCTATTAATAGACCGTTTAATATTATTTTTATTATTATTATTACACACACACACACTCACACTCTCCACATGCACACGCACACTCCAGATGCACACATATACACACTCCACACGCACACACACACACACACACACACACACTCCACATGTACACACACACGCCAAATGCCCACACACGCACACACACACACACACACACACACACACAACACTTACTACAGGTAACAGTGAACCTATGATTCTGCTTAATTCCACAGCAAATTAAAACAGCAGTTTGTGTTGCATGAAATCAGCGTCTTTCGAAAAAAGTCTGTTTAGCATCGGTTACATACAACTGGATTAATTACCCGAAAGGGATTAAAGGTTTCAAGATAATATTAGTATAAATTAATGATAAACAGGCAACCTCATACACAGCCTGCACACAGCTGTGCCCGATGCATGATGTTCTTTAACATACTTACCGATTTTTTCTCATGTTTAATTGTCTAAACATAAATTCATATAGGTTGGCTCATTGCTCTATCCATTTTAAAATCAAATTAACAGTATATACCAGCAGAAAGGTATAATATAATACGAAACAACAAAGCCCAACCATTAATTAAGCAACGGGGAACTAAGTAACCAATCACCGATCACTTTTACATTCATTCATAATTTTTACTAATTAGTATAGTAAACAAACGGCCTTGAGTTGCCAGCAGTGTTCGAAGAATCTCGAACGAGACTACAAGTTCTATGCCCATGTATTTCAATGTCTATATTATTCTAAGCTAATAATTTATTTCTATAAAATATTTGTTTTCATGAATAAACCCATTATAAAATACTGTGCTTACGTTAAGTGTAGTCATTTTATCATCTTGTGCTGATCTAGAAATTATAAAAAAATTAATTGCTTCCCGTAGATAAATTCTAATCTTACTATAATTTACTGAGACAAAAAAATATAAAGTTCATAATGAATCCATGAAAGCCCTGTGTGTGTAGGGGGGGGGGGGGGGTGAAGGTGTGTGTGTGTTTGGGGTGAAGGGGTGTTTGTGGGGTGAATGTGTGAGTGTGTGGGGAGGGGGGCGTGAAGGTGTGTGTGTGTGTGTGTGTGTATGGAGGGGGGTGGGTGCTACCCACACACGAGGTGGTGTGATGCGTGCTCCGGATTTGCTGGGAATGACCGGAGAACAAATGCCAGTATTCTAGCTGACACCAACTGTAGGAGCATCGAGGCTACCATTATTCATGAACAACTACGTTGGACTGGCCATGTTACCCGCATGGACGACAGTAGACTGCCAAAGCAGCTACCTTACAGTCACCTAACGAACAGTAAACGTAACGCCAGCAGGCAATTGAAAAGGTATAAGGATAGTCTTAAGACAAACCTGAAAACGTGCCAAATCGACCCCCTCACCTGGGAGTCGACTACTCCACATCGTAACGCTTGGAGGAGAATCATAAGAACATAAGAACATAAGAATGGAGGAAACTGCAGCGGGCCTATTGGCCCATACTGGGCAGTCCCGTTTACACCCAACCCCTATTGCTCATATGAGCATCCAACCTATGTTTGAAGCAATTCAGCGTATTCGAGTTAATGATGATATTTGGTAACTTGTTCCATTCATCCACTACTCTGTTTCCAAACCAGTGTTTACCTATTTCACGCCTAAATCTAAATTTGTCCAATTTAAAACCATTGTTACGAGTTCGCTCCTGGTTGGATAATTTGAGTACCTTTGTAATGTCCCCTTTGTTTAGCCCTGCCTTCCATTTATACACCTCTATCAGGTCGCCCCTCGCTCTACGTCTCTCAAGGGAGTGCAAATTAAGATGCTTTAACCTGTCTCTATACTCAAGGTTCCTGATACCCGGGATTAGTCTTGTCATTCTCCTCTGAATTCTTTCCAAGGATTCTATATCCATTCTGTAATACGGTGACCAGAACTGGACTGCGTAATCCAGGTGTGGTCTCACAAGAGCAAGATACAGTTTTAGGATGACCTCGCTAGTCTTGTAACTAACACTCCTTTGTATGAACCCAAGTACTTTATTAGCCTTGTTTCGAGCAAAAACACATTGTTTACTTGGCTTAAGGTTCCTACTTATCATTACTCCTAAATCTCTCTCGCAGTCGGATTTCTCTATGGCATCGTTGTTCATCTGGTATCTGGTTTCCCTGTTTACATTTCCTATACTGAGTACTTTACATTTGTCAATGTTGAATTTCATCTGCCATTTTTCAGACCATTCGAAAAATTTGTTTAGATCCTCCTGTAGTTTTGCCGAGTCCTCGTCAGATTTGATAACACGTCCTATTTTAGTATCATCAGCAAATTTACTTATGTTGCTGTCTATGCCGATATCTATGTCGTTTATGTATATAATAAACAATAATGGTCCAAGTACTGAGCCTTGGGGAACTCCACTTGTGACGTTGCTCCAATGGGACTTAGTGCCGTTAATGCTCACTCGCTGTTTCCTGTCCTGTAACCACGCCCTAATCCATTTAAGGATGTCACCTTTGATGCCATGAGCTTCTACCTTTCTAATTAGTCTTTCGTGGGGTACTCTGTCGAAGGCTTTGCTAAAGTCGAGATATACCACATCATAATTGTGCCCCTCGTCCACTGATTCGAAAACTGATGAAAAGAATGTTAATAGATTAGTTAGGCAAGAACGTCCGCTTGTGAAGCCATGCTGGGAATCATTGATCAATCTGTGCTTCTCCAGGTGATTTCGAATAGAGTTTGAAATGATTGCTTCCAGTAATTTGCCTACTATTGATGTTAGACTGATTGGGCGGTAGTTAGAGGATAGTGATCTATCCCCCTTCTTGAAGATCGGTATTACATTCGCTATCCTCCAGGATTCTGGTACTACACCTGTTTTTAAGGACATGTTAAACAACTTTGCTAAGGGCATACTAAGCTCTTCCTTACATTCCTTTAATACTCTGGCAAATACCTCATCGGGACCAGGTGACTTATTAGGCTTTAGTTTGTCTATTTTCACACGAGGTGCTAATACTTTCGAGTTAGCCCGACTGCATACCGAGGCAGACAAGCGCCAGCGCCGGAAAGACGCTGCTACCTCCCCTACCGCACTTAATGTAGCCCTCCACATGTGCAGGCTGGCTGGGCGGGCGGGCTGAAAGATATGTAGCCGTAACCAGGATGTTAAATTAGGTTGGGAAGTCATGTATCCTGATACGGTATAAGAGAATCGTTAGGTTAGGTCCCTTAGGTTCTTTTTGTATATATTTTTTTATTTGGTTAACACAGGTGAAAATTGATACCCCCACCATTTTGGGGGAGGTTCTTGAAAGAAAGGAAAGGCGTTATACTTAAACTAAATGTTTTCTAATGTTGTTTATTAACCCACGTATCTCTTCTAAGTATTACCGAGAAACTTTACAAGTTTCCTGTGGTATTTAATGGAGGTTAGGACAATAATTCTTGGGAAAATTGATATTAACGGAGATATAAGCAGACCAATAGTGGAAAAGACCTCCCCCTCTCACATGGCTCGTCATTCTTTACGACCTTGAATGTGTTTCAGATTCTGAAAGATGCGACACACAAGTTAGATGAGGTGTTTCAGAAAGGTTGGTCTTATATATATATATATGATATATATATATATATATATATATATATATATATATAATATATATATATATATATATATATATAATATATATATATATATATATATAGTGTCCCAGAAAAATGTCAATCCCTCCGTCCCTCCCTGCTTCCTGAGACACTGAGTTGGAGGGAGGGAGGGACCAGGCATGGAGGGAGGGAGGGAAGGAGGGAGCAGGCAGGGATGGAGGGAGGGAGGGAGGGGCATTTATCTGGTGACGAGCGTGACTCCATCTTCTGTCGATAGTGACGTGAAATTGATCTGAATGCCCGTGGAAGGGGGTGCAGGGCCTATATATTGGCGGTCACCAGCCGGTCGGTAATGCTTCCTAATTATTACCACCCGGGTGTGTCTTGGTTGGGTGTGGTTTCTTTAACACGGTCATATCGCACGGTTAACTCAAGTACTTAGTGGCCTTGCCCTCTTGGGTCAGGTCTTGCTGTCACTGTAGGGTGTGTCAACTTGTGGGTTACCACGAGGGCATCTACTTACTCTTATATTGTTGTTCTTGTCTGGGCTGTAAGCTGTGGTCTGATAAACAATTATTATTATTATATATATATATATATATATATATATATATATATATATATATATATATATATATATGTATATATATATATATATATATATATATATATATATATATATATATATATGTATGTATCTTGATAAAATCACACGGGAAAATGGAAACAACGGAGTACCTTAGCTTTCGTCTTTATTCAAGACATCTTCAGTTGCCTCTGAAGATGTCTTGAATAAAGACGAAAGCTAAGGTACTCCGTTGTTTCCATTTTCCCGTGTGATTTTATCAAGATTTATCTTATCCACGTTTTCATCGTGGATTTACATGAAATATATATATATATATATATATATATATATATATATATATATATATATATATATATATATATATATATATATAGTATACTTGTATATGCACGAGATTTATTGTTGCCGATACTCCTTCCCCTCTTCCTCTTCCTCTCTTCTTTCTCCTCCACCTCCTCCTTCACTTCCTTCAGCCTTCCTTCATCCAATTGGGATCCAAGAATGCAATTTGAAGAGTGGGTGTAGAACTTCCACGCGTACCTTCCTTCCTTCTCTTAATGAAAGTCTCTCTAGGGGCAAGTTTTCTCTGGGGGCGGTGGAGGGTAAATTGTGTTCATTCTTTCCTCTGGGGTAATGTTGTTCTCTGTTTTATTTTCGTTTAATTTTTATCTGAGGGTAATAGTGTTGTTAGGGTTTAGTGGTTTTTTGTTTTTGCTTTGTTTTAATTATTGCTCCTTGGGGCGTCCTGTGGGGAGTGTTCGCTGGGTGTTTTATGTTTTTTGGGGGGTGGGTCTTTTCTGGGGGTAATATTGTTGTTTGGGGGTTTTCTCTGTGGAAATTCTCTAGAGATTTATTCTGGGGGATTCTATTAAGATTTTCTTTGGAGATAGTCTCTGGGGAGTGTGTACCACTTGATAAAGGTGTCACGAGTCATCTTAGGTCATGTGTTGATTGTATCTGAGGTCAAGTCAGACAGGGTATTCAAATACTAAATACAATATTTCCAATCTGTAGTTAAATATTTGTCAAATACACTTCAAATACATTTCTAAAATTATCTATATATGAATTTAGTTCCAAACGTTTTAAAGTAAATGTGCCGTCAATTTCTGCTTTTCCAGTTTAATACTTATTTTTTATTATTTACTTATCCGTAGGCTGACCATTGACCATAGTAACTAACTAGTAACTGTGTCGCTCAGGTAGGGGGCCCGTAGGGGTACTGGCATATTGCCTACATAACTAAGTTTACTGTACTGTATTAGCCTTCATCAACACCAGCCTCTGAAAAAGCTTGTGCATAATCTCCCTCCCCCAGAGGAGTTAATCAGCCCAGCAAAGGAAAACATTCGGTCAACTCGTGCTGACGAAGGCAACGTGGTGTTATATTTCTAAACATATCTAGAATTAGGGGATGCTTGTGAAGACTTGTTAATTTGTGATGAATTGTCAAAGTTAAAATAGTCATCTTTGTCTGAGGACCGAGGCAGCGCTGCTACAGACTACTGGCTATTGCTGTACCAGTGTTGGTGGTACTGCCATATATAACTGGGGGAATTTCGGTATATTTATTGTAAGATTTCGGTTTTTTTTGATAACAGTAGCGTTTAACGGTTTTCACCGAGTCAAGCCATCACGCTCACTGTGGCAGAACGTGATGTTCTCTTCGAACATGACATACAACAAGAATGTCAAATTGCATTTAGAAAACAGATTTCTTTTGTGGGGATAATTGAAGGATACAGTGTATGCTACAAATCCACGCATCCTTGGTGAATTAAAAGCAATAATCAGTGACATAATCAGCAATATCCTCTAAGAAATGCTACACTCTGTTTCGGAGAGCATGCTGCCAAAAATATATGTTACCTCGCAGGATTTCTCTTTGAGAGGAATTTGCCATTACCCGCTCAGAAGATCGAGGCTACTAAAAACTGTATTATCCTGTCC
Source organism: Homarus gammarus (assembly GCA_958450375.1). Classification (NCBI taxonomy): domain Eukaryota; kingdom Metazoa; phylum Arthropoda; class Malacostraca; order Decapoda; family Nephropidae; genus Homarus; species Homarus gammarus. The sequence continues at coordinate 694,028 of CAUDMG010003421.1, read as the reverse complement.
TAGGGAATGCAACAAATCACTCAGACAGTAATTGGATACCTATCTGGGATGTATATTGGGTATATCGGGCTATTGCCCGATTTTAAAGGTATGTAGTGTTAAGTTTGTTTGACCTAGCGGACTCCCAGGTAATGCAACTACGTCTTTGTAGTCGGCAGTAATTCAAGGAGGTCATTCGTGCCCTGAAGGTCAGTTACCTTGACGTGTGAAGCTGCATGACCCATCTTCTCCTGTCTGGTGTGAAGGTGAGTTTGTGTTGGGTGAACACTACCAACTGGTAATTGAATGGGGTGTTACAACATTATTATGGTACACTAGGAAATCACAAAGACAACAGCCCTTCTTTAAGATTTTCGGTCCACCAGTTCTGTTAAGCACAAGAAGTTAAACAACAGTGTCTAATTGTACTCAAGATAGACTCAAATGACAGGTCTTTAATGTTGGCACTTTCGCTAACAGTGGCTCTGGTTACTTCCTCATTCTGAAAATGTTGGGCACTGTACCTGTTATCACAGCAAGTACTACAATCCAACTTTTGCTGATTACATCTCGTATTCGATTCGAGTTACTAGGCATCACAGCTATTGTTTGCTCTGTGGTGAACATCATCATGCTTACCGACTTAGTTATTGTATGTTGCCTTGGTTAGACATCTATATTATTCTGTGGATATCATCGCTTTAAATCTGTACACGACGTTAAATAAATTATTACCTGCCATGTTTGTTTAAAGCAGCCATCATGTATGCGTACCCGGTAATGCGTATTATTAAACTCGGTCGTAGGTGTATAAGTGCTGCCTTTTCAGAAGGTTTCTATTATTTGTTTAGTGTAAGTGTACAGTATATCACTGGTTGCGTGTAGATTCCACAGCGCAATTTATTATGGTTTCTAGAGTTAATTAAGAACGTGGGTCTTTATACATGAAGTTGAAATGTGAACATTTGACAAGTTGAATATGCCGCCGTCTTCTTCCAAAATGTAAACAAACAGCCGACACGCAGCAAAAGACAGTCGGAGCAGCGCCATTTTCATTTAGTGCGACATACTCCTAGAGATCTACACTGATATGCGAGAGTAAAAGTTCCTTCCTGTATGTCTTGGCCTAACCATTACCCCGGGACATGCTCCACAGATCGATTAACATCTAGGTTCCCAACTACTGCTGGGTAGACTGATGCAAATCACGTAAGGAAACTTGCCCTTGGTTTCACCTTGCCTGGGAATCAAACCCGGGTCCACTCGCTTGCGAGGCGAGCATACTAACCATTACACACATACACACACACGCACACACACACACACACACGCACATACACACACACACACACAAACACACACACACACACACACACACACGCTGCCACTGCCATAATTATTTTCATCCTTGAAGAGAAATTAAACAAATTTAATATAAAACACACAGCATAGCCGCAACATAGAGCTTTAGATGCCTGTGTGTGTGTGTGTGTGTGGTGTATATGTTGTGTGTATGAGTGTGTGTGTGAGGACTCCAGTAGGACACAATTCTGGGTGGTGGTGGTGGTGAGGTGAGCGAGCAAGGAAGGGGCTACCTGTTGCGCACGTCCCCTACCCCGCCACCACCACCACCACCCCAGCAGCAGGTGTGGGTCCTGTTGCTGTCAGACGCGTGCACGCCCCCGCCCACTACACACACACACGCCTGCCCTCCCGCGGCCCTACCACACCCCGCCGCTCTCTCAACATCCGCAGGCCTACCACAAGTACTTCCTCGAGTGGTATGTCCAATTACCAGCTCTCGAGTGGACACTTTTATCAAGGCGTTATAGTGATAATCTAGACGGAATTGTGGTACAGGAGAGTTTGTTTTGGGTGCTTACCACAGCTCCCTGCTAGTGTGGTAGTGGTACTTGTGGTGTTCAGAGAGAGAGAGAGAGAGACAGACAGACAGACAGTCAGTGGTATACCAGGATTTTCTAGTACCACAACCTCTGGTAGTTCATCAGGTACCAGCGACCACTCAACACCTACATACCAGGAGAGGACGATATACCCCCTTTTTGAGTGAACCGTAGACTCGGGTATGGTAGCCGTGGTAAAAGATCTACAGATACACTAGGAAAAGGTACTACCACTCCTTCACAAACCACGGCAGACTATGGTACGTACAATGACCTTCTCTAGGTGTGGTAGGTGACTTAATCTGTGTTTAAGACCAGGTTTGAGTTCTCTCTTTCTGGGACAACTTTAGTTCAGTGTTTGCCGCGTCATCTGTGTTGTTGTCTGACCTTAACACTGACGGGGGAACAATAACATGCTTCCATTATAAGGCCTTTGCTCATTTATATCCACTAGACTTTGGAATTATAAATAAGTTTTGTTACATATCTGTGTACAGGCAGTGTTTTTATGAGATACTGGTGAAAACTATAGATTTAGCAGCCTAACTTATTTTACCTGATGATTACACACCCTGACGATATTGTAATCCAACGTAACCCAACTTAACCTAACGTTAACCTAATCTAATCTAACCTAACCTAATGTTTCTTAACATAAACTAACCTAACACTTATGTAACCTAACCTAACCTCACTCCCCCAAGGTAATATGACAGTAAGGTGTTTAACTGTGAGGTGATATAAACTGGTTATAAAGTTCGTTATATATTTAATATAGTTTTCGTATATACGTTGATGTGAGGGCGATTTGTCGGGGTTGAGATCATAGTTAAGATTATGGCGGGGGAAAACTTGTGAAAAAAAATATATATTGGGGAAAACCTTGTGAAAATAATTTTGTTTGGGGAAAATCTTGTGTAAAAATATGGTAGGGAAAAAACTCATGAAAAAATTAATTATGTTGGGGAAAATCCTTGTGAAAAAATTGTGTTGGGTGAAAACCGCGTGAAAAAAATGTGGCTGGGAAAAACCGTATGAGATAAATACTATTTTTAGTCAATGTGTTTCACAAGAAAAAGAACATTTAATATCATACAACCATCTTGGTGAGTTTAGGCTAGGTTAGTGTTAGGTCAGGTTAGTGTTAGGTCAGGTTAGTTATAGGTTAGATTAGTTTAGGTTAGTGTTAGATTAGGTTAGGTTAGGTTAGGTAAGGTTAGGTTAGGTTAGGTTAAGTTATTATTAGGTCAAGTTAGTTTTTGGTTAGATTAGTTTAGGTTAGTGTTACGTCAGATTGGGTTAGGTTAGTTTTCGGTTAGGTTGGTTAAGGGTAGTGTGAGGTTAAGCGAGTGCTAGGCCAGGTTAGGTTAGGATAGTTTTCGGTTAGGTTAGTTTAGGTTAGGTTGGGTTAGGTTAGGTTAGGATAGTTTTCGGTTTGGTTGGTTTAGGCTAAGTTAGGTTAGGATAGTTTTCGATTAGGTTGGTTTAGGTTTAGCTAGATTGTTTAATTATCAAGTGAAACAATCAGGGTTGGTTATTCTTCATATGATATACCATCTTATATACCAGTAAAAATCAAGTTAACTATCGAGGCCAGACTTAGCATTTTAACACATAATTTGATACCTGGAGGCCAGACTTGGGTACTTTTAACACATAATTTGCATCAAATTAAGACTTTTTAAAACATGGAGGTGAAGACAAAGACAAGAGTAATATCGATTAACGCTTGATGCTTCATTACCGTACGATGAAGAAGAGGAGAAGAAGAGTAGGCAGGAGAAAAAAAAGATTAAGACGAAGAAGAGGAGGAAGCAGAAATGAAGAAGAATGGGATGATAAAGAAAGAGATGAAGAAGTAGAAGAGGAGGAAGAAGGAGACGAAGAAGCGGAAAAGGAGGAATAAGAAGGAGACGAAGAAGAGGAGAAGGAGACGAAGAAGAGGAGAAGGAGGAATAAGAAGGAGACGAAGAAGAGGGGAAGGAGGAATAAGAAGGAGACGAAGAAGGGGAGGAAGAAGAAAATGAAGAAGAATGGGATGATAAAGAAGGAGATGAAGAAGTAAAAGTGGAGGAAGAAGGAGACGAAGAAGAAGAGAAGGAAGAAAAAGAAAGAGACGAAGAAGAATGGGATGAAGTAGGAAAGGAGGAGAAAGAGGAGGAAGAAGGGATGGAGAAGGAAAGGAGAAGACTAAGAGGAGGAGGAGGTCGAAGAAGAAAAAAAGGAGGCGAAAAGGAGAAGAGAGAGCAGAGGAAAGATAAGGAAGACGAGTAAGAAAAAGACAAGAAAGAGAAGAAGATAAAGATGAAGACAAAGGAAGATGTTGATGAAAGAAGAAGAGGAATTCCCAGTAATCTTTAAAACTTAACAATAATCCCAGAACTGAAGATCCACTATTTCTTATCATAAACTTTTGGTTATGTACGATTTTTTTTTAATAATTTCTCGCCAAAAATATCGTAATGCTCGTTAGTTTATTTCTCGTGTATATCACCAAAACATTGTTTGCATTCCCGCCAAAATATTCAGATGTTTCTCGCCAAAATGTTCTCTTATTTCGCGCCCAAAATGTGTTCGTATTTCTCGCCAGAATATTTTCGTATTACTCCTGAAATCGTGTACAGTAGGCCTACGTTCGTCACCGTATACGTTCCGATATTTATGCATTGTACGTTGATGCTACCATGATCATGTCCGAGTGTCCATGTACGTTCTTGTCCTCATGTACATGTAGTGAAAGTGTGGTGGTGACAGTGTGGTAGTGAAAGTGTGGTGGTGACAGTGTGGTAGTGAAAGTGTGGTGGTGAGAGTGTGGTCGTGAAAGTGTGGTGGTGACAATGTAGTAGTGAAAGTGTGGTGGTGAGAATGTGGTAGTGAAAGTGTGGTGGTGACAATGTGGTAGTGAAAGTGTGGTGGTGACAGTGTGGTAGTGAAAGTGTGGTGGTGAGTGTGGTGATGAAAGTGTTGTAGTAACAGTGTGAAAGTAAAAGTGTGGTCGTGAAGGTTTGCTGATAAGAGTGTGGTAGTGAAAGTGTGGTGGTGAGAATGTGGTATAGTGAAAGTGTGGTAGTGAAAGTGTGGTAGTGAAAGTGTGGTGGTGAGAGTGTGGTATAGTGAAATTGTGGGAGTGAAAGTGTGGTGGTGAGAATGTGGTAGTGAGAGTTTGGTAGTGAAAGTATGGATGGTGAGTTTGGTTGTGAAAGTGTGGTCATGAAAGTGTGGTGGTGAAAGTGTGGTGATGAAAGTGTGGTAGTGAAAGTGTGGTGATGAAGGTGGGGTGGCGAAAGTGTGGTGATGAAAGTGTGGTCGTGAAAGTGTGGCAGTAAAAGTGTGGTGATATAAGTTTGGTGGTGAAACTGTGATAGTTAAAGTGTGGTGGTGAAAGTGTGTTGATGAAAGTGTGGTGGCGAAAGTGTGGTGGTGAAAGTTTGGTGATGAAAGTGTGGTAGTGAAAGTGTGGTAATGAAATTTTGGTGTTGAAAGTGAAGTGGCGAAAGTGTGGTGGTGAAAGCGCGGTGATAAAAGTGTGGTAGTGAAAGTATCGTAGTGAAAGTGTGGTGGTTAGTGTGGTAGTGAAAGTGTGATGATGAAAGTGCTGTAGTGAAAGTGTGGTGATGAAAATGTGGTGGCGAAAGTGTGGTAGTGAAAGTGTGGTAGAGAAAGTGTGGTGATGAAAGTGTGGTGGCGAAAGTGTGGCAATGAAAATGGGGTGAAAGTGTGATGTCAAAAGTGTGGTAGTAAAAGTGTGGTGATGAAAGTGTGGTGGCGAAAGTGTGGTAGTGAAAGTGTGGTAGTAAAAGTGTGGTGATGAAAGTGTGGTGGCGAAAGTGTGGTAGTGAGAGTGTGGTTGTGAAGGTATGGTAGTGAAAGTGTGGTGGTGAGTGTGGTAGTGAAAGTGTGAGGATGAAAGTGTGTGTTAGTGAAAGTGTGGTGATGAAAGTATGGTAGTGAAAGTGTAGTATTGAAAGTGTGGTGATGAAAATGTGATGGCGAAAGTGTGGTAGTGAAGGTGTGGTAGTGTAAGTGTGGTGATGAAAGTGTGGTCGTGTAAGTGTGGTAGTGAAAGTGTGATTGTGAAAGTGTGGTAGTGAAAGTGTGATTGTGAAAGTGTGGTAGTGAAAGTGTGGTTGCGAAAGTGTGGTAGTGAAAGTGTGGTAGTGAAAGTGTGGTGATGAAAGTGTGGTAGTGTAAGTGTGGTGATGAAAGTGTGGTAGTGAATGTGTGGTAGTTAAAGTCATGAATGCCAAGAGTTAGAGCAGACGAATCAGTAAATTTTTAACCCACTTAGAAAGTTAATTAGACCAAGAATGAAAAAAAGACAATAATTAAAATACTTCGCCAAATCGTGAAAGTAAATTTGTGGAGAAAGTTCACGAGAAAATTTATAGAAACTTTATACTAATTGTGGAAGTCTTAAGTCACAAAGAAAACCTAAGAGAAAGGAACACTAAAAAACACTAAAGATTACACAGAAAGTTCACAGAACAAGTATAGTGAAAACAAACAATTAGAAAGATTGTCAAATAAGTATTACTGAATAATACCCTGAGAGAGAGAGAGAGTCACCATTTCTCTCTCTCTCTCTCTCTCTCTCTCTCTCTCTCTCTCTCTCTCTCTCTCTCTTTGATCAGTAACCAATTTTTATTTAATGTCTTTGACCAGAAAAAAGTAACTTACACCTTTGGGCCTTGTAAGTGATTACTTAACCCCACAAAAGTGTCAAGTGGTCTACTTTTACAAGAGGGAGAAGTTGTATCTTGTCTTCAATTACAAGACACTTATAACTATATACTTTTAAGACACCACTTAGCACTTATAACTATGCTTAGCACTTGTAAGACACATAACACTTATTACTACACTTAACAGTTATAACTACACTTAGCACTTATAACTACACTTAACAGTTATAACTACACTTAACACTTATAACTACACTTGACAGTTATAACTACACTTAACACTTATAACTACACTTAACAGTTATAACTACACTTAACACTTATAACTACACTTAACAGTTATAACTACACTTAACAGTTATAACTACACTTAACAGTTATAACTACACTTGACACTTATAACTACACATAACACTTATAACTAAACATAACACTTATAACTACACTTAACAGTTATAGTTACACTTAACAGTTAAAACTACACTTAACAGTTATAACTACACTCAACGCTTATGACTACACTTAACACTTATAACTACAATAAACACTTATAAAACACTTAGTACTTGTAACTACACTTAACACTTATAACTACAATTAACACTTATAAGACACCTAGCACTTATAAGACAAGCTGCACTTATTATTATTATTATTATTATTATTATTATTATTATTATTGGAATGTTTGTAAAATTTTATGACGATAAATTCAGGTGGTTCCAATACTATCATGTGTCTCAGAATCTAACGACTCTCGGGAAACTCTTGATAAAAAGACCTGTTACGTGGCTTCTCACTTAACCGTAAGGTAATATTTATTTTTATTATGACAAGACTAGGAACTTAACTGTTCTACCCGCCTACTGGTCTTACCTGCTGTATGGGTTAATATCCTGCCAGGGTATACGGTATATAGTTTGTGGTGTGTTATGTAGACTGGCGGTTACCGCGCTGACCTCACCTCACCTGACATACATAACCCAAGGTATGCTAACCTAATCTAACCTAACCTAAGATTATTTAACCTAACCTAACACATATAACCTAAGTAATTTAACTATGTTAAACTAACCTAATCTAACCTAGCCTAACATATACATAACCTAACCTAACCTAAACAACACAAGTTAACCTAACATAATATAGTAAATCATAACCTAACATAAACTAAGCTAAGCTAAGCATACCTAACCTAACCAAACCTGTCCTAACCTGCCCTAAGCTACTCTACCTTATCCTAACCTAACCTAACCTTCCCAAACTTAACCTGTAATGAGCGGGGGAAAAGGCAGCTGGTGTTTAGTTCCCCACAACACCTGCGGGCGGACACGGCATCTGAATGAATCTTAAATATCGTGTTTTTTCCTCGTAATGGTGGTTATAAGAGTGCTATTAGTTGGCTGACTTAAACTAAAGCACAAAATTAATGTCTAGAAGGGCCACAGACTCTCGGCAGGTGCGTTAGCTTAGGTAAAATTAACTGTGTTCAAAATAGTCTCATACTCTGGGCATGTACGAGTATTATGTTAACTCGGTTACCACGTACGGCAGAAAATAAACAAACGGGAACTGAAGTGGTAGAGTTACAAAGATGAAAAGACAAACGAATGTAATTACAGACAGAAAGATGGGATACAGTAAGACAGGGTGAATATAGTGATAAAAGGGAAGCATGAAAATTTATGAAACAAATGTGTTGTTTTGTGATGTACATATAATGCTGACAAAAGTTACTCGACTGTTATTAATGAAAAAAATATATTGACTTTACCTTATTCTAGGGTACAGATATTTGTTACTTAAATTTCAACTAAAGAGAGAGAAAGAGAAAGAGAGAGAAAAAGTCAAATAGGAAGGAACAATGAGAGGAAGAAAAACTCGATGTTACTTAACATAGTGTCTACGGTGTTATCCTCCGTGTTTAACTTACTGCTCCAATAACCTATATGAATATATTACTCGTGTAAGATGGCGGTTATGTTGGAAGATAAGAATGTCTGCTGGAATTATGCAATAACTAATTTCAATTTACCTTTTTATGCCATTTAAATATTGTTTTTATCATATTCACATTTAAAGTTTCCTAACGTTCAAAATTGCACACATTTTGTAAACAAACTAACTTACGCTTGTCATCTACCCCCTTGACGCATGCGCAGACTAAATGTCCTCCAAGACCTTACAGGTATTAACACTCCCGAGGTGCTGCGAAGTCACATGTGTGGTGACTAGGATCCGTATAATTATGCACTTACAAATGTCTGAATATGCATTCAAGAAAGCAGAAAACATTGAGGTTAGGTGCATCTAAACATGAATTTAAAAAAAAAGTTAATACAGTAACTTATTTTTCGGTACATTTTCTCAGTAAAATTATTGTCCCAGAAAAGATGTTGCCGTCAGAAAGGTTTCATAATGAATGATTAAATCCAAAAAATAACATAATGAGGTAAATTATTTTTCTGCAATAGTTATGTTCCTTATGTTACTTTTATGTATACTGTAGATTAAAAACAAAAATAAATATGTGAAAATTAAAAACTAATTCTTTTGATTAATTACAATAAAAATTCAAGGGTATAATATTAATAAATATTAAACATCTGAGAACTCTGTAAACCTGAACACTTAATGACACGTTATATTGTCCCAATAACAAGTGTTAACAACTTTGTTCTGCTTAGCGTTCACTTCATCCTACTGTTTATTCATAAGGCGTACAGTACAGTACAGTACAGTACAGTACAGTGTAGCACGGCACGGCACGGCACAGTGCGGTGCGGTGCGGTGCGATGCAGTACAGTGCAGTACAATGCAGCGCAACACAGCACAACACAGTACAGTACAGCACAGTAGAGCACAGTACAGTACACCACAGTACAGTACAGTACACCACAGTACAGTACAGAACAGTACAGTACAGTACAGTACAGTACAGTACAGTACAGTACAACACAGTAAAGCACAGTACACCACAGTACAGTACACTACAGTAAAGTACAGTACACCACAGTATAGTACAATACAGTACAGTACAGCACAGTATAGTACAGTACACCATAGTATAGTACAGTACACCACAGTATAGTACCGTACAGTACAGTACAGTAAAACACAGTACAGTACACCATAGTAAAGTACAGTACATCACAGTATAGTACAGTACAGTAAAGTACAGTACAGTGCAGTACAGTACAGTACAGCATAGTACAGTGCAGTACACCACAGTATAGTACTGTACACCATAGTATAGTACAGTACAGAACAGTACATTACAACACAGTACAGTACAGTACACCACAGTACAGTACAGTAAACCACGGTACAGAATAGTAAAGTACAGTGCAGTGCAGTACAGCACAGCACAGCACAGTAAAGTACATTACATCACAGTACAGTACAGTAAAATACAGTACAGGACACAACAGAACACTAAAAGTACAGTACAGAACAGTACATCACAGTACAGTACAGTACAGCACAGTTCATTACAGTACAGTACAGTACACCACAGTAAAGTACAGAACACCACAGTATAGTACAATACAGTACAGTACAACACAGTACAGTACAGTACACCACAGTACAGTACAGAACAGTATTCTACAGTACAGTACAGTACAGTACAGTACAACACAGTACAGTACAACACAGTAAAGCACAGTATACCACAGTACAGTACACTACAGTAAAGTACAGTACACCACAGTATAGTACAATACAGTACAGCACAGTATAGTACAGTACACCATAGTATAGTACAGTACACCACAGTATAGTACCGTACAGTACAGTACAGTAAAACACAGTACAGTACACCATAGTAAAGTACAGTACATCACAGTATAGTACAGTACAGTAAAGTACAGTACAGTGCAGTACAGTACAGTACAGTACAGCATAGTACAGTGCAGTACACCACAGTACACTACAGTAAACCACAGTAAAGAATAGTAAAGTACAGTGCAGTGCAGTACAGCACAGTAAAGTACAGTATAGTACAGTAAAGCACAGTACAGTACAGTACGTTGCAGCACAGCACAGTGCAGTACAGCACAGTACAACCACAGTATAGTGCAATAAAGTGCAGTACAGTATAGTACACCACAGTACAGCACAGTACAGTGCAGTACAGTACACCACAGTACAGAACAAAACAGTATAGTACAGAACAGTATTGTATAGTACAATACAGTATAGTACAATACAGTACAGTATAGTATAGTACAGTACAGTTTAGTATAATAAAATACAGTACAGTACAGTAAAGTACAGCACAGTACAGTACAGTACAGTACAGTACAATACACCACAGTCCGGTATAGTGCAGTACAGTACACCACAGTGCAATACAGTACACCACAGTACAGTACAGTACACCACAGTACAGTACAGTACAGCACAGTACTGTACAGTGCAGTGCAGTACAGTACAGCACAGTACAGCACAGCACTGCACTGCACAGTACAGTACAGTACAGCACAGCACTGCACTGCACAGTACAGTACAGTACAGCACAGCACAGTACAATACAGTACAGTGCAGTGCAGCACAGCACAGTAAAGTACAGTACAGTACTGTACACCAGAGTATAGTACAGTACACCAGAGTATAGTACAGTAGAGTGCACAGTACACCACAGTAAAGTACAGTACAGTACAACAAAGTACAGAACAGTAAAGTAAAGTGCAGTGCAGTACAGCACAGTACAGTACAGTACAGTACAGCACAGTGCAGTACAGTACAGTACAGCACAGTAAAGTACAGTACACCACAGTATAGTACAGTATAGTACATTACAGTACAGTATAGTACATTACAGTACAGTGCAGCACAGCACAGTAAAGTACAGTATAGTGCAGTACAGCACAGTACAGTACAGTACAGCACAGCACAGCACAGTGCAGTACAGCACATTACACCACAGTATAGTACAATAAAGTACAGTACAGTATAGTACAGTATAGTATAGTACAGTACAGTATAGTATAATAAATTACATTATAGTACAGTACAGTACAGTACAGTACAGTACACCACAGTACAGTATATTGCACTACAGTACACCACAGTACAATACAGTACACCACAGTACAGTACAGTACAGTATACCACAGTACAGAACAGTACAGTACAGTACAGTACAGTACAGTACAGCACAGCACAGCACAGCACAGTACAGTACAGCACAGCACAGTACAGTACAGTACAGTAAAGTGCAGTACAGCACAGCACAGTAAAGTACCGTACAGTACAAAAGAGCACAGTACAGCACAGCACAGCACAGCACAGTACAGTACAGCAGAGTACAGCACAGAACACCACAGCACAGTACAGTACAGTACAATACAGCACAGTACAGTACAATACAGTACAGTACAGTAGAGTACAGTACAGTACAGTACAGTACAGTACAGTACAGTACAGTACAGTAAAATACAGTACAGTACAGTACAGTACCGTACAGTACAGCGTCACTAGCAAATCAGCTGGTTCACACAACACTTAGCATTAATAGTTGTAACTTTTTTATACCAACAACGAAATGCACAGTACTGTACTTATACACGTTTATTAACAATAACCAGTTATAGACGTTTATTAACAATAACCAGTTATACACGTTTATTAACAATAACCAGTTATACACGTTTATTAACAATAACCAGTTATACACGTTTATTAACAATAATCAATTACTTATATACGTTCATTTACAATAATCAATTACTTATGCACGTTCATTTACAATAATCAGTTCCTTATACATGTTCATTAACAATAACCAGTCATACACGTTCATTAATAATAACCAGTTATACACGTTCATTAACAATAACCAGTTATACACGTTCAAATACAATAACCAGTTATACACGTTCATTAACAATACCCAGCTATACACGTTCATTAACAATATCCAGCTATACACGTTCATTAACAATTACCAGTTATACACGTTCATTAACAAACAAATCACTGTGAATAATTCTTATTACTCAGCAGTCACAATATAAAAAAACAAGCAAAACTAAGTAATATTTTCAGTGGGAGACAGGAGACTACTGTACTGTATCTACGTGTAGCTGTAGTGAGGGCAACCTCGTGGTGGAGTCCGTGCATCTGCAGTATACTGTGCACGTTTGTCTCAACATCAACCCATCTCGTATAGTTCTTGTTCATTGACCTACCAATCATGGTCCAGCGTAACCCCAGCCTCACAATGAGCCAAACAAACTTAAGTATCCTCCTTTTGGACAAAATGACTTTAAATATCAAAGAAGGATGTCTTATATAAAACCAAAACAATATGAATATGCATTTCAGCTCAAAATGGCTAAAATATGCATTTGCATATGCACATGTGCTGAAGTGTAATTTGGGACCCTAGTGATGATGCGTCTCACCTTGAATTTTTTAAAAACCTCCCACATGCTCCAGGAAATGGCAGACACCTGAAAGATAATGTTGTCCACCGAGAGATTCCGGGGTTCTGAATTAACAGTATTTTTACGAATATTGAGAATTTTCCCCACGTACACCAGTGGTTACATGCCGGTACTAAAACATATTATTATTGATATACACATATGTTTTAAAACTGTAATAAAATATGAGGAGAATAAATAACAGTCGCAATAAAGATAAACTGAATCATACAGGAGAAGTAGCACAGGGGTACCTAGTTACAGCACTAGAATCCTGCTTCCTCTATCAAGGAATAAATATTGAAATTGAAATGATAAGTAGCCCAGTCCTGACCCGTCCTCCCCAACCCCCATCTAGTCAACCGAGTATCTTAACCAATCACAGAACTCGGAGGAACAGATATAAGACTCTAACTACTCAGTCTCGTTTATGGTCAAATTTATGGGCGTGAGGGAGTCTTATACTGTACGTGAAGGTCATCACTTATGGGCGTGTGGGAGTCTTATACTGGACGTGAAGGTCATCACTTATGGGCGTGTGGGAGTCTTATACTGGACGTGAAGGTCATCACTTATGGGCGTGTGGGAGTCTTATACTGGACGTGAAGGTCATCACTTATGGGCGTGTGGGAGTCTTATACTGGACGTGAAGGTCATCACTTATGGGCGTGTGGGAGTCTTATACTGGACGTGAAGGTCATCACTTATGGGCGTGTGGGAGTCTTATACTGGACGTGAAGGTCATCACTTATGGGCGTGTGGGAGTCTTATACTGGACGTGAAGGTCATCACTTATGGGCGTGTGGGAGTCTTATACTGGACGTGAAGGTCATCACTTATGGGCGTGTGGGAGTCTTATACTGGACGTGAAGGTCATCACTTATGGGCGTGTGGGAGTCTTATGCTGGACGTGAAGGTCATCACTTATGGGCGTGTGGGAGTCTAATACTGGACGTGAAGGTCATCACTTATGGGCGTGTGGGAGTCTTATACTGGACGTGAAGGTCATCACTTATGGGCGTGTGGGAGTCTTATGCTGGACGTGAAGGTCATCACTTATGGGCGTGTGGGAGTCTAATACTGGACGTGAAGGTCATCACTTATGGGCGTGTGGGAGTCTTATGCTGGACGTGAAGGTCATCACTTATGGGCGTGTGGGAGTCTTATACTGGACGTGAAGGTCATCACTTATGGGCGTGTGGGAGTCTTATACTGGAGGTGAAGGTCATCACTTATGGGCGTGTGGGAGTCTTATACTGGACGTGAAGGTCATCACTTATGGGCGTGTGGGAGTCTTATACTGGAGGTGAAGGTCATCACTTATGGGCGTGTGGGAGTCTTATACTGGAGGTGAAGGTCATCACTTATGGGCGTGTGGGAGTCTTATACTGGAGGTGAAGGTCATCACTTATGGGCGTGTGGGAGTCTTATACTGGAGGTGAAGGTCATCACTTATGGGCGTGTGGGAGTCTTATACTGGACGTGAAGGTCATCACTTATGGGCGTGTGGGAGTCTTATACTGGACGTGAAGGTCATCACTTATGGGCGTGTGGGAGTCTTATACTGGACGTGAAGGTCATCACTTATGGGCGTGTGGGAGTCTTATACTGGACGTGAAGGTCATCACTTATGGGTGGATTATATTGATGTATGGTGTAAGCTTGTTGACGGAGAGACCATATTACTGTGTGTTTATGTTTACTGATGACTGTATCTGTGTCTGTATCTCTACCGATTTCTGTACCTGTGTCTGTATCTGTACCTGTGTCTCTACCTGTGTCTGTATCTGTACCTGTGTCGGTGTCTGTATCTATATATGTGTCTGTACCTGTATCTGTATCTATACCTGTATATGTATGTGTACCTGTGTTTGTACCTGTGTTTGTACCTTTGTGTGTCGGTGTCTGTATCTATACCGCACAGTATATTTGTGTGTCTCCCTGGGGTAATGATAAGTAGGAACCTTAAGCCAAATAAACAATGTGTTTTTGCTCGTAACAAGGCTAATAAAGTACTTGGGTTCACACAAAGGAGTGTTAGTTACAAGACTAGCGAGGTTATCTTAAAACTATATCTTGCGCTTGTGAGACCTTACTTGGATTACGCAGTTCAGTTCTGGTCACCGTACTACAGAATGGATATAAAATCCCTAAAAAGAATTCAGAGGAGAATGCCAAGACTAATCCCAGGCATTAGGAACCTTTAGTACAAAGACAGATTAAATCATCTTAATTTGCACTCCCTCGAGAGACGTACAGTAGAGTGAGGGACGATATGATAAAGGTGTATAAATGGAAGTCAGGGTTAAACAAAGGTGATATAACAAAGGCACTCAAACCACCCAACCAGGAGCGAACTCGTATATCAGGCTAGCTTAGGTTAGTTTAGGTTAGGATAGGTTAGGTTAGGTTAGGTTAGGTTAGCGTTAGTATCCTGGTTATGAGAGACGTCTAGTTCAAGAAACGTGTTATAGTATTGGAAGACTGCTTTAACGTGATAGATTCTCGTTAACCGGTGTGGCAGCTGACCGGATGTATAAACAGACTGGTGGATGGAAGTGTGTGTGTGTGTGTGTTAAAGAGAGTGGTATAGATTAAACTTGTAAAGCACAAAGACAAATATCCACATTCATACACCAATACTCTGTATCTGTGTATATTACATACATATATACATGTGCACGTACACAACACGTACAGTACTGTATATGTATGCAGGTGTGTATCAACATACTTCCGACCGTGTTTACATATACTGCGCATGTCGCTGCTCACTTGTTCTTACTGCCCGGAATATTTTGGTCAATTTCCTTTAAGTTAATGTCATTGGCGTCGTCTTATTTATACTGCCTGTATATTGCATATGTGTAAGAAAATATCCTGCCCTCACTATCGTCTCCGAAGAAAGTATTGAACAGTTGATAAAGAAAAACTCGAAATATTCTGAAAGACGTGAACGAGGAACCTCTGGCCCATTAAATTACGATGAATTTTTTACCGCCAGAAACTAATGATTTCTTTTAAAAGGGAAATTTTCGGCGTGTGTGTGTGTGTGTATATTCTCCTCTGATATATATAGCTCAATAAAAATGTATTTTCGATGGTGGTGTAATGTATAACGTGCATATATAAATTGTTTAATAGACTCTCATGTTTATTTATATGTGTATACAATGAGTATGATAAATATGCTTAACAAGAAAACGATGAAATACAGTATATATTCTAGTCTGATTTATTTTCAGTGTATATCATAATAAAACACTTTTGATCTTGGATGATGTATAATGTATGTACAGTATATAATAATTAATTAAATTCTACGGCACTAAACAGTTACTAACATATTTCAACATTCTAACTTCACATTAACACGAGACGGTTTTAGCTTATTATGTTTAAGATTTTTTTAATTTGTTTAAACCTCCGTAATACTCTTTCCTATGTGGTACATCTCGACTTTAGCAAAGCCTTCGACAGAGTCCCCACGAAAGACTAATACGAAAAGTGGAGGCTCGTGGAATTGGAGGAGATATTCTAAAATGGATTAGAGCGTGGTTACAGGACAGGAAACAGCGACTGAGTATTAACGGCAGTAAATCCTAATGGGGTAACGTCACTAGTGGAGTACCACAAGGCTCAGTACTTGGACCATTACTATTTATTATATACATAAACGATATAGATAAGCGTAGACAGCAACATAAGGAAATTTGCTGATGACACTAAAATAGGGCGTGTAATTAAATCTGACGACGGCTCCGCAAAACTACATGAAAATCTAAACAGTATTTTTTGCATAGTCTGACAAATGGCAGATGAAATTTAAAGTGGACAAATGTAATGTACTTAGTATAAGAAACAAGCTAACGAAGTACTTGGGTTCATACAAAGGAGTGTTAGTTATAAGACTAGCAAGGTTATCTTAAAATGTATCTTGCGCTTGTGAGATCTTACTTTGATTTCGCAGTTTAGTTCTGGTCAACTTACTACAGAATGGATATGTACTGTAGAATCCCGAGAAAGCATTCAGGGGAGAATGACAAGACATTAGGAACCTTGAGTACAGAGACAGATTAAAGCATCTTAATTAGCACTCCCTCGAGAAACGTAGAGTGAGGGGCGATATGATCGAGGTGTATAAATGGAAGTCAGGGTTAAACAAAGATAATATAACAAAGGTACTCAAACCATCCAAGCAGGAGCGAACTCGTAGCAATGGTTTTAAATTAGAGAAATTTATATTATGGCTCGACATAGGTAAACATTGGTTTGGAAATAGAGTAGTGGATGAATGGAGCAAGTTTCCGAACTTCATCAATACTCAAACACGCTAGGTAGCTTCAAATAAGAACATAAGAACATAAGAAAATAAGGAGTCTGAAATAGGCTGGTTGGCCTGTGCATGGCAGCTCCTGTCGAGAGTTACTACCACTCTCTATCATTCATGAATCTATCTAGACTCCTTTTAAAACTTTCCAGCGTTTCAGCACTTACTACAAAGTTGCTAAGCGTGTTCCACTCGTCCACCACCCTATTTGTGAACCAGTTCCTTCCTATCTCCCTCCTAAACCTAAACTTATCCAACTTAAATCCGTTGCTACGGGTCCTATCCTGCTCGGATATTATAAGAACTTTATCTATATCCCCTTTATTGATTCCTTTCACCTACTTAAATACTTCTATCATATCTCCCGGCACTCTTAGTCTTTTTTGGGAATGCAAGTTTTCTAAGTCCCGGAATCATTTTCGTCATTCTTCGCTGCACCGACTCCAGTGAAATGATAGCCAGTCTATAATAAGTGCACCAGAACTGAACCGCATAATCGAGGTGCTGCCTGACTAGCGCAAGATATAGTTGCAATAAGACCTCTGCACTCTTATTACTTACACTTCGAGATATAAAACCTATTACTCTGTTTGCTTTATTTCGAACATTAACGCACTGTTTTCTAGGCCGTAGGTCCGGGCTTACAAGTACCCCTAAGTCTCTTTCACAAGTCGACTTCTCTAGGTTGGTGTTGTTAAGGCTGTATACATTGACAGTATTTGTTCTTCCAATATTAAGTGCGCTGCACTTGCTGGTGTTGAATTTCATTTGCCATTTTTCTGACCACTCTTGCAGTTATTTAAATATAGGTTTGGGAGATATATGAGCGATAGAGCTGGGTGTAAACAGGACTGCCCAGTATGGGCCAATAGGCCCGCTGCAGTTTCTCCCATTTTATGTTCTTATGTTCTTATAACGTTACCATCATGACGTCATTGATAGTTTGACCCAATTAAAATTCAGGAAAAATTAATATGACATTTTATTTGTTGTCTTATGCTGCTGTTATTATCACATAAAGATCGCCAAGAAAGAGGCGACGATGAACAAGATAATTATAAGTAGAGGAAAAATTTATAATTGAAACTGAAAATAGAAATGGAACTTTTATTTAATATTTTTATGTTTTTCAACGTTAAATAAAGAAAATGTGGACCTGAAAATGTTATCTATTATCAAAGTAAAAGTTGGTTATTAATTAACTTCATTATTACCAACACAGAGACGAATGTGTAACCTGACCCTAACCTGACCTGACATGAATTGACCCTGCTCTGACGTGACCTTACCATACATCAATTGACTTGACCCTAACCTGACCTGAACCCCGTCTGACCTTATCTTACATTAATTGAATTGACCCGAACCTGACCTGAGCTAACCTAGATCTACCCATTACTTGGGAGGGGAGAGACGAATTTTAGGAAAGACAGATGGGAAATGACACAGGTGGGAGAGGAGACAGGTTGGAGGGGAGACATGTGGGAGAGGAGACAGGTGAAATGAGACAGAAGAGAGGAAAGACATGTGGGAGGGGAAACTGGTGGGGGGAGACAGGTGGGAGGTGAGACAGGTGAGAAGGGGGACAGGTGGGAGGGGAGACATGTGGGAGGGGAGACAGGTGGGAGGGGAGACAGGTGGGAGGGGAGACAGGTGGGAGGGGAGACATGTGGGAGGGGAGACCGGTGGGAGGGGAGACCGGTGGGAGGGGAGACAGCTGGGAGGGGAGACAGGTGAGAAGGAAGACAAGTGGGAGGGGAGACAGGTGAGAGGGAAGACAGGTGGGAGGGGAGACATATAGGAGGGGAGACAGGTGGGAGGGGAGACAGGTGGGAGAGAAGACAGGTGGGAGGGGAGACATGTGGGAGGGGAGACACGTGGGGGGGAGACAGGTAGGAGGGGAGACAGGTGAGAGAGGAGACAGGTGAGAGGGGAGACAGGTGGGAGGGGAGACAGGTGGGAGAGGAGACAGGTGGGAGGGGAGACACGTGGGAGGGGACACATATAGGAGGGGAGACAGGTGGGAGGGGAGACAGGTGGGAGACAGGTGAAAGGAGACAGGTGTGAGGGAGACAGGTGGGAGGGGAGACAGGTGAAAGGAGACAGGTGAGAGGGGAGACAGGTGGGAGGGGAGAAAGGTGGGAGGGGAGACAGGTGAGAGGGGAGACAGGTGAGAGGGGAGACAGGTGCGAGGGGAGACAGGTGAGAGGGGAGACAGGTGGGAGGGGAGACAGGTGGGAGGGGAGACAGATGGGAGGGGAGGCATGTGGGAGGGGAGACAGGTAAGACGGGAGACAGGTGGGAGGGGAGACAGGTGGGAGGGGAGACACGTTGGAGGGAAGACAGATGGGAGGGGAGACACGTGGGAGGGGAGACATGTGGGAGGGGAGACAGGTGGGAGGGGAGACAGGTGGGAGGGGAGACATGTGGAAGGGGAGACAGGTGAAAGGAGACAGGTGGGAGGGGAGACAGGTGGGAGGGAAGACAGATGGGAGGGGAGACACGTGGGAGGGGAGACATGTGGGAGGGGAGACAGGTGGGAGGGGAGACAGGTGGGAGGGGAGACAGGTGAAAGGAGACAGGTGAGAGGGGAGACAGGTGGGAGGGGAGAAAGGTGGGAGGGGAGACAGGTGAGAGGGGAGACAGGTGAGAGGGGAGACAGGTGTGAGGGGAGACAGGTGAAAGGAGACAGGTGGGAGGGGAGACAGGTGGGAGGGAAGACAGATGGGAGGGGAGACACGTGGGAGGGGAGACATGTGGGAGGGGAGATATGTGGGAGGGGAGACATGTGGGAGGGGAGACAGGTGATAGGGGACACAGGTGGGAGGGGAGACATGTGAGAGGGGAGACATGTGGGAGGGGAGACAGGTGAGAGGGGAGACAGGTGGGAGGGGAGACACGTGAGAGGGGAGATAGGTGGGAGGGGTGACATATGGGAGGGAAGATAGGTGAGACGGGAGACAGGTGAGAGGGGAGACAGGTGAGAGTGGAGACAGGTGAAAGGGAGCACAGGTGGGAGGAGAGACATGTGGGAGGGGAGACATGAGGGAGGGGAGATAGGTGGGAGGGGAGACAGGTGGGAGGGGGCACTGGTGGGAAGGGAGACAGGAGGGATGGGACACAGGTGGGAGGGGAAAGCTTCACCTGGCCAGTAGGTGATCGATGACCGACTGTCGTTGCTGGGCTTAAACTCCCCTCTGAGGAGACTCTCGGTGAGGGAGAGGGAAGATGGAAGGAGGTAGACACAGGTCAACGGGAGAGAAAGGAGAAGGGAAAGGGGGAGACAGGTTAAGGAGGTAGAAGAGAGAGAGAAAGGGTTGGAGGGGGGAAGAGGTAGATGGGATAGAAAGTTGGTGGGGAAGAGAAGAGAATTGGGGGGATACGGGATGGGAGAGAGGAACAATAAAGAGATGGAGCAGATAGAAGGGAACGAGAGAGAGAGAGAGAGAGAGAGAGAGAGAGAGAGAGAGAGAGAGAGAGAGAGAGAGAGAGATTAGTAGTAATTGCCAAGTTTACTGAGTTAGCGAGGTGGCAGGTAATAATGTTAAGGCCAAATGACTTACAGCCAAACGCGCTATAATCAGCCACTCTCACCTTACACGCGGCTGAAATAGAATACTGTACAGTAGACAGTATTCATGCGTCTGTGTGACCATCCATGCGTCTGTGTGACCATCCATGAGCGATTCCATGCCTTTATGCTTCCTTCTAAAAATATACTTCTCCCTCCTGTTTATCTGCCTTGTATCACGTAACACAATGTTGTGGTCGTATATGACACGTGTGTGTGTGTGTGTGTGTGTGTGTGTGTGTGTGTGTGTGTGTGTGTGTGTGTGTGTGTGTGTGTGTGTGTAAGTATCCCCTCTACGTCTCCCTGACAATACACCCACAACATTACAGATACATACAATAAGTGTCAAGTTGAAAGTTCACAATGATGACCACACCTTGTCACTTTACATTTCCTCGTCACATTACCACACCACAACACAGTACCGCGCCACAACACAGTACCACACCATAACACAGTACCACACCGCAACACACTACCACGCCACAACACTCTACCACACCACAACACATTACCACACCATAACACAGTACCACGCCACAACACATTACCACGCCACAACACACTACCACACCACAACACATTACCACACCATAACACAGTACCACACCGCAACACACTACCACGCCACAACACACTACCACACCACAACACATTACCACACCATAACACAGTACCACGCCACAACACACTACCACGCCACAACACACTACCACACCACAACACATTACCACACCATAACACAGTACCACACCACAACACACTACCACGCCACAACACACTACCACGCCACAACACACTACCACACCACAACACAGTACCACACCGCAACACACTACCACACCACAACACACTACCACACCACAACACAGTACCACACCACAACACAGTACCACACCGCAACACACTACCACACCACAACACACTACCACACCACAACACACTACCACACCACAACACACTACCACACCACAACACACTACCACACCACAACACAGTACCACACCACAACACACTACCACGCCACAACACACTACCACACCACAACACACTACCACGCCACAACACACTACCACGCCACAACACACTACCACACCACAACACACTACCACACCACAACACACTACCACACCACAACACACTACCACACCACAACACATTACCATACACAGTACCCTACTACTACTACTACTTTTTTTTAATGGCCTCCAACCTCCCTTTATAGCCATACCTTCGCCACCATTTTATTACCTTAAAATTACATATCCTAATACATAAGTAGCTATCCTAGCTGTGTTGAGTTAGTTGAACCGCAGATCTATGCCGCATTCACTGACTGTTGCCTCATAGTCAATATCTGCAAATGTTGTCGGCTTTGGGGCCGATGCTTTCGTTCCCCTGAGGCAGAGCAAAGCTGACCTAAGGAGAGAAAAGGACAGTCGACATCTCATCCAGGCTGTAACATAACTTCTGGGCTGCTGCTTCTGTTCGGAAAGCACCTCCGCGAGTCTGGCGTAGAAGCATCTTGCACTTGGTCCCATCCCACCAGAGGTTGTGAATACTAGAGGAGTGAAGCTGCCTTGATCAACGTTCTGAATTCTCTCCTCCTGTGTGCAGCATCGAGAGCTAAGTTACGGTGACACGCGGCCATGGGATCAAAAATCCTGAAGTCGAAGAAGGCTCACTGTCCCGTCATCCAGAATCCTCGAGCACTGACGTCAACACGGGCTTCGTTGGATGTGTTTGAAGTCCTATGTTGGAAATTCTCACCGGCCAATGGACAGAGGGTCGGTTCTTACCTGACATCATGACAAATTTCCTTCAACATATTTGATGTCAGATCCCTTACTTCGTCATGCCTCATGCATATGAAGCCCCCTTTCTTGCACAACCATGTCGTGATCGACGTCAATGGGAGAGCCATACACACATTGGAAGGGCAAATCTTCTACTGGCCTGCCGTACCTTAGAGCAATGGCATCTGTAAATTCTTGTTTATTGAGACTGAAACCATTTGCCATTGTCGGTAACATAGTTAACCAGTTCGAGGCGCCGACCTCCTGCGCAATAGCTAAATTTTTTTCAAATTTTCTGGTACTTGCAGCATCAGTTTTTGCAACTAATCACTTTGGTCGTGCTGTCGTTCTGTCGTAATGGACCCTCGAATCTTGTTTACTTCTCTGGTAACCCACCTCCCCTGTTGCGTTCTGAGCTATTATGTGGTCAGTGAGGGCTGCCGTGAGCTTAACTGAATCTTGATGTTCGGTGGCAGCAATCTCCTCTGGAATGGTCAATCCCATCCCTCCCAGTTTCGGTGGTAGTGCAAGGAGTGATCTTTCTGCTGGGGTTAAGTGAAGATGTTTCACTAATTTGGGAATGAAATTGACGGTGATAGCTTCTTCCAGAGGGCGGAGGAGGGGTTCGATATCAGGGGTAGTGCGCATCAGGTAGTTCCAGCGATGCTTGACTCCATGGGTGAATGCAGCAAAAGCCACATGTGGCTCTGTGTTAGCAATCTCAGACAGAGCTTGGATTTCCCTAACCCACTCATTCACCTTTCCCGTTACGTACTCGGTCTTGAAGTCCGTCTTGCCGATTACTGCGCCTAGGTGTCTTTGGTCATCCTTTGCAATTTTGACCTCATTTCCACCGAACACCTCCATTGACCGTTCATAATGTTCTGGCTTCACAATGAGGAAGGACTTGCTGGCATTTGGGTGGTACCTTATTTGTGGACCATATGATGTTATCAGGTCCCACCACTTTTTGATGTCCTCCACTTTTCCTGATCCTGTAAGGTCGTCAGCATACGCCACTTGCTTGACCTCGGTTGTTTCAAATTTTATTGTATGTTGGATCACTGATAGGCCTATTGCGTACATTGCCATTGCAACAGGGTCCCCCTGCGTTGTTCCCTCGGTTGACTGTATGATGGTATCACCTCTTAGAGCCTCGATGTTTACTATATAGAGGTCTGATGGATTCCTATAGGTGTTTTCAACATACATTGCAAAGCTTGGACACTTGATCTTGATGTTGTGCAGTGTGGCCTTGCGATTAAGTATGTTTGAATGCATTGGAAGCGTCAACCAGGAGAACAGCCTCACAATATCGTTCTCATGGCGTGAATGGCAGCTTCCCCTCCAGCCTGGTGGTCAACACAAATTTGCAGGTTCCTTGCAGCTGCCCTGACATCATCCTTTACCACCTCCATTATACATTTTCCGATAATCTGACTCAGCACTTCCCCCACCCCTATAAGCCTACATCCTGGATTCTTGTCCAGGGGAATGAGGCGGCAGGCCGTCAGAGCATGGAGGTGTTGGCAGCACGAGTTTGCTAGCTTTCTTGCAAGGGCGACAATGGTAGTGCAGAGATCACTTGCTACAGGCTAAGCTTGTTAGTGCAGAGGATGACTCACCAACCGTTTGCATCCAGGCCTGAAGGGCCTGCCCCTCCCTGAGTTTTCAGTTTTTTTTCCACACCATTCCTCCTGTTATTTTCTCGAACAGGACTGCATTTGGTGGGATATAATCACACTGGAACCTGATGCCTTCCTCTTCACTTGCAGGGGGATGTTTTTCCTTCAGTTGTTTTAATGTCTCTCTGTTTATTGGCAGAACACCACCGGAGGATTCCTCTTTGAGAGATCTTACCGCCATAGACACTTTTGCCAGCCGCTTCTTATTTCCAAACATTCTTGCAACGTCATCGGTGTTTTGCTTTCCGCCTCCAATAAGTTTTAGTCTCTCCTGCAGTGTTCTTGCTTCACATAGAAGATCATCAAGGGCCCCATTCTGCCACATTGTCACTCTTCTCTTCATTGCTGCCCCATTTTCTGTGTGCTTAGTCCTTGTGCGTGTCTTCTGACAGAATAGATGTGGTATTATTGTCAGTATTTGAAAAGCTAAAGGGACAAGGAAGCAGTCCTGAGTGTACTCGGTTATGAGGTGAGTCATCTCCCGAATCATTTTTTTGGTGGCCGCACACTTGGGTGGTTCAAACAGGTTAGCTAGCGACCAAATGACAATTTCTGAGTAAGTTTCTTTAACCCATATGTCTGCTTTTTCCATCGACATGCTATTCCACTGTGGTGGCTGTCTGCCATTCACCTCGTGAACATCCGCTACTATTGGAGCAGCGTTTATTGGTACTACATTTTCAGGTTGAGTAGACTCACTGCTATCATTTAGGATATCATCGGGCTGTTGGGTCCCGGCGATATCCACTGTGGCCTCATGTGTCGGCTCTCTGCCATGTGGGTTCCGACAATTGTTTCCCTTTCTGCAAACCACACATAGTCGGTTGTTTCTCGCACAATCACAGTTAGTGCAATTTTGGTTCTGGCAAGTACAGATGCAATAGTGTTTGTTACCCGGCATAGTGTTCCTCACTTCGGGCGACAGTTACGTCCCCCACCGACTTCTGCTTTGTTCCCATACAGAAGAAGAAACTAGTTCTTACGAGGAAAGGGCGGAGAGGTGACAGGCTGGACTGCCGTGTCCGGGTACTACTACTACTACTACTACTTTTCTGTCACTTGGAATCGGAATCGAGTATATGACGATCATCCAGCAATGATACAATGATGAGTTATTAATGTTGAAACCTTTGTTGGTAAGTTTTAAGATGACTAAACAGGCCGATACAGTACCGGCAGAGTCGTTCACAGATGTTGCACTTGTGGGGGCTACATCTAGTGCGGTAGGGCCGTAGCAGCGTTTTTCCGACACTGGCGCTTGCCTGCCTCGATTTGCAGTCGGCTAACTGGAAAGTATTGACACCTTATTGTGTGGTGCTCCTCCAAGCGTTGCTGAGTGGAGTAATCATCTCCCAGGTGATGGGGTCGATTTGGCACTTTTTCGTGTTTGTCTTAAGAATATCCTTATACCTTTTCAGTTTCCCACCAGCGTTATGTTTACTATTCTTTAGGTGACTGTAAAGTAGCTGCATTGGCAGTCTGCTGTCGTCCATGTGAGTAACATGGCCAGTCCAACGTAGTTGTTCATGGATAATGGTAGCCTCGATGCTCCTACAGTTGGTGTCATCGAGAATACTGTTATTTGTTCTCTTGTCTTCCCAGCAAACTCGGAGGATGGAACGTAGACTACGTTGGTGAAAGTTTTCAAGTGCCTTGAGGGGCCTCCTGTATGTGACCCATGTCTCGATGCCATATAGCGGGGTGGGGAGGACCACTGCTCGATATACGTGCAAGTTTATAGACAATTTCAGCTCCCTACAGCTGAAGACATGGGTATGGATTCTGCCAAAGGCTTGAGACGCACATGTGATCCGATGGTGAATCTCTTCATCGATGTTCGCGGTGGTGGACAGGTGTGAGTCGAAATACCGAAAGTGGGTAACATTAGACAGGGTAGTACCGTTAAGCTGGATGGATGGTGGAGGTGTGACTGAAAGAGAATCTGAGTCTTATGTACATTCACCTCAAGGCCGAAGTGTAAATATGCATCTGCGTAGGTGTTCAGGATCTCCTGTAGGTCACGTTCAGTGTGAGCAACAAGGATGAGTTCGCCTGCATACTGAATTTCAGTAATGGAAGCTGGCAACACCTTTGTTCTTGCCTGGTGTCGTCTTATGTTGAAAAGTTCCTTCAGGCGGTACTCAATGTCCATCCCTACGGCTAAATTGGCGCCAATACACATCCTTGTTTCACCCCCTTTTGGATGGAGACGAACTCAGACTGGGTTCCATTGTGCCATCGTGAAGTTGCCTAACAGTGGTGATGTATTTTGGTGGACAGCCAAAACGGCTGAGGGTCCACCAGAGGGCTTCCTTGTTGACGGAGTCGAAGGCCATGTACAGGTCACGACTCTGTTCTCTGCACTTTTCCTGTATCTGGCGGGCAGAAAAGATCATGTCAGTGGTGCCACGTGATGGTCTAAGGCCATGTTGAGATTCCCTGAGGAAATTTTCCGCCTCAGGGACAAGTCTGTTTAGGAGGACTCGGGCGATAATCTTGCCAGCAGCGAGATCCCACGGTAGTTGCCAGAGTCTGACCTGTCTCCTTTGTTCTTATAAATATTGACGGGGGCGTCTTTAGGAGCTTGGGAGATTTCCTCCTTTTCCCATATACTGTAGTCTTCAAGAAAGAGTGGAGACGGCTAGTAAGCAGAGGTCCTCCTGCTTTATACACCTCTGTTGGGATGCCATCAGGCCCTGAGGCTTTGTTATTTTTCATCTGTTTGATGGCAGAACCTACTCCATCCAGGGATAGTTGGGTAGTTAGGAAATCCACAACGGTGTTTCGGTCGAGCAGCGAATGATAGTGCTCTTTCCAGCACTGACGGATGCTTTAATTAGGGAGTTACCGTCGGAGGAGCCGAGTGAATTGAAAAATTCACGCACCTTGTGTTGATATGCAAGTTTTTGTGTTTCATATGCTTTATTTTTAAACCAGTGGTTCTTTAGTTTTCGAAGTTCGTGCTGAGCCCTCGCTTTTTTCTTGCAGAAGGTATCAGCTTTGGTCCGAGACTGAGGGTTGTTCTGCCAGTCAGTTAAAGCAGCATGTTTATCATTGGCAAATACACTATTTCCGGGTCATTTTCATCAAACCAGTCCTGGTGTATTCTTTTGATCTGGCCGAGGGTCTCTCTGCAGGTTTTTGTCATGACAGTGTCGAGAATACCTCATTCGGCACTAGGATTTGGGTTGTTTGTTCTTTGGGTTGTTTACCTGCCTATGTTCAAGCTGCTTTCTGAAAGCATGTGCAACCGCTCGATACTCCAGACGCTTAATGTAAAAACTTCTTCTGGAGGATTGTTGCCTTTGCCGTTTCGGGGCGACGTGAAGTGAGAGCTTGGCTCTGACGAGCCATTGATCAGTGTCACAGTGGTCTGAGCCACGCATGGTTCGGGTGATGAGGACATCTCGGCGATCTCTTTCTCTGACATTGATGTACTCAATGAGATGCCAGTGTTTGGATCGTGGGTGTTGCCATGAACCCTTGAACTTGTCGGCCTGCCTAAATAAGATATTGGTGATGGTGAGGTTGTGTGCAGCACACTTGCTGAGAAGGAGTAGGCCGTTGGGATTACACTTGCCTAGTCCATTTCTCCGTATGATCCTGCCAAATGTCATCATCTCTACCACCTCTGGAATTGAAGTCACCAAGGAACACAACCGTATCTTCTCTGGGGATAGAGGTTAGCACTCTGTCGAGATCGGTATAAATGGCCTCAACACACCACAAAACACCACAAAACACCACAACACACCACAAAACACCACAACACACCACAACACAACACCACACAATACGACACGACACGACACGACACACCGCAGCATACCACAGCACACCACAACACACCACAACAAACCACAACACTACACACCACAATAAATAACAACACACCACAACACACCACAACACATCACAACAAACCACAACACATTATACCACAACACACTACAGCATAACACACCGAAACACACAAGACACCACAATACATCACAACACACCACAAGAACCCGCAACACACCACAACAGATCGCAACACACCATAACACACTACAACAACCATGCTCAACACACCACAACAACTATCGTCCACTCTCAGCTCAACACACCACAACAACTATCGTCCACTCTCAGCTCAACACACCACAACAACTATCGTCCACTCTCAGCTCAACACACCACAACAACTATCGTCCACTCTCAGCTCAACACACCACAACAACTATCGTCCACTCTCAGCTCAACACACCACAACAACTATCGTTCACTCTCAGCTCAACACACCACAACAACTATCGTCCACTCTCAGCTCAACACACCACAACAACTATCGTCCACTCTCAGCTCAACACACCACAACAACTATCGTCCACTCTCAGCTCAACACACCACAACAACTATCGTCCACTCTCAGCTCAACACACCACAACAACTATCGTCCACTCTCAGCTCAACACACCACAACAACTATCGTCCACTCTCAGCTCAACACACCACAACAACTATCGTCCACTCTCAGCTCAACACACCACAACAGCCATCGTCCACTCTCAGCTCAACACACTACAACAACTATCGTCCACTCTCAGCTCAACACACCACAACAACTATCGTCCACTCTCAGCTCAACACACCACAACAACTATCGTCCACTCTCAGCTCAACACACCACAACAACTATCGTCCACTCTCAGCTCAACACACCACAACAACAATCGTCCACTCTCAGCTCAACACACCACAACAACTATCGTCCACTCTCAGCTCAACACATCACAACAGCCATCGTCCACTCTCAGCTCAACACACCACAACAACTATCGTCCACTCTCAGCTCAACACACCACAACAGCCATCGTCCACTCTCAGCTCAACACACCACAACAACTATCGTCCACTCTCAGCTCAACACACCACAACAGCCATCGTCCACTCTCAGCTCAACACACCACAACAACTATCGTCCACTCTCAGCTCAACACACCACAACAACTATCGTCCACTCTCAGCTCAACACACCACAACAACTATCGTCCACTCTCAGCTCAACACACCACAGCAACTATCGTCCACTCTCAGCTCAACACACCACAACAACTATCGTCCACTCTCAGCTCAACACACCACAACAACTATCGTCCACTTTCAGCTCAACACACCACAACAACTATCGTCCACTCTCAGCTCAACACACCACAACAGCCATCGTCCACTCTCAGCTCAACACACCACAACAACTATCGTCCACTCTCAGCTCAACACACCACAACAACTATCGTCCACTCTCAGCTCAATACACAACAACAGCCATCGTTCACTCTCAGCTTAACACACGACAACAACTATCGTCCTCTCTCAGCTCAACACACCACAACAGCCATCGTCCACTCTCAGCTCAACACACCACAACAGCCATCGTCCACTGGAGGGCCGTGTTGGCACCGTTTGCTGGTCTTTAATACCGAGGCTCCCCAACACTCCTGTTCTTTCATACCTGTTTTACTTAACCACTTAACCACTTGTTATTTTCATACCTGTGTCCCAAACTCATTTATTTTCACAGTAACTCCCTAATATATATATACTGTATATATATATATATATATATATATATATATATGTAACCGGTCGGAATTTACTGGACTTTAATTTCTCACTTGACTTGGGGTTTATCTAAAATTAATAGATGGTAATGGCAGTGGAAGCGCCCCTTTGAGAAAAATCCCGAACCAGCACAAGAACACTTAAAACTACTAAACAAAATAAATTGTCCGTGACCCGTGGAAGGATAGCGTCTGTGACTGGGATGAATGAGACACACTGTTACATTTAGACACTTATATTCCCTCCAACACTACAAACACAATCCAATAATGGTACACCAATATGTGCACCTCTTAACTTGAACTTAAAACACTACTCTGGGGAATAAAAGTTATACAGGATCTAGAAATTATTAGAACCTCAGGCAACAATAAATTTGAAGTATTAAGAACTGTTCCGTGCACACATGAAACAGGCCTTAAAGGCTTTCACACAATAATATCAGTCACTTAGGTACCAAAAAAAGATATTAACTACTCTACAATGAATAGGCCTTAAGGGCACTCAACAAAATTATATGTCACTGAGGAATGGTAATAAAAATGAGAAATTAAATACTCTACAATGAATAGGCCTTAAGGGCACTCAACAAAATTATATCAGTCACTAAGGAAATGGTAATAAAATATGAAATTCAATACTCTACAATGAATAGGCCTTAAGGGCACTCAACAAAATTATAGCACCCCAACAGATGCACACTTCCTAACCTAACCTAACCACTACTCTGGGGAATAAAAGTTATACCTGAGATCAGAATCATGAAGAACAATTAGAGGCATTAAAAGAATCAAATCACAGTATCACTCTGGTTCCACTTGATGGCACAAACATTCAACACAATATTATCAAAATTATCTAGAAACTATTAAATTACACCCGTAATAAGGGAGGGAAAATGTTCCTCCAGGTATCTCCTAGAGACCTAGACTCACGGTCTCAGTGTGTGACCATTAGTCTACTCAGATAGCCTCAGTGTACTCCCAGTGCGTCCATAAAGCGGACGGGAGTGAGCCAATCAGACCTTGTACAGTTGAGAGAAGCTTTAGCGTCCCGTGTCGTTTAGTTGTCGGGAGCACTCGTTCACTCAAGAGATCCTTTGCTACCCCGCTAAACAGTGACAGGCCTACTTTGATCGGTCCAATGGCGACAATCGCCACCCTCAATCCTCAACGGCAGTCTCAAACGGCAGTCAATCTCAGGTCAACTCCAGTCAACTTCAGTCAAGTGGGTTCTCACGGAAACCCTGAAATGAACTCACTGTTAGCTCTAGTTTACTTTATCACTGCCCTATCTAACCCTGTCTGAGATCGAATGAGACTTACTTGTTATACTGCAATATTTCAGCACAGGTGACTAGGCCACGTGACTATTTCTGGGACAGACGCGCAGGGACGTCTTGTTCGTGTGAGTGCTATCCGGGACTGAGAGAGAACCCGCTTCGTGTCCTCTCAAGGCGTTAGCTTAGGCCTACGTGACCTATTTTCCGCCTAACTAATAACTCCTTGGGACACCCTTTAACATTATTCAGACTGCTAAACGACCTATAATAATTTCAAATTCAATAATAGTCCCTTAACTTCATGAATCGCATCATTATTAATCCGGTAAATTACATTTAATATCATATAGGCCTAGTTCCGCAATCTCCCACTATGTGCGGGGAGCGCTCTCTTCCCTCAGACGACCTTGAACGCTCAGTACCGCTAATGGCGGGGCATTCGAAATTACTCTGAAATTTCTGAATATTACATATATATATATATATGCAAGTAAATCACTGTAGGTGCGCGTGATCTAGGTATATGCTGATAACCACCAGGAAAGAAGAAAACACGAAGTTCCCAAGCGCTTTCGTGTAATTCACATCTTCAGGGGTGAGTACAGACTAGATAGAGTAATGCAGAACAAGATGAATATATACAGAGGAGGGTGAGACCAGGTCCACAATGGTCAGATAATGACCCTACTAATCTTTAAATGGCACACAACGGTTGGTGGTTGGGTCAGATGGGACAGTGACCCGCCCTCTCACCTGATCACAAATCTTCTTAATTACAAAGTTGTCCAGCTTGTACAAGCCGTTACTCAAATTCATGTTGAATGCTTCGGTATGTTTAATAAGACTAGATTCTATGATGTTCCTACTATCAATTGAATTACATGGTAATATTGAGGAGGCATTATCCCAGTCAATGCAATGCTTGTTATCCCTCAAATGAACAAACAGAGCATTGGATTCCTGGCCTGTCCTGACACTGTATTTGTGTTGTTTAATTCTAGTTACAAGATCTTTACCTGTCTGGCCTAAGTAAAACATATTACATTCCTTGCAAGGAACTTTATAAATGCAACCAATTGTGTTGTTGGGGGAGTTCTTGATTAACATTTGTTTAACAGTGCATGAGTTTTTAAATGCCACATTGACGTTCCAAGATTTTAGCTGTGCCGGAATGTGTGAGAAATTTTTGTGAAATGGTAATATTAAGATATTCTTATGGTCATGGGTGGGCTTGGGATCAGTTCTATAAAAAGTTTTCTTAGTAATGTTTAAGCATTTGTCTATGAAAGACACTACAACATATTCTAAACTCATAAATAATCCTCTCAACACTGTCAACACCCAGTTCAACAAAAAACTTAAGTCCGTATTGAGAGGCAAAGCTACTCTCATTAAACATCTTACTTCAACGTCCCCTCCACTGCCTTACATGTACGGTTTAATCAAGACCCACAAGCCCAATAACCCAGCAAGACCCATCATTAGCTCTGTTGGGTCAATCTCTTATAAACTATCGAAATGGTTAGTTTCCTTACTAAACCCCCTAGTTGGCAACATTTCTAACTCCAATATCAAGAACAATATGGATCTGGTTGATAAACTCAATAACTTGCACATTAATCATGATTTTAAACTGGTCAGCTTTGATGTAACGTCACTTTTTACAAAGGTCCCAGTTGATGATTTACTAGAGTTCCTCATAGATTCCCTGGATAACATTTCACTGCCCGTCTCGAAAGATGACTTCATCGAACTCATCAAACTATGTATTAAGGATTGCAAATTCGAATTCAATGGGGAATATTATGCTCAAAAATTTGGTATGGCAATGGGTAATCCACTCTCACCTGTATTAAGCAACCTATATATGGAATTCTTTGAAAAGAAACTATTAAGTAATATTTTACCACCCTCAGCAGTCTGGTTTAGATATGTTGATGATGTATTATGTCTCTGGCCATGTAATGAGGACCTAAAAGTTTTCCTACCACAACTTAACAACTTAGCCCCCTCGATCAAATTCACTGTGGAATTAGAGCAAGACTGTAAATTGCCATTCCTAGACTGTCTGATACACAGAATGGGTAACACTTTCAAGTTCAGTATTTATAGAAAACCAACCAATGTGTGTTCATACATTCATTATTATTCTGCCCACCATAATAAAGTCAAACAGTCAGTATTTACAACAATGTTTTTACGTGCCTTGAGAATTTGCAGTCCGGAATTCATCGATGAGGAATACAAATATATATATAATATTGGCTCAAACCTTAAATACCCTAGATCTTTCATAGACAAATGCTTAAACATTACTAAGAAAACTTTTTATAGAACTGATCCCAAGCCCACCCATGACCATAAGAATATCTTAATATTACCATTTCACAAAAATTTCTCACACATTCCGGCACAGCTAAAATCTTGGAACGTCAATGTGGCATTTAAAAACTCATGCACTGTTAAACAAATGTTAATCAAGAACTCCCCCAACAACACAATTGGTTGCATTTATAAAGTTCCTTGCAAGGAATGTAATATGTTTTACTTAGGCCAGACAGGTAAAGATCTTGTAACTAGAATTAAACAACACAAATACAGTGTCAGGACAGGCCAGGAATCCAATGCTCTGTTTGTTCATTTGAGGGATAACAAGCATTGCATTGACTGGGATAATGCCTCCTCAATATTACCATGTAATTCAATTGATAGTAGGAACATCATAGAATCTAGTCTTATTAAACATACCGAAGCATTCAACATGAATTTGAGTAACGGCTTGTACAAGCTGGACAACTTTGTAATTAAGAAGATTTGTGATCAGGTGAGAGGGCGGGTCACTGTCCCATCTGACCCAACCACCAACCGTTGTGTGCCATTTAAAGATTAGTAGGGTCATTATCTGACCATTGTGGACCTGGTCTCACCCTCCTCTGTATATATTCATCTTGTTCTGCATTACTCTATCTAGTCTGTACTCACCCCTGAAGATGTGAATTACACGAAAGCGCTTGGGAACTTCGTGTTTTCTTCTTTCCTGGTGGTTATCAGCATATATATATATATATATATATATATATATATATATATATATATATATATATATATATATATATATATATATATATATATATATATATATCGACGTCTGATGTTGAATGGAACACGTATAATACTGAATAAAACA
Source organism: Homarus gammarus (assembly GCA_958450375.1). Classification (NCBI taxonomy): domain Eukaryota; kingdom Metazoa; phylum Arthropoda; class Malacostraca; order Decapoda; family Nephropidae; genus Homarus; species Homarus gammarus. The sequence goes on along the minus strand of CAUDMG010003421.1, from coordinate 659,577 downwards.
CGAATGATACCGAATGAAACACGAATGATACTCAATGAAACATGAATGATTCTGAATAAAACACGAATGATACTTAATGAAACACGAATGATACTAATTGAAACACGAATTATATAAGATGAAACACAGTCTGTACATAATGATAACAAAAGGTCGTCGAGGGTGCAACTTGTACCCGGCTTAAGTACGAACTTCACAGGAGGTTAAATTTGTCTCCAAACTCACGCTAAACGAAAGTCCCAAGTTAAGGTAGAGTGCCAGTGTGTTAGTGCCGCTTTGTAGTTAATTTTTGTATTGGGGTTTGAAAGTAAATCAGTTTGGTGCATTATTAACTTTCCAGTTACGAGGAAAAGATATCGTGTGTGAGTGTGTGTGTGTGTGTGTGTGTGTGTGTGTGTGTGTGTGTGTGTGTGAGACCTCTGCTTACCAGCCGTCTCCACTCACTCCTGGATAATATATGGGAGGAGGAGGAGGAAATCCCCCAAGCTCTTAAAGACGCCTCCATCGTCAATATCTATAAGAACAATGGAGACCGGTCAGACTGTGGCAACTGCCGTGGGATCTCGCTGCTGTCTGTAGCAAGAAAGATTATCGCCCGAGTCCTCCTAAACAGACTTTTTCCTGAGGGGGAAAACTTCCTCCCAGAATCTCAATGTGGCTTTAGACCCTCACGTGCCATCACTGACATGATCTTTGCTGCCCGCCAGATACAGGAAAGGTGCAGAGAACAGCGTCGTGACCTGTACATGGCCTTCATCGACCTAACCAAGGCCTTCGACTTGGTCAACAGGGAAGTCCTTGTAAAGGCCTGGGACTTTGGAATAAAAATCCCTTGCCAGCCTAATGAGGATCTTATAAGAGGAAAGTCAAGAACCATGGGTTTCTGAGGGATAACAAACAACCGTTAGAGATTGACATCACTTTACTACGAAAATAAACAAAAAAACTGACACCACTCACACAAATATGGAATAAACAATTACAGGGGTCAAACAATTAATGAAGTCAAACAATTAATGGAGTCAAACAATTAATAGAGTGAAACAATTAAGGGGGTCAAACAATTACTGGAATCAAACAATGTACAGATATTTTCTACGGCGGCGGCCAGGTGGAATGTTCTGGTAAAGCGGTGATCCGCTCTCAGCTCTCGGGGGAGGGGGGGGGGGGAGGTCCATGGCAGCTTCCTCACTTGGCGTCGGTGGGCGATGTCTTGCCACACAGGAGAGACACCAGGGCACGGACGGTGGATAGGGCCTGGAGGAAGTGGCAATGACGAGGCAGCCGCGGTAGTAGCTGGAGTAGGTGTCCAGAGATTGACAGCCGAATAGTGAAGGTCTGGGGAATGAGCCCAGGAGCTTCAGACGAGCACACAATCAGAATTTGAACGAACAGCGGGGAAAAGCAGCTGTGGTGCTGGCTGGGTAGTGTCTGATGTGTGACGAAGCAGCAGCAACCTTCTCACCTCCGTCTACCCCCCCCCCCCCCCTAGTGGGGAACGCGAACAAGCAAACGAGCAACGGACAACCATCCCTCTCGTAAAAGCCCTTACAGTCCTCTCGCGGAACCTCAGTCGTTTTAGCTGCCCACCAAAATTCGTGGCTATTGTGAGGCAACTCCACGATGGCATGAACGGCAGTGTCCTGCACAATGGCACCCAGTCTGAGTTTTCCCCATCCAAACGGGGGTAAAACAAGGATGTGCACTGGCACCAAACTCGTTTTTCCATTTTCTCTGCTGCTTTCCAGTACCAGTGCCAATTTAGCCGGTGGGGTGGACATCGAGTACCGGATGAAGGGATTTTTTTTACGTGAGACGACTCCAGGCAGGAACGAAGGTGTCGGCCGCTTCCATCACTGAACTTCAATATGCAGACGGCTTCACACTCGTCACTCACACTGAACGCGACCTACAGGAGAATGGAGGAAACTGCAGCGGGTCTATTGGGGGCATACCGGGCAGTCCCGTTTACATCCAACCCCTATCTCTCATATATCCACCTAAACTTTATTTGAAGCAATCCAGCGTGTTCGAGTTAATGATGAAGTTCGGTAACTTGTTCCACCTATCCACTACTCAATTTCTAGACCAATGTTTACCTATCTCGCGCCTGAATGAAAAATTTTCTAATGTTAAACCATTGCTACGAGTTCGCTCCTGGTTGTATAGTTTGAGTACCTTATTATATTATCTTTGTTTAACCCTGACTTCCATTTATACATCTCGATCATATCGCCACTCACTCTACATCTCTCGAGGGAGTGCAGATTAAGATGCTTTAATCTGTTTCTGTACTCACGGTTCCTAATGCCTGGGATTAGTCTTGTCATTCTTCTCTGAATTCTTTCTCGGGATTCTATACCCTTTCTGTAGTACGGTGACCAGAACTGAACCACGTATTCCAAGTGAGGTCTCACAGGTGCAAGATATAGTTTTGGGATAACCTTGCTAGTACTTTATTAGCATTGTTTCGAGTAACTACGCATTGCTGTCTTGGTTTAAGATTCCTACTTATCATTACTCCTAAATCTTTCGCAAAGTCGGATTTCTCTATAAAAACGTTGCTCATCTGATATCTGGTTTCTCTGTTTACATCTCTTAGACTAAGTACTTTATACTTGTCCACATTAACTTCCATCTGCTATTTATCAGACCATTCGAAATTTTTTTTTAGATCTTCATGTAGTTTTGCAGAGTCCTCGTCAGATTTAATTACTCGCCCTATTTTAGTGTCATCAGCAAATTTTCTTAGGTTGCTGTCTATGCCTATATCTATGTCGTTTATGTATAAAGTAAGTAGTAATGGTCCAAGTACTGAGACACGTACTGGTATGATGTGGTGTCACAGTACCTCACTCTCTGCTAAGTGGTGTTGTGTTATCTCGTGGTCAGGTGTAGATCCGATCCATGGTTGGTCCCAGGGTGGACTGATTAACACTGTACCGCCTGGTTAGTAGATGGTGGTTGGTTCCCAGGGGTGCTGGGTCACGGTTCGCACCGGTACTGTCTAGTGCTGATTCCACTGGCTTAAACACTGTTATCACTGTTCAACACTGATCCCACTTCTTTCCGAAAAGAAATTGTCACTTTTGGCGGGATTTTGTTGGCATCCCGGTGGTGAGGAGAGGTTGAGGGAGTTGGCCAACATTGGCCGGGGCAGGTGCAACAGCAGGAGCAAACGCCGAATAGTTCTTGACACTCAGGTGGTCAAGGATGTAGTGTGTGTGTGTGTGTGTGTGTGTGATTATCACAGGCAGGAATGAACTTAATAGAGAAGAGAGAGAGCGAGAGAGACCACAGGCAGGAAACATCTCAATACACACATTCCTTTCTTTACCAGGTAACAGCAGAGTCTCAATGTAGTTTTCCCGCCATTTTTTAATGTCTTAGCTGAGGTGAGTCAGTTAGTTGCGTTCTCAACACCTTTACGTTAAGGCAGTAAGTATACGTTCTCAATATCCTCAGTTAAGGGGAATAAATTAACGTATGAACCTTTGAGAATATATTTTTGTGTGTGGGTAGGGAACCAGTTACAAGAATTAACCGATGACTTGCAGATTAGACATCCCAGCTTATTTCTTCACGTCATGACTATACGCTAAGAAAGATAACCTAACCTAACCTAACCTAACCTAACCTACAGTAACTTACCTCACCTAGACTCGTCCTCCCAAACACCCTAACGCTACTCTAACCTAGCGTTAGGGTGTTTAATTATCCGGTGATCCAAGCTAACTTACAAAATGCTTGGATCGATAAAATATTTTCTCTTATATTAATGCAAAATGTTGTCTCTCAGACGTAATGTGAAGCCCAGTCGAGGAAAACAAACCGAACGAATCATTAGAGCGAACGAATAAATCTCTGAACCTCTTGGATTTAAACAGAACGAACGACTCTCTAGAAAATCTGCAACACAATCCCAATGAACGAATCTTAGAAAATCTGAAAGACAATAAGCGAACGAATCTCTGAATATCCACTTCCAATTAACGAAGGAATCTACAAAAATCCAGATTCAAATGGTACAGCCACGAGCTATGTCTGGTCAATAAACTCCCTGTAGACCCAAACAGAGTGCTCTTCATTATCTCACTCTCACGTCGTATCTTCCTTATTCCCCTTTACTCATTTATCCATTTACCTTCATTTTCTCCCTCTCCTGGCCTCAGAGGGGGAGTGCCATCGCCGGCGAAGGCGTTGGTAAAAAGATGACTGGCATCAATTAAGATGAATTAAGCATCAGAGGGACATCAAAGACGGCCAGGTAAAGTGAGAGAAAGTGAGGGAAGGTGAGGTAAAGTGAGATAAGAAGGGGAGGTGAGAGAAGGAGAGGTAAAGTGAGATAAGAAGGGGAGGTGAGAGAAGGAGAGGTAAAGTGAGATAAGAAGGGGAGGTGAGAGAAGGAGAGGTAAAGTAAGATAAGGAGAGAAGGTGAGAGAAGGAGAAGTAAAGTAAGATAAGGAGAGAAGGTGAGAGAAGGAGAAGTAAAGTGAGATAAGGAGGGAAGGTGAGAGAAGGAGAAGTAAAGTAAGATAAGGAGGGAAGGTGAGAGAAGGAGAAGTAAAGTAAGATAAGGAGAGAAGGTGAGAGAAGGAGAAGTAAAGTGAGATAAGGAGGGAAGGTGAGAGAAGGAGAAGTAATGTGAGAGAAGGTGAAAGAAGGAGGGAAGTTCTCACACCTGGTCGATTTAACTCATTACCACGTACAGATATATGGCTGTTGGTGGCTGAATTTGGAAGGTCGGGTATTGATGTTTTTGCCTTGATTGTAAAAGATTGGATAGTGTCGTCCACCTTGATTGGAAAAGATTGGATAGTGTCATCCACCTTGATTGTAAAAGATTGGATAGTGTCGTCCGCCTTGATTGTGAGAGATTGATTAGTGTCGTCCGCATTGATTGTAAAAGATTGGATAGTGTCGTCCGCCTTGATTGTAAGAGATTGGATAGTGTCGTCCGCCTTGATTGTAAGAGATTGATTAGTGTCGTCCACCTTGATTGTAAGAGATTGGCTAGTCTCGTCAGCTTCATTGTGTGAGATTGGCTAGTCTCGTCTGCCTTGATTGTGAGGGATTGCCCAGTCTCGTCTGCTTCATTGTGAGGGATTGGCTAGTCTCGTCAGCTTCATTGTGTGGGATTGGCCAGTCTCGTCTGCTTCATTGTGAGGGATTGGCTAGTCTCGTCTGCTTCATTGTGAGGGATTGGCCAGTCTCGTCTGCTTCATTGTGAGGGATTGGCTAGTCTCGTCTGCCTTGATTGTGTGGGATTGGCCAGTCTCGTCTGCTTCATTGTGAGGGATTGGCTAGTCTCGTCTGCTTCATTGTGAGGGATTGGCCAGTCTCGTCTGCTTCATTGTAAGGGATTGGCCAGTCTCGTCTGCTTCATTGTGAGGGATTGGCTAATCTCGTCTGCTTCATTGTGAGGGATTGGCTAGTCTCGTCTGCTTTGATTGTGAGGGAATGCCCAGTCTCGTCTGCTTTGATTGTGAGGGATTGGCTAGTCTCGTCTGCTTTGATTGTGAGGGATTGGCCAGTCTCGTCTGCTTCATTGTGTGAGATTGGCTAGTCTCGTCTGCTTCATTGTAAGGGATTGGCCAGTCTCGTCTGCTTCATTGTGAGGGATTGGCCAGTCTCGTCTGCTTCATTGTGAGGGATTGGCCAGTCTCGTCTGCCTTGATTGTGAGGGAATGCCCAGTCTCGTCTCCTTCATTGTGTGGGATTGGCTAGTCTCGTCTGCTTCATTGTGAGGGATTGGCTTTTGTCTTCACTGATTCGAATATTAATGATTTCAAGTAGACTAATAATAATAATAATAATAATAATAATAATAATAATAATAATAATAATAATAATAATAATAATAATAATTATAATAATAATAATGATAATAATAATAATATTAATAATAATAATAATAATAATAAGAACATAAGAATGGAGGAAACTGCAGCGGGCCTATTGGCCCATACTGGGCAGTCCCGTTTACACCCAACCCCTATTGCTCATATGAGCATCCAACCTATGTTTGAAGCAATTCAGCGTATTCGAGTTAATGATGATATTTGGTAACTTGTTCCATTCATCCACTACTCTGTTTCCAAACCAGTGTTTACCTATTTCACGCCTAAATCTAAATTTGTCCAATTTAAAACCATTGTTACGAGTTCGCTCCTGGTTGGATAATTTGAGTACCTTTGTAATGTCCCCTTTGTTTAGCCCTGCCTTCCACTTATACACCTCTATCAGGTCGCCCCTCGCTCTACGTCTCTCGAGGGAGTGCAAATTAAGATGCTTTAACCTGTCTCTATACTCAAGGTTCCTAATACCCGGGATTAGTCTTGTCATTCTCCTCTGAATTCTTTCCAAGGATTCTATATCCATTCTGTAATACGGTGACCAGAACTGGACTGCGTAATCCAGGTGTGGTCTCACAAGAGCAAGATACAGTTTTAGGATGACCTCGCTAGTCTTGTAACTAACACTCCTTTGTATGAACCCAAGTACTTTATTAGCCTTGTTACGAGCAAAAACACATTGTTTACTTGGCTTAAGGTTCCTACTTATCATTACTCCTAAATCTCTCTCGCAGTCGGATTTCTCTATGGCATCGTTGTTCATCTGGTATCTGGTTTCCCTGTTTACATTTCCTATACTGAGTACTTTACATTTGTCGATGTTGAATTTCATCTGCCATTTTTCAGACCATTCGAAAAATTTGTTTAGATCCTCCTGTAGTTTTGCCGAGTCCTCGTCAGATTTGATAACACGTCCTATTTTAGTATCATCAGCAAATTTACTTATGTTGCTGTCTATGCCGATATCTATGTCGTTTATGTATATAATAAACAATAATGGTCCAAGTACTGAGCCTTGGGGAACTCCACTTGTGACGTTGCTCCAATGGGACTTAGTGCCGTTAATGCTCACTCGCTGTTTCCTGTCCTGTAACCACGCCCTAATCCATTTAAGGATGTCACCTTTGATGCCATGAGCTTCTACCTTTCTAATTAGTCTTTCGTGGGGTACTCTGTCGAAGGCTTTGCTAAAGTCGAGATATACCACATCATAATTGTGCCCCTCGTCCACTGATTCGAAAACTGATGAAAAGAATGTTAATAGATTAGTTAGGCAAGAACGTCCGCTTGTGAAGCCATGCTGGGAATCATTGATCAATCTGTGCTTCTCCAGGTGATTTCGAATAGAGTTTGAAATGATTGCTTCCAGTAATTTGCCTACTATTGATGTTAGGCTGATTGGGCGGTAGTTAGAGGATAGTGATCTATCCCCCTTCTTGAAGATCGGTACTACATTCGCTATCCTCCAGGATTCTGGTACTACACCTGTTTTTAAGGACATGTAAAACAACTTTGCTAAGGGCATTCTAAGCTCTTCCTTACATTCCTTTAATACTCTGGCAAATATCTCATCGGGACCAGGTGACTTATTATGCTTTAGTTTGTCTATTTGCTTACTAACATCGTTACTAGTCACTACTATCTCACTTAATTTGTTTTCTTCACTATCTCTGAATAGAGTCGGTGCCTCGGGTATCATGTTTAAATTTTCGGTGGTGAAAACTGTTGAAAAATATTTATTCAAATTATTGCTCATTTCTCCGTCGTTATCAGTGAGCTCGCCGGAGTCTGACCGTATTGGTCCAATCTTTTCTCGTGTTTTAGTTTGGTACATTTGGTAGAATCCTTTGGGGTTTGTCTTTGCCTCCCTTGCTATCCTTACCTCATTATTCCTCTTTGCTTTCCTTATCTCGGTTTTAACCCTACTCGCCAATACCCTATAATAGTCCCGGAGGTGAATTTCGCCACGATTTATCCTTCTACCTATAGCCTTCCTTTGGCCAATGATGTTCTTTAAATAATTATTTATCCATTTAGGGTCATTGTTGTTTGATCTGAGTTTTTTGTATGGTATGTTCTGCCTTTGTGCATTAAGTAACTCACTATTTAAATTGTCGTGGAACTCGGCAATCTCAGATCTCGTTATCAGGTCGGTGTCATCTGTCAGGTTCACGGCCAAGCGCGACACCCCCTCTCTCAGCTGCCTCTTTAAACTGTCAAAGTTTGCCCTTCTGAAATCTGGTACTTTAGTGGAATTTTCCTTACGTCTGCCCTGAAAATCTAACTGGAATCGAATTTCTTTGTGATCGCTGTTTGCAAGTTCGTTCCCTACCTCGACATTGCTAATGAGGTTTTCTCTGTTTGACAAAACTAAATCCAATATATTATTACCCCGTGTGGGTTCGGTTATATGTTGACTTAGGAAACAGTCCTGGATCGTCTCGAGAAAATCCTCTGATTCTGAGTTACCCGTAAGGTCGGTCCAATCTATTTGGCCAAGGTTAAAGTCGCCTACTATACAGACTTTGATGTGTATGGAAGCCCTGCGCATTTCATCCCAGATAAGTCGCTCATTGACGCTATCAAGATTGGGGGGTCTATATATTACTCCTGTGATTAATTTTTCCCGACCGTCGCTTAATTCTATCCAAATTGTTTCTGTATTCCTCTCAGTTTTTATTTCCTTATTTATTTCACACTTCAGATTATCCCTAACATAGATTGCTACTCCGCCTCCTCTCCTGGTCTGCCTATCGGTATGGAACAGTTTGTAACCCGCAATTTGGTATTCGACTGGTAATTCACGTGTGTCTAGGTTGATCCATGTTTCAGTGAATGCAATTATATCGATTTCTTCGGTACATACCAAGGCCCTAATATCATCCATTTTGTTTCTCATACTTCTACTGTTCGCGTAATATACATTTAAGTTAGTCGTGTTCTGAGTCCTCCCCTTACCGCGTTTAGTTTTAAACTCCCTGTCTAATTTATTTATGTCATCATTCCTAACACTATTTCCCTGTAGTCTTTCGCCTTGTTTACCCGCTCCCACTGCAGTCTCCTCCACCCCCGTGCCCCTATGTTCTCTTAGCAGTTTAAAGACTTCGATATCTTTTGAACTGCCCCCTCTAGAGCCCCAGCCAGGGTTGCTACTCCATCCCTAGACAGGTGTATGAATAATAATAATAACAAATAATGATATTTATAATAATAATAATAATAATAATAATAATAATAATAATAATAATAATAATAATAGTAATAATAATAATAGTAATAATAATAATAATAATAATAATAATAATAATAATAACAATAATAATAATAATAATAATAATAATAATATAAATAATAATAATAATAATAATAATAATAATAATAATAATAATAATAATAATAATAATAATAATAATAGTAATAATAATAATAATAATAATAATAATATTAATAATAATGGTTAGAAATTGAAGGTAGCTTCAGGGAAGAAAGGGAAGTGAAAATAGTGAGGGAGAATGAGAAAAAGTGATAGTAATGAACCGAGTTGTAAAAGGCGAGTGAGAGAATTTCATAGTGGGAGAAGTGAGGGGAGAGAGAAGATAGCTTCCCTCACTCGAGATACTGATTGATCGAGGTAAATGGGTTCCTCTAATATTGTTAACAGTGATTGTTTCGGACCCTGGCAGGTGATCACCTGTGATCACAGGTGATAACAGGTGATCACAGGCGATCACAGGTGATCACAGGCGATCACAGGTGATCATAGGCGATCACAGGTGATGACAGGCATTCACAGGGAACACAGGCGATCACAGGTGAACACTGCGATCACAGGTGAACACAGCGATCACAGGTGAAAACAGCGATCACAGGTGATCACAGGCTATCCCAGGTGATCACAGGCGATCACAGGTGATCACAGGCGATCGCAGGTGATCACAGGCTATCTGATGATGATCACAAGCGATCACAGGTGAACTCAGGCGATCACAGGTGAACATAGGAGATCACAGGTGAGCACTGCGATCAGAGTTGAACACAGCGATCACAGGTGAGGACAGGCGATCACAGGTGAGCACAACGATCACAGGTGAACAAAGATGAGCAGAGGTGAGCACAGATGAGCAGAGGTGAGCATAGATGAGCACAGGTGAACATGTAACTTTAACTTCTTCGTAACAGTAACAGTAACTATAACTTCAAGCTAACACAGGAACAGGGAGAATAAAATGTATTCTCTACCATCACCAACTGTGTATCTGTTGAGGTGACTGTTACCGTGAGTATAACAATCACTTGTGAAGCTGTCATATACGTAACAATCTTCCTGGGTTATCACCACTTGTAACAATCACTTGTGAAGCACGTTACCTTATATTTTAGACATACTAAAATATAGATCAAAGTTTATTGGATCTTCTGCAGTGAAATCCAATATGTTCCTTTGTTTGTATATAATACAAAAGGTTTCTATGTACATTTTCAAAAAGGATTATCACCGTAATTTAACCACTGTAGCTATGAGTGTTAAATGAGGACGGAGGCTATCTTAAATAGCTCTGCTAAGTACGTCCTGTTGATGAGATAGTTGAGTGAGGTGAGTAGGGATCCATAGATGGGAAGAACGGAAATATGTCCGACGTCCTCCCTCGAGGGAAGACGGAACCAACCACGATGGCTCTAAATAACGTCCCCCTCTAGTGAGTGATCTAAAGCTACTGGCGCAATAGGTGGCCAGAGAGCTGGTTACTTAATCCTTAACTCAGCACCAAGTGACGTGACTTCCACGTGCTCTGAACATGCTACCTCAGAGCTAGTGGAAAGTTACAGTGGGTGATAGTTATACAAGTCTTATGTAATTAACCCACATTTATATAAATACTTCTGCCTATAAGACAGAGGCTAATACAAACACAGGTGATCACACGTGAGCACAGGTGAACACAGATGAGCACAGGTGAACAGAAGGTGATCAAAGGTGAACACATGTCATCACAGGTGAACACAGTTAAACACAGATGAATATTCTGGTGAACACAAGGTAAACACAGGAGACAGTTCAGTACATTCAGTCAGGTAAGTCATTTAGAACAACATTAATTATCCCAACATAAAGAACCACTCAGAATATTCCAGGATGGTCGAAGCACCTTGTACTCGAGGTCGTCTTAATAAGGGGATCATTTCCGAATCATCAATGGGACGTTGGAAGCAGGAAATGAAACACCCAAACTCGCTAAAAGACACTTAACGAAACATGTTATCCTAAGCCTCAAAAGGTTCTCTTGGAGCATTAAGTGCATGTAATAATAATAATAATAATAAAAATAATAAACGGTTTATTAATAGAGTTGCAGCCGGTGACTGAAAATATACAAACTTACATTTGATTTAGACATAATGATATGCGTTGAATAAATTTACAGGGCTGTACAGTACATAAATCACACTGTAAACAGTGTGTGTGTGTGTGTGTGTGTGTGTGTGTGTGTGTGTGTGTGTGTGTGTGTGTGTGTGGGTGAGTGTGCGTATGGATAAGCACAAGATGCGCAAATTGTTAAATTCCACCAAAACATTTTATGGGTCAATCACTCGTGGTGCATCCCCCTTCCGCTCATCCGACGGTAACTCCATAATTAAAGACGATGTGGATGTCCTGACTATCCAGCAGGTCCCTCAGAATCCAGAGCTGACCCACCTCAGCTATCCGACATCCATACCTGGATGAGGTAGCTACTGCCATCAAACAGATGAAAAATAACAAAGCCTCAGGGCCTGATGGGATCCCAGCCGAGTTGTATAAATCAGGAGGACCTCTGCTTACCAGCCGTCTCCACTCTCTCCTGGGAAATATATGAGAAAAGGAGGCATTCCCCCAAGCTCTTAAAGACGCCTCCATCGTCAATATTTATAAGAACAATGGAGACCGGTCAGACTATGACAACTACTGGGGGATCTCACTGCTGTCCGTAGCTGGCAAGATTAGTGCCCGAGTCCTCATAAACAGACTTCTTCCTCAGACGGAAAACTTCCTCCCAGAATTTCATTGTGGCTTTAGACCATCACGTGTCACCACTAACATGATCTTTGCTGCCCGCCAGATACAGGAAAAGTGCAGAGAACTGCCTCGTGACCTGTACATAGTTTTCATCGACCTAACCAAGGCCTTCGACTTGGTCAACAGAGAAGTCCTCTGGTGGACCCTCAGCCGTTTTGGCTGCCCCCCCAAAAAAAAATTTATCGTCATTGTGAGGCAACTCCATGATGGCATGAACGGCAGTGTCCTGCACAATGGCACCCAGTCTGAGTTCTTCCCCATCCAAACTGGGGTTAAATAAGGGTGTGTACTGGCACAAACTCTCTTTTCCATTTTCTTGGCTGCCTTCCTTACTTGTGTCAATGCCAATTTACCCGGCGGGGTGGACATTGAGTACAGGGTGAAGGGTCTTTTCAACATATGACGACTCCAGGCAAGAACCTGTGTCAGCAGCATCCATGACTGAACTTCAGTTTGCAGACGACCTCACTCTTGTTGTTCACACTGAACGCGACCTGCAGGAGATCCTGAACATCTATGCAGATGCGTATGCACACTTCGGCCTTGAGGTGAATTTACGTAGGACTCAGATTCTCTTTCAACCTGCCCCTGGTTCAGACACACTTCAACATGCATCCAGCTTAATGGTACTACCCTCTACTGTTACCCACTTTCGGTATCTCGGCTTCCACCTGTCCACCACCGCGGACATCGATGACGAGATTCAACATCCGATCAGATGTGCATCGCAAGCCTTTGGCAGACTCCGAAACCGTGTCTTCAGCTGTAGGGAGCTGAAATTATTTACAATGTTACACATATATCGAGCAGTGGTCCTCCACACCCAACTATATGACAGCGAGACATGCGTCACATACAGAAGGCATCTCGAGGCACTTGAAAACTTTCACCAACATTGTTTAAGTTCCATCCTCCGTGTTCGCTGGGAAGACAAGAGAACAAATGCCAGTATTCTTGCTGACACCAACTGTAGGAGCATCGAGGCTACCATTATTCATGAACAACTACGCTGGACTGTCCATGTTACCCGTATGGACGACAGTAGACTGCCAAAGCAGCTGCTTTACAGTCACCTAGCGAATAGTAAACGTAACGCCGGCGGGCAACTGAAAAGGTATAAGGATAGTCGTAAGACAAACCTGAAAAGTGCCAAATCGACCCACTCACCTAGGAGACGATTGCTCCATACCATAACGCTTGGAAGAGCACCACAAAATAAGGTGTCAATAATTTCGAGTTAGCCGGACTGCAAACCGAGGCAGACAAGCATCAACGCTGAAAAGACGCTGCCACCGCCCCTCCCGTACTAGATGTAGCCCTCCACATGTGCAACATCTGTGAACAACTCTGCCGGTCCCGTATCGGCCTGTTTAGTCACCTCAAAACTCACCAATAAAGGTGACATCCCTAACAACTCATATCATTGTATCATAGCTGGATGATCATCATACTCGATTCCGAGTGACAGCAAAGTAGTACTAGTATGTATACAGTGTGTGTGCGTGTGTGTGAGTTTAGACAGATACACACACAAATATACAGACACAAACACACACATGACACACACACACACACACACACACACACACACACACACACAACACCACACACTGTATACATACACGGACACACACACACATACAACACACACTGCATACATACACGCACACACACAACACACACTGTATACATAAATAATAATAATGATAATAATAATAATGGTTGCCATTCGTACAACGAGGATGACCGGCCAAAGGGCCACCTAGTCGCCAACACAACAACCACACCCTGAGTTAACGAGTTGAGTGACCCAGGGGCAAGGAATAGTTCGAGTAGACCGGACAACTCATCATCTGCACTGGCTAACCATTGCACTTGAACACGATCCGCAAATCGATTAACATCCAGGCGAGCATGCTGACCATTACACCACAGGTCGACACACACACACAAACACACACACCAATATAACGTACAATTCTTTTGGGCCCGTAAATCGTTGTTTTGATCCTCCACAACAGAGATTCACCTGTTGAGAGTGATTTACATATATTAAGGTGAATGTATTCATGAACTGCCATCAAACAGATGAAAAATAACAAAGCCTCAGGGCCTGATGGAATCCCAGCCGAGGTGTATAAAGCAGGAGGACGTCTGCTTACCAGCCGTCTCCACTCTCTCCTGGAGAATATATGGGAAAAGGAGGAAATCCCCCAAGATCTTAAAGACGCCTCCATCGTCAATATCCATAAGAACAAGGGGACCGGCCAGACTGTGGCAACTACCGTGGGATCTCGCTGCTCTCCGAAGCTGGCAAGATTATCACCTGAGTCCTCCTAAACAGACTTCTTCCTGAGGCGGAAAACGTCCTCTCAGAATCTCAATGTGGTTTTAGACCATCATGTGGCACCACTGACATGATCTTTGCTGCCTGCCAGATACAGGAAAAGTGCAGAGAACAGCGTCGTGACCTGTACATAGCTTTCATCGACCTAACCAAGGCCTTCGACTTGGTCAACAGGGAAGCCCTCTGGTGGACCCTCAGCCGTTTTGGCTGCCTACAAAAATTCATAGCCATTGTGAGGTAACTCCATGATGGCATGAACGGCAGTGTCGTGCACAACGGCACCCAGTTCTTCCCCATCCAAACATGAGTTAAACAAGGGTGTGTACTGGCACCAACTCTCTTTTCCATCTTCTTGGCTGCCTTCCATTCTCGTGCCGGTGCCAATTTAGCCAGCGGGGTGAACCTCGAGTACCCGGGTGGAAGGTCTTTTCAACATAAGACGACTCCAGGCAAGAACAAAGGTCTTGGCAGCTTCTATTACTGAACTTCAGTATGCAGACGACCTCACCCTTGTTGCTCACACTGAACATGACCTGCAGGAGATCCTGAATACCTATGCAGACGCGTGTGTACATTTCGGCCTGAGGTGAATGTACGTAAGACTCAGATTCTCTTTCAACCTGCCCCTGGTTAAGACACACTTCCATCATCCATCCAGCTGAAGGTTACTACCCTCACTAATGTTACCCTCTTTCGGTATCTCGGCTCCCACCTGTCCACCACCGAAAACATCGACGAAAATATTCGGCATCGGATTAGTTGTGCATCTCAAGCCTTGGGCGGACTCTGAAATCGTGTCTTCAGCTGTAGGGAGCTGAAATTACCCACAAAGCTGCACGTATATCGAGCAGTGGTTCTGCTCACCCTACTATATGGCAGTGAGAAATGGGTCCCATACAGGAGGCACCTCAAGACTCTTGAAAAATTTCACCAACGTAGCCTACGTTCCATCCTCTGAGTTTGCTGGGAAGACAAGAAAACAAATGCCAGGAGCATCGAGGCTACCATTATCCATTAACAACTACGTTGGACTGGACATGTTACCCGCATGGACGACAGTAGACTGCCAAAGCAGCTACTTTACATTCACCTAACGAAGAGTAAACGTAACGCTGGCGGGCAATTGAAAAGGTATACAGATAGTCTTAAGACAAACCTGAAAAGGTGCCAAATCGACCCCCCTCACCTGGGAGTCGATTACTCCACATCGTAACGCTTGGAGGAGCACCACACGAGAGGGTGTCAATACTTCCGAGTTAGCCCGACTACAAACTGAGGCAGACAAGCGCCAACGTCGGAAAGACACTGCCACCGCCTTCCCACAGTAGATGGAGCCCTGCACATGTTCAACGAATGTGGACAACTCGACGGGTTCCGTATCGGCCTCTTTAGTCGCCTCAGAACTCACCAATCTAGGTGACATCCTTAATAACTCATATCATTGTATCATAGCTGGATGATCGTCATACTCGATTCTGAGTGACAGCAAGGTAGTAGTAGTAGTAGTAGTAGTAGTAGTAGTAGTGTGTGTGTGTGTGTGTCCCTTCATTTTGTCTCTTCGTTTATATATGTCTTTTTGTCTGACTTTCTTCCTCTGTCTAATGTTCTCTGTCTCTTTCTGTCTATCTTTCTCTATCTGTCTGTCTCTGTCTCCCTCTCTCTTTCTGTCTGTTTGTCTGTCGTTCTATCCCTGTCTCCGTCTGTCTCAGGCTCAGCTCGCTTGACCCCAAAATGAAATCAGATTTTTATACCATTAAAACCTCTAATGTGTGACACAAATCTCAATCACGCGTCGAACTGATTCTTGTTTTAGCTATCATGATGTTAATTAATTTGCATATGACCAAAGTGAGGTTAGATTAGGTTAGGTTAGCTTAGGTTAGGTTGAGTTAGGTTAGGTTGAATTAGGTTAGATCAGGTTAGGTTGGGTTGGGTTAAATGGAGTTAGGGTAAGTTGGGTTATGTTAGATGAAGTTAGGTAAGGGTAAGTTAGGTTAGGTTGGGTAGGTTAGATGAGGTTAGGTTAGATGAGGTTAGGTTCGGTATGGTTTAGTTTGGTTAGGTATGGTTAAGTTAGGTTGGGTTTGGTTAAGTTAGGTTGGGTTAAGTGTAACTGAGGTGGAGAAACTACTTACATTGCTAAATAAGGAGGAGTGTAACGGTCGAGCGTATACTGCTCTCGACTATTATCACATGGGCTTGGGGTTCGATTCCCGGGCACTACCAGTTCACCCAGCTGCAAAGGGTTAACTAAGTTACAACTTTGGGAAATGAATGTGGTCGAGTGCAGTACCGGCCACGTTGCCTCTCTGTGTACTGAAGGCTTAGTATACGGTGTGCTGTGTCCACACTGTCCCTAACTGGCAGTCATGCCTATGAGACAACTTTCACTTTCAATTTAACGATAAATATCATATATAATAATTAGTGTGAAAGTGACGATTGTAAATGTAGATATAGATACGTACACAGGCACACACACACACACACACACGAGGGGAGGAAATATTTCACCGTCTTCATCAACAAACTTTAGGGGAGAATTTTTAGCGTTTTTCACCATCGAGGAATCCAAGACTCCCGCGATGTCACTTACTTCACTTAGTTGAACAATAATTAAAAAAGTTGTTGAGTCGTGGTGATTACGGTATAAAGGCGAGGTATGAGATACAAGCAAGGCTGTGATGATAAGAAGAGAGGGATAATGATATAAACAACAGTAATAATAATAATAATAATAATAATAATAATAATAATAATAATAATAATAATAATAATAAATAATAATAATAATTTTATAACTGCGGAAAATTGTCAGTCGATTGGGATCCTTGTTTCGTAGAGAAGCCCAAGAACAATTAATTATTCAACCAATTAATTAATCAACTAACCAATCAATCAATTAACCAATCAATCAGCTAACTAATCAATCAACTAACCATTCAATTTATCAATCAATCGATCAACTAGCCAAGCAATAAATAAAGCTTATTAATCTCAGTCTAATTGTAGACAACTTACGAGTATTTGTTATAGTAAACTAGGATGATAAAGTGAAATAAAGCTTGTTACTATTACTAGATAATTTTACGATAGTTTACCTTAAATGTAAAAGAGAACGTCGTCAACAACAAGGTGTAATAGATCAAATGAGAAACTAAACTACATTGCTACCAAAACAAGATATTCAATAGCTTATAATTTTAAATAGTTAAGAAAATTCTACAGCTATAATAAAGCGCTATAATTATCATAAAATGTTATTATTTTTTTATTTATTTTTTTATTCCGGAATACAGCATTTAACCATACTAAATTGACGATAGAAATCGTATGATTGGGAAGACGTATCCGAATTTAGGCACAAATAATTTTAAACTGAGTATGTATTTGGGTAATAATTTAGAATTAAGCTAAAATTATTAAAAAAAATCAATATTTCAATATTTTACGAGGCAGAATAGGATTAAGTAATCAACTATATGGTATAGAAAACGATGTTGGTTATGGAGGAACAAGTACCGCTCCAAGTGGCTCAAACTTCAGTCATTAATGGGAGGTTGTTGTGTTTTTGTGTGGGTGGGTGATATGACCCCAACTCTACAATTTCGCGACTATATAGTGTGTTGAGAGATAACACAGACCGCCGCGTGATATCCTCCCTACACAGCACCAGTGCAACAGCAGGTAAATCAACTGGACTTGATTATTAACAAAGGAAGAGATGATGTGTTTATCACGGGACAATGAATCAGTTGTGTGAGAGCTTCACGATTTGGAATTTTGTTGACCTCGTGAACCTTGTTATAAGCTTTTCTTGGTCTTTTTTTCTTCGTTCATAGTAATTGTGGCTAAGTTTCTTGGTTAAGACAGCGAGATATGTAATGTTTAATCTCTGTGTGTGTACTTGACCTCCTGTGTGCGTATAATTCACCTTTGTACGTATATTTGATCTCTGTGCGTATAATTGACCTATGTGCGTGTCACTGACCTTTGTACATATAATTGACCTCTGGGCGTATATAGTAATTATCTATGCGTATAATTGACCTCTGTGTACCTATTTAGGCAACTGTATGATCGCTATAAGTTTATTGGACATCTTTGTAGTACGTATATTTGACCTCTATGTACATCCACTTCCAACTGTTATATTCAGCTTTGGCAATCAGTCCTCTCCGTATGGTGTGAACTCCTGGAGTATCGACTCTTTAATCCGAAGCAGTCACAAGCGCGGGATCACCCTGACAGAGCCTTGTGAGATACACAACAAGTTTGACTTTATTAAAAAAAATCGTGGCCGTATAAGTTTGAAGAGTTGAGCGTCGGTAAACAAACAAACAACAAACATTTAGTCCTGCACCCAGGGTAGGACAACAGTTGACAAGAGGAATATACATGTTGGCCACAGTAACGTTCCTATTAGTGTCAGTGGTAGCTTGGCCCACATAGGAAATATATGGATGAATAGTTTGAGGAGACTTGGTTATATAAAACGATTTAGTCATCATAGACAATAGTAGACAATGAGTTAGTTAAGAGAGGCAGAATCACCACCGTATGGGGGAGGAGGGCGGAGAGGGGGTGATAGCTAACCCTTGCGTTGTGGGGGAGGAAGTTGACGGTAGGATGCAGGTGTTTGCATACAGTATATAGACACTCTTAAAATGGCATTTATAATGAGAATATATAGTAACCTTCATGGATGATGTGTTGAAATATGACACGTCAATGGTGCCCTGCTAGTCGTTAACCGGCACTCCGCCTTCATGACTTGGGCGAGGCTACAACCACCCTATACTTTGCTCTAATGTGGCCTAGTTTATCAACCTGAAAATTATATCATACTTTATTATAATAACATAGTTTTTATAGTATGGCCCTATTACTGAATAACTAAAATGAAGTAAATGACTACTTTATTATGTGAAAAAACATTACACCACATTACTACCATCACACGAGTGTTATTTGACTGGTCTTATGCGTGAATGCACGCCTTATTCATGCCTTTTCATACGTGCTTATACAGCTTATCCCATTAAGCAAATGTCATTGGTTCCCTGGAAATGAGAACATGCGAAAACCACTCGATAAATACGAGGCATAAGAGACCGTAATAGAAATTCGAAATACTGTGGATAGTTTTAGGTTTCATCATGAATGGAGTGTGAGTGTAATATGTGAGAGATTGTTAGTGGTGCTTACATAATACACCAGAGCCGTCAGGTGTCGTTCATACAGATATAGAACTTTGTATTAGTCAATAAGATTATACAGTAGATACCTACATACGTATTCTATTAGGTCGCTTGGTGGGCTTAGACCTAACATATGGAATCTACCCTACGTCATTATACCCACCTACTCACATTTAATATAATACCTCGAAGCTGAGACAATGTCCGTAGTGTGGATTGTAATTTTTTTCGCCATTTTACCGTTGTCTTGTACAAAGACTGACAATTAAGTTCGCGAACTTAATTGTCAGACATCTTATATTACTTCTGCGATGCTATTGCATATTCTCTTATAAATTTTCTCATGTCATATTATATGACATTGTATTCTAGCATACAACAAACTCATACAAATAACGTTTCTCCCTGTAGAACGAGACGCATCATCATGCCACATGCAAGTATTAGTGAAAATTAACAAACAGTGTTGTATGAACATAATACAGCGGACAATAACATGTTATTGGTGTTTCTCAACTTAAAAACACACCAGAAATTATAAAGTATCTGCCGTTACATAATGAGGATTGCTTGCTAAACACGGTGCACCTGTGCCCTAAACTGTGTCAGGTGCTGACACCTCCTCCATCCCTTTCTCTCGACCTTTCCTCACCGTCCAGTAGACAACAGATAGATCTATTGAAATTAACTAAAAAAAATAAATAAACACAAAATGCAGGTGGAACTCCTGCACACTGATGTATTAATTTCATGATATTATTGTTTAAAATAAATGTGCTTGACAACTTCCTGGAATGCGTCCCTTATTCATTGGGTCATAAATGCAACCCCGTCGTAAACGGACATCAGATGTAGAGGCCCCAACCCATTCCCCTATCACCCCCTCGAGTAAGTGACAGTTGCTTAGGCTTCAGCAGGAGGAGGGAAGGACAGAGGAATGCAGCATTCACTCGAACACGCTGGATAGCTTCAAACAAAGGTTGGATGGATATACGAGCGATAGAGGTTGGGTGTAAACGGGACTGCCGAGTATGGGCCAATAGGCCCTCTGCAGTTTCCTCCATTATGTTCTTACGTTCTTATGTGTGTGTGTGCGAGTTGGGGGGAGGGGGATTGTTTTCTTACCACAGTGGCCGATTATTTTGTAAATTTGTGACAGTAAATATGCATAGAATGGCTCAGACGTGTAGCACAAGCTGGGAATACCACCCTAATGTGCGGTAACACAATCTACTCATGATTTGTACATGCATAAATCCTAAGTGACAGGGATGAAAGAAGGTTCAATGGAAAAACAACAGGTGGATAGAAGTGAGTAGTAGGTATAGAAATAGGTACCGTGGCTTAACACAACATGCGACAAGACTCCCACTGCTGCAGCTCGAACCCAGGACCCCGATAGGCCCCGCCCATTGGAAAAGGAAGAAGTAGGTTAGTAGTAGAGCTGTTTGGTGGCAGATGAAGGTACAGTCTTTGAGCTTATGCCAATGATGGAACGGTGCTGATTGTAGAGGAAGAGTTTTGAATCTGATCTTAAAATGTTTGGGTATTCGTTACATAAAAGAATGAGGGTTTCGTCGTAGATTTTTTTAAGAAGAAAGTTAGGAGTAGTTCTCTGATTTGTTTTGGAATAATCGAATCTCGGATAAGCCGTATTGTTTACGATTTTGCTGTTGCATCGTCAGAGGATGAGTGGAGTGGTGGGCGAATATCAGAACCCAGAGCGGCTTGATGTGGTGTACCTGGATTGTTCTCAGGCCGCCCAGGTGCAGATATAAGAGTTTTATTGTTGTTTTAGTGGGTATGGTATATTGGGTATGTTTAGTACGGAGGGGTTTGTTTTTGTATCTGCGGTGAAGTGTGATGTCGTCAAAGTATTCCTGTCATTGTGGGTGTATGGTTAGGAGTTTTTCATCTGTTTATCACCTAATAGTCTCCAGTAGATGTTAAGTGGTGGAATGTTGCTCTGTTCATATAGGTGTTCGTCTGTGATGAATTGTGTCCGGTGTGTTGATGTGTATGAACTTCAGTGCTTTATTTTGTATGCCTTGTAGTTTCTTGGTGCTGCTAACTGGAGTGTGTTGGGTGCGTATGTTAACAGGAGCCGTATTAATGCTTTGTATAAGTGTGTTTTAGTTTTTGTTGTTGCACCTTTGAATCTTTGTATGCCAGAGTGTGTTTAAAGGCTAAATCAATGATGAATTCGTGTTTGATGGAGGATCTGATGAGGATTGCTACCATCGTGTTTTTCGTTTGGTGATTGTCTGCATGTGTAGCCAACGTGCTTGATTTTTTGCGGTTGTGTATGTTGGGCTGAGATGGAGGATGTCTGGGTTGTGTTCTTGCAGAAGGATAGAGATGATGTGTCTGTTTATAAAGTGTGCCAGATAATTGTATTGCATTATGGTGATCATGTTTGCGTGGTTTTAATATCTTTGTTGGTCATATATATATTTTTTTGGGGGGGCTATTGTTTTAAAGGAGTGTTCCTTTAGCTGAGTGTTTCTTGATTAAGTTAGGATTGTGTCTTCAGAGTGGCCGAAACAGATCGTGGTGTGTTCTGGGATGTTGGTGTAGGTGTGCAAGGGATGTGCTTGTGGGTGGATGTGAAGGTGATGGGATATGGCTTGATGTTAGGGAGCTTGTCGGGGACTTCAGGTAATGTATGGGTTATTGTCTTATCTGTTGGTACATTTCAAATTTTCAACTGCTATTTTGAGTCTTATCTTGTCCGGGAGTGAAGGCGAGGTTTGTTTCCTCTTCTTTGGGTTGCTGGGTTTTGTGGTTTCTCTGGTAGTCTGCTAGTGGTATGGGTGTTGGTGGCTGCCTAGGTGGGGTCAGGTGTGGGTGCAGCAGAGTTGGTGGAGAAGGTTGCGAGCTCGTTAGTGGTGGTGGCAGTTGCTTGGCTGGAGTCAGGTGTGAGTGTGGCTGGGGTGGTGGAGCGGTATTTGAGTTCAGTGTTTTTGGGAGGTATGTTGGTTGTGGTGGTGGCGGCTTAGGGGTGTTGGAGGCTGTAGGAAGTTTGTCAGGGTTTCTGTTCCTGTTTTGTGTGTTGCGGTTTTCGTTTTTGTTTTGGTGTGTGGGATGGTGGTTTGGGTGGTCTCGCTATTGGTGGTGGCTGTCTGGGTGACGTCAGGTGTGGGTGGGGATAGATGTGGTGTAGGAGGTTGTGGGTTCAGTGGTCCTGGCTAGTGTGGGTGGGGTGTTGGTGGTGGGGTGGGAGGTGATGGGGCTGTAGGGAAGGCGAGTGCAGCTCCGTGTTTGTAGGTCTCTGGTATTTTAATCACCGGTACCGAGTTGGCTTTGAGGCCTTCCTCCACATATTTGAGGAAGGTTTCCCTGTCCCCATTGCAGAGGCTATGGGATACTCTCACAATTGTATTTATTTTGGTGTTGATGTCTGTAGAGGGTGGTGGGAGTGTTGGGGTGGTTGAGGAGTGTTGATGGTTGAGGGTCATTCCAGGCAGAGGCTGTGATTTGAGTAGGGAGTGTGGGGAAGAGTGGACGGGGAGATGTTGCTGTGTGGAGGAGGGGTGGATAGGTGTCTTTGCTGAGTTTCTTCTGTAAAAGCATTTGTTACTAACAGCTGTAGGTTTTCCTCCACAGTTGCAGCATTTAATTGTTGGGGATGTGCAGGTGTGATGGGGGTGGCCTTTGTCAGCGCATTTTGAGCAGACCTGTGTTTCGTTGCACTGCTTAGAGCTGTGCCCGAATTTGTAACATGTGTAACATTGTCCTGTATTTAGTATCTGCTCAAATTCAATGTCTCTGGAGAAGATAATGTAATTGTTGAGTTTTATGCCGTTGGTCTGTAGGGATACGGCATTTGTGTGTGTGTGCGTCTGTTGTTATTTTTAGCATCTGGTGCTTGCTTATTCGTTTTACTGAGGTAATGCTAGCGTGTTTTTGTTTTAGGTGTTCCAGGACTTTAGCCCTTGTGTGTTTCAGGATCTGTGGGATGGTGAAGCCATTGTCTATAAGTTTTTTTTTTTTATGTTTTAAGGAGTGTGGAACTTGTCAATATCTTGGTCGGTAGGGAGGATGATTCTTATTATGTTGTCATTTATGTACGTGCGGACTTGGTGTATAAGTGTAGGTGAAAAGATCAGTGAAGTTAGGTCGTTTGTCTTTTGTTGGTTGCGGTTAACCATGTGCGTGTAATTATGAGTGAGATCTCAAGTTACGTGTGTGTAGCTTTCTTATTGGTTCAGCGAGCGAGTCCAGGCGACCAATTAGAGGCTGTGTATTACGTGAGGTGAATTTTCTGAGTAGGGAGTGTGGGTGGATGGTGAGATTTTTCTAGTCTATTATATTCTATTCTAATAGATGGGAGATCTAGTCTATTTTACTAAAATCTAAGATGTTAAGAGTATTCCCTAGTTGGAAGATTGAAGTTCTTCTCCTAAATGGACCTTCGCCTACTTAAAGGTTGAAGAAATCCTTCTCTTACTGGAGGATAAGTCCTAACTGAAGAGTGAAAATCTTTTTCTATCCTATTGTGGAAGATTTATAGTGTCTTCCTCTGTTTGGGAGTTTTATGGAGAACTCCCCCTGTGGAAGATAAAAGATCTTCCTCTAACAGGATCCCTATTATTCCTGCGACCTTCAAGGTGTTTCTGCACGATCACAGAATTTCCTGAGAGATTCGTCAGTTCTGTTGACCCTGCAACAGTTACACAATCACGCTCTGAGCGAGGTTTAGTGTTACTAGGCGTTTCCAGACGTTTACTTCCCTGCTCGTGCTCAGCCACTGGCAGAGGAATAGGTCTTTTCATGGCAGGGAAAAATAGAAGAAAATGAGTATTAGAAAAAGATTCGAGAACGCCACAGAAGCTTGTCACACACGGCCCCTCAGCTGAGTAGAGTGTGTGTCAATCGAGCAAGCTGATTGGTCAAATGTCAATTTCTCTTAAATTTCGAAAATACAAAGATAACTTTATATTTTCGATTTTGGTTTTGCCAAAAGTTGACCTTGATGATGTGGAGTGTTTCTAGAAGGTTTTGCTGTCGTTGCTGCTGGAAGATTGTTTGCAAAATGCAATTGTAGATTGATAGCTCAGAGATCAGTGTCGCGAGATTCGCCTGTGGAATCTCACGGTCTATTGAGGGGACAGGGGTGTCCGGGTGTGTCAGGGTAGGTGTCTTTTTGAGAGGGGACGAGATGGAGAACTATAGTATTTCCACGCTAATCTGGCCCGTAAGCCATGCCCCTCTTCTGTAGCTACAATTAGCTGATTGGTTCCCCTGAGCGTTTTACCTCCCCCAGATTGCGAGTATATAAGCGCGCATTTATATCACCCTTTGATAATAAATATTCAAAATTTTCTAATATTTGCCTTTTGATAGTTCAAATATTTAACAGTATTTAGATAATAACAGGTCGCTTACCAATTGTGAACACATTTCGTTTGAATTTTCTATGAACCAATCAGCTATTAGTAAAGAAGAGGGGCCTGACTTACTGGCCAGGTTAGTGTGGAAAGGGTAGGTGGTGAGGACGGAAAATATATATCACTTGGGAGAGATTATAATGCATAATAAAGGCCGATTCTCAGCGGATGCGATGCTAACTATGCTGCGGATTTTCAGTCGCAATGATTACTATGTGTAAAGGCCTGGGACTTAGGGATATAAATCCCTTACCAGACTAATCAGGATCTTAATAGAGGAAAGTCAAGAACCATGGTTTTCTGAGGAATAACAAACAACCGTTTGAGATTGACATCTCTTTACTATAAAAAAAAAAAATTATAACAAAACTCTGACACCACTCAACGAACATCAAGTAACAATTACGGGAGTCAAACAATTAATGCAGTAAACAGGTAATGGAGTCAAATAATTAAGGGAAGCAAACAATTAATGGGAGTCAGCAATTAAAGGAATCAAACAATGAACAGATATTTCCTACGACAGTGGCCCTGGGGGAAGGTTCCAGAACACAGTGATCCACTCTCAGGAGGAAGCGTCCGTTCAACCCCACTCGAGCGACAGCGGCCGATGTCTTGATACAGCAGACGAAACACCGGGGCACCGACGGTGGAGAGGAGCAGCGGTAGAGGTAGATGTCCAGAGAATTGACAGTCGACAGGTGAAGGTCTGGGAAAACAGCCCACGAGTCCAGGACCTATGATGAGATCACAGCCAGAATTTGACGAACAGCTGGTTAGCTAGATAGTGACATGGCGGCTGGGGTGAATCTCCCCGTGACACAGGTAGCCTCTGCCGTTCTCACCTCTGTCCAACCCCCTCAAGTGTTGGTCGCACCAGCAAACGAGAGAGTTAGCAGCGGTAACGAGCAAGAAGATCGTTTCCGCCCTTACACTATGCGAGTGTTCACACTGGATAATATGCAAGTCATATATGTCGAGAGAAACTTTCACTCTTTCAGTATCGTTGCATCAGTCAAGATGGAAGCAGTGCAGTGATTTTATGAGGGAGAGGAGGAGGAGGAGGAGGAACTTTACTGCTGACTCTAGGAATGTCTAAGGAAAAAAAAAAGAAGCTGGTAAATGAAAAAATGTGAAAAGACCAAACTTTGGCGAATACCATCATCTTGTGCAGGAGCTTTCAGTTGATGAAGAAAAATTTAGACAATATTTCAGATTGTCCCACACACAGTTCAATGAAGTTCTATTAATAATTGAAAAGGATATCAAGAAACAAGATACAAACTAAAGGCAGTCCATAAGCCCCAAGGAAAGGCTGGCCTGATACACAAAAGTAAGGGCGCGAGCTGCCGTTTCTCTCAACTGTCAGTCCCAGACTGCCAAAATGCTCTAGTGGGCATGTGAGATGAAGCCACGCCGACAAAAAATCGCGGAGGATGCAATCTGGGATGGTACTATCCGGTCTGAACAGTCTCATTGAAAAACGACAGATGCAATTCAAAGCCACGTAATTTCCATCCGCAGCGTAGCTAGCATTGGATCCGGTGTGAAACGGCCTAACACTTTGATGATAATATTAGGGGTTTCGTCAGCTCAGTGTAATTGTCTAGCTCCAGCCAGATGAAAATACTACAGGTGCAATAGAATGAGAGGGGGATGAATTCATGTTCAAAGTAAGGTGTTTCCTAGCAAGAGGGAGAATTTATGAACAAATGGATTATAGATGTTTAAATCTGCATCTTGTAGAAGCAGCGAAGTTTTGCTTTACTCCTTGATTACAAGATGGAACTTAACAGCTGAATAAAATCGTCTGGCTGTGGCCAGAAAAAATAGATAAGAAGACATCGTACTGAAGGGATTAATTTACCCCCAAAACAATCAGGAAGTGGGCACCACATATTTATTGTAATGCAACTTGATGTGAAAAAAATAGTTCAGTTGGCAACAGTTCGGTATAGAATCAGCAAACCACATATTTCAGTTGTACCAAACAGTGAAGTTAAAGGGTAAAAAAATGACAGTATCATAATTATTTTTATCAAATGTTGTTTAGAGGTCTTAAAAATAATAGTCTCTATGTTGTGCACTGGAGGTAATCCTCGGCTTAAACCCTCCCTGCCTCCACCACCCAACTCCTATTTTGGGTTGATGGTAGTTGAATCACTGCAGGCAATTTAGTACAAGTGATACCCAGAATTTCAAGCAACGGTCACGAACTTACGAAGTAAAATTACATTTGTTTGATAACCCATTATCTGGTAACCGTACAGCAAAAGCTGATTTACTTCAGTGTGAGTCGAACACAGTATATAGGTGCAATTAAAGCATTCAGAATGTGTGGAAAAGTTACAGTATTTTTTTTATAAATAACATTTAATAATGCGAACGAGTAGTTAAGACTAATAACGCCCACGCCCGTGACCCTGATCACGAAACGTTTCACCAGCAACTCCGTTCTAGGCTATCCACATGTCCAGGGCACAACATAACAAGTTTTTATTTTAAGACCTACAAGCAACAGCTATATAACTTTACACCATAATTTGCACATTTAATAACTCACTACTACTACTACTACTACTACTTTTTTTAATATGTGGCCTCCAGCCTCCCCCAATAGCCACACCTTCGCCACCTTTTTATTACCTTAAAATTAAATATCCTAATACATAAGTAGCTGTGTTGAGTTAGTTGAGCCGCAGATCTATGCGGCATTCAGTGGCTGTTGCCTCATAGTCAATGTCTGTGACTGTTGTCGGCTTTGGGGCCGATGCTCTCGTTCCCCTGAGGCAGAGCAAAGCAGACCTAAGCAGAGAGAAGGACAGTCGGCATCTCAACCAGGCTGTAACGTAACTTCTGGGCTGCTGCTTCTGTTCGAATAACACCTCCGCGAGTCTTGCATAGAAACATATTGCACTTGGTCCCATCCCACCAGAGGTTGTGAACACCAGAGGAGGAAGCTGCCTTGATCAACATTCTTAATTCTCTCCCCATATTCCCTGTTCTTGTCATTTTCGTTCCTCCTGTGCCCAGCATCGAGAGCTAGGTTATGGTGAAATGCGGCCATGGGATCGAAAATCCTCATGTCAAAGAAGGCTCGCTGTCCCCGCGTCCAGAACCCTAGATCACTCCACACGGGCTTCGTTGGATGTGTTTAAAGTCCTGTGATTGAGATTCTCACTGCCCAATGAAGGAGGGTCGGTTCCAACGTGACATAATGGTAAATTTCCTTCAACATATTTGCTGTGACATCTCTTACTTCGTCATGCCTCATGCACATGAAGCCACCCTTCTTGCACACCATGGCATGGTCGATGTCGTAGGATGAGCCACACACGCATTGGGTGACCAAACGTTCTGCTGGCCAATCATACCTTAGAGCAATGGCATATGTAAATTTTTGTTTATTAAAGCTGAAGGCTTTTTGCCCTTATCGGTAACGTTGTTAGCCAGTTTGAGGCGCCCACTTCCTGTGCTCTAGTTACTTTTTTTCAAGTTCACTGACAATTGCAGCATCAGTTGTTGAAATTTGTCACTTTGGGTGTGCTGCCGTTCTGTCGTAATGGGCCGTTGAATCTTGTTTAATTCGTTGGTATCCACCTGACGTGCTGTATTCTGAGCTACTATGTACCCAGCAAGGGCTACCGTGAGCTTGACTGAGTTCTGATATTCGGTGGCAGCAAGGGCCTCTGGATTAGTCAATCCCAGTTTCAGTGGTGGTGCAAGGAGTGACCTTTCTGTTGGGGTTAAATAATGGCTTTCCTCTAGTGTTGGGATAAAATCCACCTTGGTGGCTTCTTCAGAGGGTGGAGGAGTGGGTCCAATATCTGGGATAGTGCACATCAGTTAATTCCAGCGATGCTTGAGTCCATGATGAATGCTTGGATTTCTTTCACCCACTCATACTGTATACCTTTCCCGTTACGTACTCCGTTGTCAGGTCATTGGTGCCGATTACCACACCTATATGTCTGACCGTCCTTTGTTATTTTGACCTCACTTCCACTGAACACCTCCACTGCCTGATCATAGTGTTCTAGCTTCATAATGAGGAAGGACTTGCTGCCATTTTTTTTTTTTTTTTTTTTTTTTTTTTTTTACACGGGGATTAGCCCATCCGGGCACAGGTCACTGACCCACATCAGGGCCTGGAGGGCGAAAATGTAATAATAATAATAATAATAATAATAATAATAATAATAATATAGTAATAATACAGAACTGTAAAGAAATACAAAAATGAAAAAAAAGATCAAAAGTGAGAAACAATCCTGTATATGTATGTTGTGTTGTTAATAGTAAGTGAAACAATTGAGACCCTGCAATTGTGTGTAATTGAGGCAGAAAGTCAGATGAGCAACCTGAGACTTGGTCACAATTTTTGTGATGCCATGCAGCAGCAGGGTCTACCATAGACAACACATTATGCTTCCAATATCTTCACAGGCGGTAGTACCTCCCTGTTTGGTAGCTGCCTAATACCTACTACCCTATTTGTGGACCAAGTGATGTTACCAGGTCCCACCTCCCATTGATGTCCTCCACTTTTACTGCTCCTGTTAGGTCATCAGCATATGCCACTTGCTTGACCTCGGTTGTTTCATAGTTTATTATTTGTTGGAGCACGGATAGACCTATTGGGTACATTGCCATGGCGACCGGATCCCCCTGTGTAGTTCCCTCAGTTGATGGAATGATGGTATCTCCTCTTTGGGCCTTTAAGCTTGTAATATAGAGATCTAATGGGTTCCTGTAGGTGTTTTTAACATACATTGCAAAGCTTGGACACTTTCTTGATGTTGTGCAGTGTAGCCTTGCGGTTGATTATGTTCAATGCATTGGAAGCGTTAACCAGGAGTACTGCCTCACAATCACGCTGATCAAATATCCTTCTCATGGCGTGAATAGCAGCTTCACCCCCAGTCTGGTGGCCAGCACATACTTGCAGGTTCCCTGCAGCTGCCCTGATATCATCAATGGCTGCCTCTATTATGCATTTTCCAATGATCCGTCTCAGCACTTCCCCCACACTCCTATAGGCCTACATCCTGGATTGTCATCCAGGGAGACGAGGCGGCAGGCCGTCAGAACTTGTAGGTGATGGTAACACGAGGTTGCTAGTTTTCTTGTAAGGGTGGCGGTGGCATTGCATGGATTACTTGCTGTGTCGCCAAACTTGTTAGTGCTGAGGATGATACTCCACCCGTCTGCCTCCAGGCCTGAAGGGCCTGCCCCCTCCCTCTGTGTCTTCGGTGTTTTTTCCCACACCATCCCTCCTGTTATATTCTCAAACATGACAGCGTTTGGAGGGATGTAGTCACCCTGGAACCTGTTGCCTTCTTCTTCACTTGAAGGGGGATGTTTTTCCTTCAGTTGCTTTAATGTCTGTTTATTGGCAGCATACCACCTGAAGATTCCTCTGTGAGAGTTCTTACCGCCGAAGACACTTTTCCCACTCGTATCTTGTTACCCAACTTTCTGGCAGCATACTCTGTGACTTGCTTTCCGTCTTCTGTTAAATTCAATCTCTGCTGCAGTGTTCTTGCCTCAATTAGGAATCATCAAGAGTCCCGTTCTGCCACATTGTCTATCTTCTCTTCATTGCAGCTATATTTTCATTGCACTTACTCCTCGCGGGTGTGGCGAACTATTGGGGCTCGGGAGCTGTCATGAGTGTAATTATGTATGAGGCGAGTCATCTCCAGGATCAGTTCTTTGGTCGCTCCACATTTTGGTGTTTCAGAGAGGTTAATTGGAGACCACCTGACAACTTCTGAAGAGATTTCTTTAACCCAATTCTCTGCATCTTCCCCCGACTTGCCTTTCCAATGTGGTGGCTGTCTGTCATTCACCTCGTGTACATCTGCTATTGTTGGTGCAGCATTTCTTGGTACTGCATTTTCAGATTGAGTAGACTCGCTGTTTTCATTCAGAATATCATCAAGCGGTGCTGTCCAGGCGATATTCAATGGTCCTCCTGTGACGGATCCCTGCCCAGAGGATTCTGACAGTAGTTCCTCTTCCTGCACCCCACACAACGGCGGTTATTTTTCGCCTATTCACATCTTGTGCAGTTTTGGTTCCGGCTAGAACAGATGCAATGATAGTTACCCGCATAATGCTCCACACTTGGAGCAATAGGAGTATCTTGGTAGGGGAGGCAGTAGATTGCTAGTTTTACGTGGTGGGTGAGGAGACACAAGTACGTGAGTGACAACAAAGACTCGGATCTCCCAATTATCCGGTGAGAAGGAGCTCTTATGATCTTAGGGTACTTGGTTAATACGGGTCACGGGTGGCATTTCACGAGATGTCCGCCACTTACACCTGCTTTGGTCTCATTTGGAGGAATCTAGTTCTTATGAAAGGGACCAGAGAGGTAACAAGTTATCCATCAGTGTTCGGGTAGTAGGGACATATGTACGTGGGCATAGGTGTGTAGGCCACCTCTGTGGGGGGGGGGGGGGTGGGAGGGGAAGGAGTTAGTGGACCGAGGGGAAGGAGTTAGTGGACCGAGGGGAAGGAGTTAGTGGACCGAGGGGAAGGAGTTAGTGGACCGAGGGGAAGAAGTTAGTGGACCGAGGGGAAGAAGTTAGTGGACCGAGGGGAAGGAGTTAGTGGACCGAGGGGAAGAAGTTAGTGGACCGAGGGGAAGAAGTTAGTGGACCGAGGGGAAGGAGTTAGTGGACCGAGGGGAAGGAGTTAGTGGACAGAGGGGAAGGAGTTAGTGGACCGAGGGGAAGGAGTTAGTGGACCAGGGGGAACACTGTAAAGGGCAAGAGGCTAGGAGGCTGAGAGGGTAAGAGGCTGAGAGGGCAAGAGGCTAAGAGGCTGAGAGGGCAAGAGGGCAAGAGGCTGAGAGGGCAAGAGGGTAAGAGGCTGAGAGGGCATTAGAGACGAAGTAGTGGCACTAGACCATGGGTGTGAGAGGGTCAGAGGCCATTAAGGTCAGTGGTGACACCTACTCTAGTGCTTGGCTCTCAATAATGACCCCTTCTGCCCCCTCTCTCCTCTCCCCTTCCTCCCTTCCTCTCGCTCCCTTCCTACTCCTCTTCTACCCTTCTCCCTTCCTCTCCCCCTCCCTCCTTCTCTTGGTCCTCTTTCTTCCTCTTCTCCTTTTCCCCCTCCCTCTCTCCTGCCCCCCCCCTCTCTCTCTCTCTCCATCTCTTCCTCCTCGTTGTCAAGCTGAGTGGAAGAGCAGAGAGAGGGAGGGGGAGGGGAGAGATTTGATCATTTATTCGGGTCTTACTCTTTCAGTGCCACTCTCACTCGCTCCCTCTCCCAGTGCCACTCTCACTCACTGCCTCTCCCAGTGCCACTCTCACTCACTCAGTGCCACTCTCACTCACTGCCTCTCACAGTGCCCCTCTCACTCACTGCCTCTCACAGTGCCACTCACTGCCTCTCACACTGCCACTCACTGCCTCTCACAGTGCCACTCACTCACTGCCTCACAGTGCCACTCTCACTCACTGCCTTTCACTTACTCTCTAAACACACTTACTCTCACTGCTGTAAGTGCGAGTTCTTTTTGTCACTCTCACTTTTCCCACTCATTCATATCTACTTGTCTCTCTCTCTCTCTCCCATAAGTCATCTTACTCAAAGGGTTACCTGTAAATCATCGCAATCAAAGGGTTAAATCATCATACTAAAGGGGTTAAATCATCGTAACCAAGTATTTAATATCTAATATACTATAGGACTAGGCGTGTGTCTGTCTGTCTGTCTGTCTGTTCTGGGCAGCCGAAACGGCACAATCGTTTTTCATCAAACTTGGTGGAAAAATTGCAAAAAATTCGTAGAGTAGAACAAACCTGGTCCCATGACGTTGGTTTCTTTAGGAAGGCATTAATTAACAATTTTATTTACGCTAGCAAAAAATGTCGCTGTACGCTGTCAGCCGGCCGGACGATTGCAGTTATCGTACGGCTCCCTCCTCCTCCCCCCACTTTTTCTCTTAGCCTACTTTTTTTTTAATGTTGTTTGGATTAGTAAAGGAAGGAAGATGAGTAAATAGAAGAATAAAGAAGGGGAAACAGAAAATAGTTAGAGATAACAGGTGGGGGGGAGCTGAGTTTCATCATGCGTCTGGATGCGCAGTTTCAACGTTACCAGAGCATTTTCGGACCTTACGAGGCTACAGTGTATACTTATTCCTGTGGCTGACTGTACATGGAAAAGGAGAAGATATAAAAAGATAATAACAGGAATGCATGGAGAAGATAGAAAGGGAGAAGAGAAGGAGAAGAAACATTATTATCCTTAAGAGGCGAGCGAGGAAAGGAGATGGGCGAGAGGGATAGTGAGAGGTGGAGGTATGAATGGAGGGATGTGTTTTTTAAAGTTCCCAGAATACCATATTAAAATCACCTATTTAATAAGGAAGAAAAAGTGCTAAATATGATGAGTAGTGTAATGGAGAGACATAGAGATATATAAATAAAGATAGAGATAGTACGGATAAAAATGGAGAGAGAGAGAGAGAGAAGCGGACAAAGACAACAGACACATACATTCAGACAGACAGACATGACTACACAGGGTGAATATAGATAGTGAAACAGACAGGAGGTTGACACAAATAGACAGATTCATACATGCACAAATAGACAATATGGCAGCAAACATGACAGACAGACAGACAGACAGACAGCTGACTGACTGGTTCACATTAGACAAACAGGCAGACATACGCCAACAACGGATAAGACAGACAGATTTGACGACACAAAGAGTACAGACGGGCTCACAGTAAAACACCACGCAGACGAACAGACAGTTGGGATGGCAATAGACAGGACGGATAGACTTGAGACAGATTAGAAGGCATTTATAAAGAAGAATAACACCAAATTGACTATAGCTGCGTCAGTGAGGGTAGCTGGTCTTACATCCACCAGCGTAATTAATAAGACTCATTGAAAACTAACACCCTCGCACGGAAAGAACATCGATGGTCGGTCAGTCATGTGAGATGGGCCTAAAACTGACTAACGTAGATGATGACTATGATGACTTAACACAGGTGATGACTTAAGCAGATGGTGACTAATCTAACCAGAGTCAAGGTCACTTCTCTTCATAATATAATTTATCTCCGAATGATAACACTGGTCAACAAAGTTTTTGTTGCATTGCTATAAACACTTGATTCTACCTAATTTGGGTGTGCTGATCTCATATCTGAAGTTAGTTTCTTTCTGTAAGCTCTAGTTTTTTTGCAATCAAGGTATTTTGAAATTTCAAAATTTCGTCTTCGTCTTATTGACCTCGTCGTCTATCTTGAAAAATATGTCATTAAACTGTCATTAAATTAGCTGGGTAATAAACAATAAAATATTACATATTCTAAATTTATTCAACAACACAATTTGAAACATGTTCCATCTAAAACAAAGGTTGAAATTTGTATAAAACTCATTGTTAGGTAAGAAATTTGTTACTATGAGGAGACAAAGCCCAATCACATTTTAGCCAGGTAGGAATTTGCGCTTGAAGCTCTTGCGTTTGTAAAATGTCTCAGGGCACTCTCGTTTAATGCTCCAGCAGTAGTCTGCCATCATATGTTTGTCCCATCTCCCTTGGTAGCGGTCTTCCATGGTCTTGAGATCCTGATGAAACCGCTCGCCTTGCTCGTCACTTACTGCCCCTAGGTTCTCAGGGAATCTATCAAGATGACTATATAGGAAATGGAGTTTGACACTCATATTGCATCCAAGGTCATGAAAGGCTGACAACATGGTTGCTACAAGGGTTTCATAGTTGTCAGCCTTTTTATTACCAAGAAAGTTTTCCATTACCGCCACAAATGAAAGCCATGCACCCCTTTCCTTGTCGTCCATCTTTCTGACAAAGTCTTGATCACGTACAAGTGCACGAATTTGTGGTCCATCAAACACACCTGCCTTTATCTTCTCAAATGACAAAGCAGGGTGAGCAGAGACTATGTGTTGGAAGCATTCACCATCAGTATTTAATGCTCTGACAAACTGTTTCATCAGGCCCAGCTTGATATGGAGAGGAGGAAATATGATCTTTTCTCGACTGACGTTTGGATCATTGACAATGTTTGGCATACCAGCTTCCAGAGTCTCACGTAAGGGCCACTCCTTCAGGTTCCAATGCCTGTCTCTAGCTCGGCTGTCCCACATGCAAAGAAAGCAGGGATACTTTGTAAATCCTCTTTGTTGGCCAAGAAGGAAGTTCACCATTTTGAGGTCAACACAAATTGTCCAGTTGTGCTCATGGTATTTTAGCAGGTGAATCACAGTTTTAATGTCATTATACTCCTCTCGTAAGCACACAGAATGACCCACTGGAACAGCTGCATAGACATTACCATTATGTAGTAGCACACACTTCAGGCTACGCTTACAACTATCTAGAAATAATCGCCAGTCATTTGGACTATACAATGGAATCCCTAATTCCTGGAGAAGACCCGGGATATTATGACAGTAAACAAACTTATTCTCCTCTGTAAAGAATGGCACAAAATCCTGTTCCCGCTTTCTGAAGTCTGAAACTTTTGTGGTCTGGTTCAGTAGAGCCTTTTCTTGCAACCTAGAAGCTAGAACTTCTGCTGCATTTTTGGAGAGACCCAAATCACGCACAAGGTCATTCAGCTCTGGCTGACTAAACTTCTGAGGGGTTGATGACTCTGGTGTACCATCAGAAGAATCGTCGGAATCTGCAAGTATTTCTTGAGTTTCATGTTCACTCTCTTGGTCTTTGTCGCTTCCCTCCTCTTCAGCTGGAGACAACTCATTAAAAACTGGAACTGGTAGCTCATCAGAGTGCAAAGTAGGTCGAATTGCTGAAGGGATACTAGGATACGATATTTTATGTCTGTTTTTCTTGCCAACACCCTTCGTATTGATCAGACAAAAATGGCAGTCAGTTGTGTGGTCCTTCGGTTCTCGCCAGGTCATGGGAATTCCGAACGGTAAGCCCTTACGTTTTCCTTTTGTCCAGTCACGCAGTATTTCTTCGCAGTTATGACACACAGCATGTGGAGCCCATTTTTTGTCTTGGTCGCCAAGAGTAAGTCCGAAGTACGCTTTATAGCCGCGCCTCACAAACGATGTTATATTGCGCCTCTGACAAATAAGCGTGAAGTATCCACAAATATAACAGAAGGCATCAGGTTTGTTCACACATTGATTTCTCTTTGTAGCCATGACCAAATCTGAAAGAAAAAACAGACAAAATTATATCTCCCTATTGATACCATAATCGTGTAATTAATTAATTTGACCGCAAACGGCTAGAATGTAAAACCTCAAATTACATGAAAACTGGAGCATGCAGAACAAAACTGGTTTCAAATATGAAATCAGCAGATCAAAAATGGTAAGAAACAGTAAAGAAATCTCATGCAACTGGGAATTATAAAAAATTTGTTGTCCTGTGTAATCGGTGATTATGAATAATTTTTTTATGATTTTAACCTCTCCTTATGGCGAATATTTCTTTAACTAATTATTCTAACTTTTATTCTATTCCTTCCTATAGTATACTAGATACTTACAGTACCTAACAACCACGACCATGATTATAACAACCACGACCATGATTATAACAACCACGACCATGATTATAGCAACCAGGACCATGATTATAACAACCACGACCATGATTATAACAACCACGACCATGATTATAACAACCACGACCATGACTACAACAACCACGAACCATGATTATGACAACCACGACCATGATTATAACAACCACGATTATCATTATAACAACCACGACCATGATTATAACAACCACGACCATGATTATAACAACCACGACTATGATTATAACAACCACGACCATGATTATAACAACCACGACCATGATTATAACAACCACGACCATGATTATAACAACCACGACCATCTGGAAAACGATGTCGCTGTACCCTGTCAGCCGGACGGCGGTTGCTCGCTAGCCAAGCACGAGAGCTCGAACTTTCACGCCTTGGTAAACTGTACCACCGGACTCGCCACCGGGCACGAAGGGCCCACGATCACTTGTGATGGCTGAACCCTTTGAGTATGGTGATTTATCCCATCGAATATGGTAATTTACCCTTTTGAATATGGCGATTTAACTATGAGTAAGGTGATTTAACGCTTTGGCTTTGAGTATGATGATTTAACATTTTCAGTATAGTGATTTAACCTCTTTGATTATAATGATTTAACATTTGAGTATTATGATTCATAACTTCTTTGAGTGTGGTAATGTAACATTTTTGAGTATAGTGATTTTGACTTTTGAATATGGTGATTTAACCCTTTGAGTATGGTGGTTTTACCCTTTTGATTATTGTGATTTATCGTCTTTCAGTATGTCGATTTTACCCTTTATTCAGGATAAACGTTGAAAGGGGTTAAAGTTAAATCATCATACTCAAAGGGTTAAATCATCAT
Source organism: Homarus gammarus (assembly GCA_958450375.1). Classification (NCBI taxonomy): domain Eukaryota; kingdom Metazoa; phylum Arthropoda; class Malacostraca; order Decapoda; family Nephropidae; genus Homarus; species Homarus gammarus. The sequence continues at coordinate 622,301 of CAUDMG010003421.1, read as the reverse complement.
ACTCAAGAGGTTAAATCATCATACTCAAGGGGTTAAATCATCATACTCAAAGGGTTAAATCATCATACTCAAGGGGTTTATTCATCATAATCAAGGGGTTAAATCATCATACTCAAGGGTTAAATCATCATACTCAAGGGGTTTATTCATCATAATCAAGGGGTTAAATTACCATACTCAAGGGTGATCAGAAATGACAGTTTAAGTTAAGGCTGTGGGGGGGGTGTTAGAGTGGTCAGGAGATTATGTATGTGTGTATGTGTGTGTAAATGTATGTATGTATGTGTGTGTGTGTGTAAATGTATGTATGTATGTATGTGTGTGTAAATGTATGTATGTATGTATGTATGTGTAAATGTATGTATGTATGTATGTGTGTGTAAATGTATGTATGTATGTATGTGTGTGTAAATGTATGTATGTATGTATGTGTGTAAATGTATGTATGTATGTATGTATGTGTGTAAATGTATTTATGTATGTATGTATGTGTGTATGAATGTGTATCTAAATGTATGTACGTATGTATGTATGTATGTGTGTGTAAATATATATATATATATATATATATATATGTATGTATGAATGTGTGTGTAAATGTATGTATGTACGTATGTATGTATGTATGTATGTATGTATGTGTAAATGTATGTAAGTATGTGGCTACCTGTGGTGTAATGGTCAGAAGGCTCGCCTCGCAAGCGACTAGACCCGGGTTCGATCCCCGGGCAAGTTTCTTTACTCCATTTGCCTGTCTACCCAGCAGTAGTTGCGAACCTGGATGTTAATCGATTTGCGGATCGTGTTCCGGGGTAATGGTTAGCCAGTGGAGTTGGCGAGTTGTCCGTTCTTCTCGGACTATTCCTATTCCTATTCATGCAGCTCGCTATCTTAGGGTGTGGTTGTTGTGTTGGCGACAGCTTCTACACCTTAAACACTGGGTCATGCAGCTCGCTATCTTAGGGTGTGGTTGTTGTGTTGGCGACAGCTTCTACACCTTAAACACTGGGTCATGCAACTCGTTAACTTAGGGTGTGGTTGTTGTGTTGCCGACAGCTTCTACCACACTTTAAACAAATTTACGAGGGGTAACCATTATTATTATTATTATATGTATGTATACTTATGTTTCTCTGTCTATATCAAAAGTTAAATAATGAGCTGGGGGATCTATTTTCAATATGATTAATTTTTCTTCAAGTGATCCATAATAATAATAATAATAATAATAATAATAATAATAATAATAATAATAATAATAATACACTTCCGTAATTCCTGTTTTACCTCTGAGCCGAACACGTTTTCCATTGTGCGCAGTTGACAAGTCAGGAAATAACATCAGTTGTCAACCGTCCTGCCCTCCAAGTGTCAATTAGATCTCCTTTACACACATCTTCTATGTAACGTTAGGCCCTCTTAGATGATGAGTCGTAGCCATTTATAAGGAGGCTATTACGGAGGTAAGAAGCAGGGCCGGTCAGGAGTGGGCAAAGTGGGCAGCTGCCCAGGGGCCTCCACAATCTGGGGGCCTCCACATATTACAATATTTTATTTATTTGTTTATTCATTTGGATTATTTTTATTTTCATTCTTTAAAATTCATGTTTATCTATTCCATCACGTAAAACTATGTTCAGCAAGAAGCGTGATAGAAATTAGGCTAGCTACTTGGACAGAACCATTATTTGAGTAGAGGTTTATCTGATTAATAATGCAAAGAATCATCTCTGTAATAGCTAATAATATATTCTTTTCTGTGAAGTCTCTTGAAAATTTTTGACATGTGCGGTAGTAGCTATATCAGGGCTGGTCGACTTGAAACCACAGGAATGACTCCAGTCATGTCTTTTCTTTTGTCTGTGTGTGTGTGTGTTGGGAATTTGTTCACTATCAATAAATATACAGTTAATTAATAATTTCTCAATGTTCTAATTTCCTCAATATAACTGCATATGGCTTCAAAATTCTCCAAAGAAGTGTTCAAATTTCAAAATTTTCCCGGGGAGCTTACAGCGCCCCCCGGAACTCCCAGACGTTTAGGCTCGCTTCACTCGCCACCCCACCCTCTTGGGTAGTTATAATGAGGGGGGCCTCCAAAAAGAGGCTGCCCATGGGCCATCACAGGTCTAAATCCGGCACTGGTAAGAAGCATCTAATTAGTAGTTAATGATAGTCTTTAGAGAGTTTCGTCGGTATGTTGAAGGTTAACCCATATCATAGAAAATGGGGTCGTTTTATGTTAATGAGGGGGGGGGGGTGGTGAGAGAAGGTGTGAGAGAAGGTGAGGTGGGTTAGGAAAGGGAGGTGAGAGGAGGAGTAGGAGTGAGTAGAGAGAGGGGTGAGGAGAGGGTGAAAAGGAAGGTGAGCGGAGGGGGCATGGAGGGAGACGAGCATGGAGTAAGGAGAAAAGGGAAGTAAGAGGTGGAGAAGGAATGCGGCAGGTTATGTATTTGTTTCTGATCAGTTGATAATAATAATGCATTTTATGAACTGTTTTTATTGTGTTTATAGTTAATTTACAATTTTTTTTCCAGTTTTATAATTATATTTAATATTTTTCGGTCGTTTGATAATTAATTTATATTTATTTAATTTTTATTTGTGTGGGATAAGCAGCTTTGTGGTCTGGTGGCCATTGATTTGTGTTGTGACTGTCTGTCTGTCTGTCTGTTTCTATCGGTCTGTCTCTCTACCTCTATGCCTATGTACCAGGACCTATCTTCTGTCTGCCTGTCTATCTATTGCCAGCCTTGATAGAGGTCACCTTCACTTCCAATATCTAGGGTTGACTGACTTGTTGGAAGTGGTAACACTGCTCACTCTTAAAGGGTCATCGTTCAGGGTGGGTGTGGTAACACTGCTCTTCCTTAAAGAGGAAGAACAATAAGGAACCAACAGGAAGCCCTCACCTTCTGTTCCTCCCTCCCTTCCTTCTCCTCTCTCTTCCTTCCCTGTCTTCCGTCTCTCTTACTTCCTTCCACCTTTATCTTTCTCTCTTCCTTCTCTCCCTTTCTCCTCCTCTCTCTTCTTGTCCTCTCCTTTACTCTCTTCCTTCTCCTCATCCTTCCCCCCTCCTCCTTTTCCTCCCTCTCTTCCTTCTCCTCTCTCTTCCTCCTTTCCTTCTTCTCTCCATTACTTCTCCTCTCTCTTCCTTCTCCTCTCTCTTCCTCCTTTTCTTCTCCTTTCTCTTCTTCCCTTCCTTCTCCTCTCCCTTATTCCCTCCCTTCTAATCTACCTTTGTCTATCTATATTTCTTGCTCTTTCTCCCTTTATCTGTTATCCTTCCTCCCTTTCTTTATCTCTGATCTTATCTCCTTCCTTCCAGCTGTCTATTTTCATCTCAGCCTCGTTCCTTCTCTCTGTTACTTCCTCACTTCCTTCATTCTTTTCTTTCTTTTTTCTTTCTCTGTATCATCCCCCCCGTTCATCCTTCACTTCCTCACCGCCCCTCCCTCCTTCTCACTGTACCGTTCTTTCCCTCCCATCTTCCTCTCCTCCCTCACTCCTTCCCTTCGTCCCCTTCCTTCCCTCAATTACCCTCACAACAGTGGAAGACAATTAGCGAGAAGACCAATAATTGTGTGTAAATAGTTGTAGTTGCAGTGATGGTGGTAATAGTAGTAGCGACCTGTGGTGTAATAGTCAGCAGGTTCGATCCCAGGACAGGTGAAATTATGGGCAAGTTTCTTTATGCCATTTGTCTCTGTCTACCCAGTAGTAATTGGGGACCTGGATGTTCATCGATCTGCGGATCGTGTTCCATTATAGTAGCTGCAGTAGTTGTAGTAGAAAGTGTGTGTGTGTGTGTGTGTGTGTGTGTGTGTGTGTGTGTGTGTGTGTGTGTGTGTGTCAAGAAGGGTACACATCTTAATACTTCAGCCTCCATACAGCAATAAACAACCCCCCGGCCGCCACGAGACAACATCGCACTATACAGTACACACTATGTGGCTCCTCTCCCCCTCCCCACACTCCAGCCTATTGTGTTGTATACCAGTATATCTCGCCACCACGAGATGAGGCGTCCCATTGAAGGTTTCCACTACTATTCAGGGAAGGGAGCCGGTTGTTGTCCCCGGAGTCAGGGCCCGACAGGTGTTATATAAAATCTCTCTCTCTCTCTCTCTCTCTCTCTCTCTCTCTCTCTCTCTCTCTCTCTCTCTCTCTCTCTCTCTCTCTCTCTCAGTTACCTGTTGTTGATGTTGAAGTTTGTTTGTAGAGGTAGGGTAGGATGAAAGGGTGGGGGAAGAGTGGTAGAGGATAAGAGGGTGGGGAAGGATGTTAGAGGTTGGGGAGGAGGAGGGGTAGAGAATTAGAGGGTTAGGGAATAGGGGAAGGGGGAGGGGTAGAAGATAAGAGGGTTGGGAGGGGTAGAGGATAAGAGGGTGGGGAGGGGTAGAGGATAAGAGGGTGGGGAGGGGTAGAGGATAAGAGGGTGGGGAGGGGTAGAGGATAAGAGGTTTTTTTTTGTAGAGAAAGGCGGGGTGAAAGAAGATTAGAGGTGGGGGGAGGAAGTTATACAGTAGTTCGGAAATTTAAGAAATTTTGGAGGAGGTAAGAGAGGGCGGGCTGACCGCCTAGCTAAGCTAATAGTGTGTTAGGGTTGTGTCATGGGTTAGTTATTGTCTGTCGGTACAGGCACTAGACATCCTACCCTGTCCCATATATGGGTGTTTTAAGGGCCTTATATCATATTCCGCCGACCCTGCTGGCGGATGCTGGTCTAGGGAGGTTGTCTATTGCCTGGCCGTGTAGATCAGGGGTGGTAATGGACCTTTTGAGATTTGGTAACTTTTTGGAAACCATGTATGGTTGTTGTCGTTATCTGGTGGGAGTCTTTGAAGAAGTTCTTGCTCTGATCGTTCTATCTTTTGCCAGACTCTGCTGGCCAGGGTGTGCAGCTGCTGGTTGATGGGTTTCATTCTCAGGTCTCTATGTATCTCGGCTGTGGTTTTGGTGAAGGGGTATCTTTCACCTGTGACGAATCTTAGGGCTTCATTTTGGACCACCTGTAATTTTAATATTTGAGTGGTGCTCTTAGTATGAAGAGGTATTGCTGGGTAAGTTAATATCGGTGTGATAAATGATGTCACTGTTAGGTTCTGAATAATAAGTTCTATATACAGGAGAGAACACAAACACCTGTATAGTTTTGTAGGTTCGGTTTACTGGATAAGAGTATGTACACAGAGGGAAGCAGTACTCTCCCTTGGCTAGGCTCCTTGTCAACTGCTATAGGCGACGTATGGCAAGTGATACATTAGCAGCTTCCATACGTCGCCAGGCACATTAATTAAGCGTGTGGGATATGGTAATAACATTGCCACACGCTGCCAGCTAGGCTGAATAAATAATACATAAATGGAGCACATACATAATATACATACATGATATATAATCCAGCATACATAATATACATACACCTCCCTCCCCCCTATACGCTCATAGCAAAGTCTTGAGCGGACCTTTTCTTTTGGATCCGTTCTGAGCGTCGAGGGACTTCATCACTGGGAAGGGTATGGGACTCAACACTGGTGGCGGGGCCAGCAGAAGGCATTGTTACGGGTCGGAGAAAACGGCGGTTCCTCCACCACACACGACCACTGGGTAACCGCACCTGGTAGTCCCGTGACCTGCCGAGACCCATAACTACGCCTACTTTGTCCCAACGTAGGGAGGTCGGGTCCTGAACACGGACTTGGGTGCCGACACTCAACCTGGGGAGAGAACGGGCGTGGTCATTGTAGCGGGCGACGACGTCCTGAACACGTTCGGCGGCTCGGCGATCACAATCCTCTGTCTTGGCCTGCCACTCCTTGGAGAAGGATTGAGGGTGAGCAGGGACACAAGAACGAAGGGGGCGTCCATACAAGACCTGGGCAGGGGAGCGTCCGGTGTAGTTAGGTGTGTTGCGGAGTTCAAGAAGACCCCTGTCGAAGGCCTCGCAGTCAATGTTCCCAGAAGGGGCCACCTTAAGGATGAGGTGCTTCAGGGATTTGACAGCAGCCTCAGCGTGGCCGTTGGACTGCGGGTAATGGGGCGATGACAACACATGCCGGACTCCCCATCGGTCAAGGAACACAGCAAAGTCCCGGCTTGTGAACTGAGGCCCTCCGTCGGTTCGCAGGCGTACAGGAACGCCCACGTCACGGAAGTAGTGGCGGAACTTGCTGATGGTGGCGGCAGACGTCGTGTCATTACCGCACTTGATGACAACCGGCCAACCAGAGAGACGGTCGACGATAACGAGGAAGGACTTTCCTGACACACAGAAAAAGTCGGCCGACACAGACTCAAAGGGGCGGGTGGGGTTGTCGTCACTCATAAAGGGTTCCTGCTGCTGGCTGGGTTGTAATACTTGGCAGGGCTCACACGCACGGACAACATTGGAGATGTCGGAGTTGATGCCGGGCCAGAACACAGTCTGTCGTGCACGTCGTTTGGTGGCCTCAGCTCCACGGTGACTGTCGTGAAGGCGGGCCAAGGCGTGGGGACGTGATGCAGCAGGGACAACTACACGTGCTCCGTACAGAACAAGGTCTCCGTCGCAGTAGAGTTCATCGCGGAGTTTCCAATACGGGAGCAGGGTGTTGTGAAGATCGTAGCGGTTGCTAGGAAATCCATTCCTCACACACTCGACAAGTCGGACGTAGGATATAGGAAGGGTCATCTCGGGCCGCTGTTCGAAGGTCCTCCATTGCCTTGTCGTCATCTGGTGACAGGTCCGAACGAAGGGATTGGACGGCATGGAGAGTGACCACAGTCCTGACGGAAAGAGCGAGGTCGGCGTCGAGTACATGGTCTTCTGGAGTAGGGCGGCTGACAGGGGAGCGGGATAAGGCATCAGGGATGCAGAGCTCCTTGCCAGCACGCCACACTGCAGTGAAGATGTACGCCGAGAGCTTCTCTTTCAGACGCTGGAGGCGAGGGTTCTCAACGGCGTCTAGCGTGTAGTGGTTGAGGATCGGGACAAGCGGGCGATGGTCGGTCACTAGGTGAAAGTGTTGCAGGCCTATGAGGTAAAACCTGCACTTGGACATCGCCCAAACCACAGCCAACAGCTCCAACTCAATAGTGGCGTAGCGCGTCTCAGTGTCAGAGAGGAAACGCGAGCCACACTGGACGAGCCGGAACTGCCCTCCACCATGATCCTGCAGTAGGGCGTATCCCACGCCATACAAGCGTGAGGCATCTGTCTGCAGAACTGTCGGCAAGGCTGGGTCAAACGTGGCGAGGACAGGTGGACGAGACAGGGCCTGTTTCACTTGCTGGAAGGCCTTGTCGTGGTCGGGGGTCCACAGGAATGTCCTCTTGGGGCTCATCAGGGGGCGAAGTGGTTGAGCAGCTGCGGAGATGTCCGACGAAAACTCTGCTAACTGGTTGACGAGACCGATGAAGGACCTCAAGTCGGTCAGGTTAGCAGGGGTGGGAAAATCCGTAATGGCGCGGACCTTTTCCGGGTCAGCTGCGATACCATTCCCTGAGAGGGTGTACCCACAAAAGTCAACTGAAGAGCTGGCCAGAACAAACTTGTCGGCATTTAGGGTAATGCCGTGCTTCCGGCACCTGTTGAGTACCTCGTAGATACGGCAGAGGTGATCCATATAATCCTCGTCGTACACGAGTATGTCGTCGACCACTTTCACGCAGTTTGCCAGACCTTGTAGAGCCATATCACCTCGAAGACAGAAAGCGTCTCCTGTAGTGTTCACGCTGCGTATGGCTGCAAAGGGCGTGGGAGAAGGGTGCGCAGGACGAGACACCTGGTTGTTGAGCTTGGAAAGGTCAGTGGTGATCCGAACACCACCTTTAGGTTTTGCGACGACAACCATCGGGTGACACCATGGAGACGGGTCATCGCCGGTTGGTACAATAATTTCTTGGGCGACCATGGAGTCCAGCTCGTTTTTGACCGCCTCGCGGAAGGCCAGGGGAACCAGTCGAGGGGTGTAAATAGCGAATGGCTTCGCGTCGTCCCTCAGGTGGATCCTCATGGGGGGGCCTGCCATCTTCTTGAGAGGCTTGGATTCCAGAGCGGACTTGGTCACCAGAACGTCGCTGAATTCCTTCAGGAAGTACTTCCGAGCATCCGAAGGAGAGGTGTCACTGGCAAGAGGCAGGGGTAGGGCGGCAGCAGGGTCGTTGCTGCTCCCTTTTTGCACCCTGTTGGCGTGTTTTACCTCAAGAATAGGTTTGGGGAAGTCCTGGGAGATGATGGCCAACTCCTGACAATGTCTGTAGGACAGCAAAGGAGTCTGGACACCGTTATGCACATCAATCCAGGCTTGACACGACCTGTTGCCAAAGGTGACTTGTGCTTGGAGTGAACCCAGGGCCGGGGTCATCTGTGAACCATCTGCCATAAAGCGGAGATCCTTGGGGGGCGGTCCTAGATCACTTGGAGAGAGCCCCAAGCATTGCAAATGCTGGGGACCGATGACTGTAGCATCAGCGCCGGTGTCGGGCAACATCTGAAGACGGGATGACACACCGCCGTAGGTCACGATGACGCTGATGTACTGGGGGACTTTGGTCCTGGGACGCGGGGGGGAGCACACATTCCTAATGTGGCTCGAGCGTTGTCAAGAGTCGTCGTACCTCTGATTGGAAGACTGTGGGCGGCCCTCTCTGGTGGAGGGGGGCTGAAGCTTCCGCCGACGCGGTCCCTTGGGTATGTTGGAAGGGCAACACTTGTCATAGTGGCCCAGACGACCGCACACATTGCACTGGACGCGTTTGGCTGGGCACCGTACTGTGAGTGACCAGTGGCCCTTACGGTCACAACTGTTGCAGGTAGACTGAGCAGCTGGACACACCTGTGTTCCGTGCTGCTTACCACAGTTGTTGCAAAATAAACCGGGCGTGGACGTGGTGGGCGAAGGCGTAGGAACAGACTTCTTGTCCTTCTTGTACCGGGACACAGCGCGTACAGCTGTAGGGGGAGCGCGGATGGCAGAGGTGGCACACCTGGCAGCCTCATAGGAGCGACATATCGTCGACACATCCTTAAGAGAAGAGGAAGAGTCGAGGGAGGTGAGGCGTTGGACAAGTTCCTCGTCCTTAACACCCATCAGGATCACCTGCTTCAACTGGGTCTCCTCGCACTGCTGGTGGTGGCCTGGACATATATCTACCTCTTCCGAGGCTCTCTTAAGACGCACGTAAAAGGCATCAAAAGACTCACCCTCCATCTGTCTGCAGCTAAACAATTCCCTCCTGCGCAGAGCTTCATTCTGCTGTCCTTTGATGTGCCGTTGTAGAACGTCCAGTACCTCCTCTACAGACAGCAAAGAGGTTGGGGGTACCTGCAACGTATGTTCCAAGACACGCTGAATTTCCAAGGACAGGCACATACGCAGCTGGATGAGTTGTTTAGGCTGTGACAAACTCTGGAGATCCACCATTGTAGAATAATCAGTCCACCGTCGCCGCCATTCACGAAAAGTCTGGAAATTCACATCAGGCTTCAAGATGGGCGGTGTTTGAGCTGCTGCTTTAGGTGGGGCTGGGGGGTGTGAAGGAAGCATGGATGAGGTATCTGAACCAGTCAGTACCGAGGCAGTGTTAGAGCCAGGGGCTTGGTTAACAGTGAGGCGAGATATCAAGGCTTCAAACCGTTCACTGTCTTCCAATCTCCGTTGGTGGTCTCGTTCTGCCTCTGCTTGCCTTCTGTGCTCATCCGCCAAACGTCTGTGGGCTTCATCCTCGCGTTTCTCATCTCTCATAAACTTCAGTAAAGCAATTATCTCTGGAGACAACGCTGAATATTGAGGTGAGGGACTGCGCGATGTGGGGGCTGGAGCGTCGTGGCCGGCCTGGTCATCCATCTCTGCGGGGCTATCACCCGCCTGACTCATCCAGACGCTGGGTCCACGGCTACGTAAGGCGTGAGACATAACTACTTCATCTGTGTACTATGTCTTAAATCAGTGTTGACCGGTCAGCCCGTCGTATCAACAAGATTTCAGACAAAAAAATTAATTAAATACACAGATAAGTAGATTATATATATAAAATATATATAAGGAAGCCGCGCGGTCAGCGAGTGTTAGTACATGTATGTGTGTGAGTGTGTGTCCCGGGCGGGCAAAGCGTCTCGCCCCAGCTGTGAGGGGGGGTGGAGGCGGCGCTGTGAGGGGGTGGAGGGAGAGGCGCGGCGACTCCCAGTCAGTCCAGTTACCCTCAGAACGCGGTCAGAGACGGGTGCACTGAACTCTACTCCTTACAAATGCCCAGAACGTGCCGTATACCTTGGGAATCCTTTAGAACAAGGTCACACATGAATGGCACGAACACACAATGCACTAAACACTTCACAGAAAATCACTGTCACTGACACTGCTCAAAGTTGCTAAATTCTTCGAGGAGAGGCGCGGGAGTTGACCCAAGCGAGAGCCGGCTTTCCACAGACTTTGCGCTATCACTCGTAATTATCCAGTAAGATCGGATCACTGCGCCATGTTAGGTTCTGAATAATAAGTTCTATATACAGGAGAGAACACAAACACCTGTATAGTTTTGTAGGTTCGGTTTACTGGATAAGAGTATGTACACAGAGGGAAGCAGTACTCTCCCTTGGCTAGGCTCCTTGTCAACTGCTATAGGCGACGTATGGCAAGTGATACATTAGCAGCTTCCATACGTCGCCAGGCACATTAATTAAGCGTGTGGGATATGGTAATAACATTGCCACACGCTGCCAGCTAGGCTGAATAAATAATACATAAATGGAGCACATACATAATATACATACATGATATATAATCCAGCATACATAATATACATACAGTCACCAGGCGGAGTTTTATTTTCTCAGGAAGCGCTTTAAAGTGATATAGTTTTCTCAGCTTTCTTCTTGCTTTTTCCTTCCTGCTGTGGACATGATGGGAGTAACCTGTCGTGGTTATATGCAGGCCCAGGAGGGTGCCTCTGCTTTTGTATTCTATCTGGGCATTATTGGTGACTAATGGATGGGTTTTCCTTCTGCATCAGGGTATCACTGTGAATTTTGGGAGACTGATTTGGATTTTCCATTGTTTTTCGTAATTATTTACCCTTTCTAATTCCCGCCTGGTGTTGTCGGCCTCTAACGCTCGCGATTTTCCTTGATGTGTTGTTATTTGAGTGATGTAGGTGGGGAGGGGTAGAGGATAGGGAGGAGGAGGGGGGTAAAGGATAGGGAGGAGGAGGGGGGTAGAGGATAGGGAGGAGGAGGGGGGTAGAGGATATGGAGGTGGGGGAGGAGCGTGAAGTAAGATGTATTATTTACAGGTAGATGCCAGGATTCTTAAAGATGCATATGATAAATTCTCTCCCTTCCTCCTGACTAATGATATAGGCCAGGTACTGTACGGTAGTCTCGGTACCATTCACAAGCCATTTTTGGATGTCATAAGTTGTTACATCTGCAGTTAAGATCAGAATACCATAGGAACCTTTGAGAATGGGAAGCGGTTCGGGGAGGCCACCAAGCACCTGACTCTTCAGGTAATTACATATCCAGATGTTTATAATTACCTCTGGCTAACTAATTACCTCCTTTCACCCAGGTGGCGTTGATAGCTCTGATGACCGCGTAATTAGAATTTTTTTTGTCACGTGTGTGTGTATGTGTGTGTGTGTGTGTATGTGTGTGTGTACAGTGACATAGAAATATACTTAGGCTTTCACAATCCTCCCTCACACACACGAGGTACGAAGCATGTTACCTTCTGTGGTGAGCTCTGAGGTGACTCCAGAGGCTGATACACGACCAGCAGGGCCGTCCGCAGATGTTCTACATGTGGAGGGCTACATTTAGTGCGGGAGGGGCGGCGGCTACCTCGAAAGTATTGACACCTTCTCGTGTTGTGCTCCTCCAAGCGTTACGGTGTGGAGTAATCGTCTACTTTGTGAGGGGGTTGATTCTTTTCAGTTGCCCGCCAGCGTTATGTTTACTATTCTTTAGGTGACTGTAAAGTAGCTGTTTTGGCAGTCTACTGTCGTCCATGCGGGTAACATGGCTAGTCCAAAGTAGTTGTTCATGGATAATGGTAGCCTCGATGCTCCTACAGTTGGTGTCAACGAGAATATTGGCATTTGTTCTCTTGCCTTCCCAGCGAACTCAGAGGATGGAATGTAAACTACGTTGGTGAAAGTTTTTAAGTGCCTTGAGGTGCCTCCTGTATGTCACCCATGTCTCGCTGTCATATAGCAGGGTGGGGAGGAGCACAGATTGATATACATGTAACTTTGTAGATAATTTCAGCTCCCTAGAGCTGAAGACACAGGTACAGAGTCTGCCAAAACTTTGAGCTGCACATCTGATCCGATGTTGAATCTCCTCATCGATGTCCGTGGTGGTGGACAGGTGGGAGCCGAGATACCGAAAGTGGGTAACATTGGAGAGAGTAGTACTGTTAAGCTGGATGGATGGTGGAGGTGTGTTGAACCAGGGCAGGCTGAAAGAGAATCCGAGTCTTACATACATTCACCTCAAAGTCGAAGTGTGTATGCATCTGCGTAGGTGTTCAGGATCTCTTGCAGGTCGCATTCAGTGTGAGCTACGAGGGTGATGCCGTATGCATACCAAAGTTCAGTGATGGAAGCGGCCAACACCTTTGTGCCTGCCTGGAGTCGTTTTATGTTGAAAAGACCCTTCATCTGGTAATCGATGTCCACCCCGCTGGCTGAATTAGCGCTGGCACGAGTAAGGAAGGGCAGCCAAAAAATGGAAAAAGAGAGTTGGTGCCAGTGCACATCCTTGTTTTACCCCCGTTTGCATGGGGAATTACTCTGACTGTGTGCCGTTGTGCAGGACACTGCCGTTCATGCCATCGTGGAGTTGCCTTACAATGGCGATGAACTTTGGTTGGCAGCCAAAACGGCTGAGGGTCCACCAGAGGGTTTCCCTGTTGACAAAGTTGAAGGCCTTAGAAAGGTCGATGAATGCCATGTGCAAGTTACGACGCTGTTCTCTGCACTTTTCCTGTGTCTGGCGGGCAGCAAAGATCATGTCAATGGTGTGCCATGTTATGGTCTAAACTTAATGAATCTAAAGCTGCATTAAGATTCTGAGAGGATGTTTTCTGCGTCAGGGAGAAGTTTGTTTAGGAGGACTCGGGCGATAATCTTGCCAGTTACGGAGAGCAGCGAGATCCCGCAGTAGTTGCCACAGTTTGTCCAGTTTCTTGTTCCTATAAATATTTACGTTGGAGGCGTGTTTTAAATCTTGGAGGTTTTTTCTTTTCTCATAATTATATTCTCCAGGAGAGAGTGGAGACGGCTGGTAAGCAGAGGTTCTCCTGCTTTAACCACCTCGGCTCGGATTTCTTCATGCCCTGTGGCTTTGTTATATTGCATCTGCTTGGTAGAAATAGCTTCCTCGTCCCGGGATGTAGGATAGATGAGGTGGGTCAGCTGTGAATGCTTGAGGGACTTACTGGGTAGTCAGGACATCCACGTCGGTGTTTCGTTGAGCAGCAAATGATAGTTTTCTTTCCAGCGCTGACGGATGCCATCTTCATCATTAATTAGGGAGTTACCATCGGATGAGGAGAGGGGGGAGGGGCGTGCCATAATTAATTGGGCCATGTATTGTTTTAGTGGAATTGAAAAATTCACACATCTTGTGTTGATCCGCAAATTTTTGCATTTCACACGCTATATTTTTCTATCATTCGTTCATTAGTTTGCGAAGTTCGAGCTGGGCGTTCACTTTCTTCTCGTGGAAGGTATCAGCTTTGGTCCGAGGCTGAGGGGTGTTCTGCTAGTCAGTGAAAGCAGCACGTTTATCATAGACGAGTACTTTGATTTCCTAGTTATTTTCATTAAACCAATCCTGGTGTTTTCTTTCGATCTGGTCGAGGGTCTCTCGGCAGGTTTTTGTCATGTCAGCATCGAGGATATCCCATTCGGCACTCAGATTTAGTTTTTGTTTTTGCATTGAGGTTCACGGCGCCATCAGCTCGATGAACAGGCTTTGTGTGAAATATAACAGAGTCTAGAACTGCTTTTAGTGTCCTTGTGGCCTAGCCCGTAAGCGTTCCCTAGTCACACCCAGTAGGTCGAGGGTTCGATTCCTTGCTGGTGAGGTCTTTGATTATATGTTCAAAGTCCGCGTGTTATATGGACTAAAAATGAAGTATATATATATATATATATATATATATAAATATATATAAATTTATTTATTTATTTATTAGTTCTTGATTTGAAAAGTGGCAGGGCTGAAGTAAACACTTTGTTGGTTTTGCTTTATTGTAGAAAAATATAGTTTTACAGGTACTGAGTTCAGGTGAGAGTATATTGTACCTTCTCTGCTCAGGGAAGTGTCTTAGTGCACTTGTATAGGAGAACACTTAAGTGAGATGTTCACTGGGTAACAGGTGATATGATAGTCTCTCTCTCACACCAAGGAGAGACAGTTGTCAGGCGGGTCTTAAAGGAAAGGCGTCAGGTTGTTGTTGCTGAGCTGCGCTGACCAAGCTTGATCTCGCCTGCTCCCCAGAGGAAATGTCAACTCGCCAATTGATTCATACACATCGGTGAATGACTTGGTGAATATATGGGTAATATACATTTGGGTAAATATTTATATGCTACAAATGTTGCTATTACAAGGTCAGATTAAGGTAACATAGCCAACACACATTTGACCTGACCTGATTGACCTGTGACAATATGTTCTCATGTCGGCACTGTTCATTGACATGCTGGTCAGTAATTTCGGCGCCAACAAAACTCGTATCACTTGTCAACTCTGGTAAAAAATTGCACCGTCCTGGATCCGCCACTATTATGGTATACAGCATTTATTTATTATGATCCAAATACAGTTATCATAGGTGAAACACAACTCTTAAATAAAATCCTCCCCAAAGTGTCCACGGTATCAGGTGGAAGAAAATGAACTGTAAATCAGAACATAAGAATGGAGGAAAAATTTGACAATTTGTTCCATTCATCCTCTACTCTATTTCCAAACCAATGTTTACCTATCTCGCGCCTAAATCTAAATTTGTCTAATTTAAAACCATTGCTACGAGTTCGCTCCTGGTTGGATAGTTTGAGTACTTTTGTTATATTACCTTTGTTTAACCCTAACTTCCATTCATACGTCTCGATCATATCGCCCCTCACTCTACGTCTCTCGAGGGAGTGCAAATTAAGATGCTTTAATCTGTCTCTGTACTCACGGTTCCTAATGCCTGGGATTAGTCTTGTCATTCTCCTCTGAATTATTTCTAGGGATTCTATTTCCATTCTGTAGTATGGTGACCAGAACTGAACCGCATAATCCAAGTGAGGTCTCACAAGCGCAAGGTATAGTTTTAGTATAACCTCGCTAGTCTTGTAACTAACACTCCTTTGTTTGAACCCAAGTACTTTGTTAACCTTGTTTCGAGCAAATACACAAATGAACCTGAACACTTAATGAACTCTAGAATGTTGGGCTTTTATTTATTTGCTCTGTTTGGCTAGACACGGCACGATGATCGTTTTATAATGATAAGATGGATTCTTAAACCAAGACGACAATGTTTATTCCTTGGTAAGGTGTAACTGAACTTCACCGTTTGTCAACGCAAGGCATAAGTCTTTCTTCAACAAATGTGATCAGCTGTTCTTGTCCTTTCTGATGAGCCATTATGAGGTCTTCTTCAAATTTCTTTGTAACAATATTCTCTGAAGCAATGTTTTGGAAGTTTGGAGATGCATCCACTGAGAACCAGTTTGAAGGCCTGCAATGTTGTCAACAGGTTATCTTCATCTTGTAGGTCATGTGTCTGTCTCGCTTGGTTGCATTCATTGTGTGTGATGGCGTCGTCTGACCCTATTCCATACACATATCTGGTTGCAAGAGAGGGCCTATCTGCTCAAGGCTGATGTTTTGGTGATGCTGATGAAACAGAAGATGGCGGTTAGTTCCCAGGGGTGCTTATATCACTGGTGGGTCACGGTTCTCACTGGTACTGTCTAGTGCTGAATTCACTTGCTTAAACACTATTCATCACTGCTCAACACTGGTCCCACATTCTTTCCGAAAAGAAATTGTCACTTTTGATTATGTAGATATCACGGTGGTGAGGATGGGTCGGGGAGAGGGACTTGGGGAAGGGGCAAACATTGGCCATGGGGAGCAGCAGGAGCAGCGCCTGATAGGTCTCGACCCTACGGTGGTTTTTGTGTTGGTGACAGCTTCTACACCTTTAACACTGGGTCAAGCTACTCGTTAACTTAGGGTGTGGTTGTTGTGTTGGTGACAGCTTTTACACCTTACACACTGGGTCATCCAGCTCGTAAACTTAGGGTGTGGTTGTTGTGTTGGCGACAGCTTCTACACTTTAAACACTGGGCCATGCAACTCGTTAACTTAGGGTGTGGTTGTTGTGTTGGTGACAGCTTCTACACCTTCAACTAGGTCACGTCAGGTGGTGCTATTGACGGCTGCCGCTACCACGAGCGACAACTACTCATTTCTGATCGTACACACACACACACACACACCTCTACACACACACACCTCTACACACACCTCTACACACACACACACACACACACTCACACGCACCTCTACACACACACACACACACAGAGGGGAGGAAATATTTCACCGTCTTCATCAACAAACTTTGGGGGAGAATTTTTTGCGTTTTTCACCATCGAGGAATCCAAGACCACCTCACGAACTAATCCCATGACTTCACGAGTTTATTGTGTGTTCAGAACACTGTGGAGAGAGAGAGAGCAGGGGCGGATTCAAGGACGTGGTCCTGAGGGTCCGGACCCCCTCTTTTCATTAGAAAATTCCAATATTTTTTTTTTAATACAGTATTGTACTAAGACGTTTTTGTATAGTAAAATGTAATTACTATTAACATCAGAATATCTCTCAATATTAAAGGCACCTAGCTTCAAAATTACATAAAAATACCCATGATATTGGTCAGTTTTCAAAATTCTTTCACGGGGGCTTACAGCGACCCCCGTATCTCCTCAGCTGGGTGGGCTCGCAGTGCTCGCCATGTTCCCCCACCCACAACTTCTTGGACCCCCTTTTGATAATCCTGGATCCGCCCCTGGAGACACAGAGAGAGAGAGAGAGAGAGAGCTATATCAATTTGGCTCCTTCAAGTTGAACAGAAAACGAAAACCATTACAGGCATTAGATGGACTGCACCCGAGGGAAGTAGCAGACCCACAACAAGACCAGCGAGACACAGACCAATAAGAGACAGGCAGCTGTGTCCCTGGGCCAAAAACGTAACCAATTTTAGTCCAATTTCGATCCAATATTCTTATTATGTGTGTGTGGGG